>OX578151.1:12662384-12994884 GCA_951213105.1 Amaurobius ferox
CGACTTTTTGAAATGCTGCCAAATTAACGAAAATCTCGCCAAATGGATAAAAATGACGCTACAACAATGAAAATCGACTGATTACCGAAAATGCAATATCTTGGAAAGAATATTAGTATCTACTATAAGAAAAACCTATTTTTTTACTGTAAAAGTAATAAATTCATTACATTATATAAGGAATTAAAGTCGTGTGTTGCTCACATCAGATTTTTTAAATTTGCAACGACCGAAAGAATAAGATCAATACCATTACTCTATAACAACCCGTTCTCGAGATATTGAAGTTTTTATATTTTTTGAAACGTCACCCTTGATAATGTGTCGTTGACAAATAAAAATGAAAATTGAATTAAAAATTCAAACTCAGTGTAATATCAAATTAGTATCCGTCTTATTTTGTGCAATTAAACTCAATTATGAAAGAAATAAAGAGAAAATGAATTTCAGTCTGGAGGGAAAGTCATGTGGTGCCCTCATTGGATTTTTTTTATTAATGATGATGAGTCTAAAATACTTTAGAATGCCGCATATTAGAATTTTATAATGCCCAAAAAATATTATTTGATGTAAAACATCGTAAGTCGTGGGGTACGGGGAACATCTTAAAGGACATGTGGCGGGGATGAAACGGATGTATGTAGCGGAAGCGACATCATATTGTTATTAATATATCACGATAAACAGTTTTCATAATTTGAAAGTCCGAGCCGCTTGACCATGACGACACAATAGGTGGTCTTGATATTGAAATTTTAAAAATATGGCTAACTTGACAACTTATGGCGAGTTCTAGGAACTTCTCGAGTTTTGTAGATTGGCTAAGAACTTTACGATAGCCGTGCTTTTTCAGGACTTTCAATAAGGGGTATATACATTTATCATCCTTTAGTCACGTAAATGAATTTATACGAGTAAAATTATTTGCCGAAATCAATACACAACACAATATGTAATTTTTCTTTTGATTATATATATATATATATATATATTACTCGAATTATTTATTTTTATTATTACTTCTTTCTAATATATATATATATATATATATATATATATATATATATATATATATATATATATATATTTATGTATATATATATATATATATATATATATACCGGGTGGTCAGAATTAAAACACCCCTACTCTGAGCTCTCTATACATCGAACTACTCAGTGTAAAGGCTCCAAAATTGTTGTACCTACTATTCAAGACATGGGGAAAGGGATTACGCGATAAAAAAATAGTTCCAGAAACACCGATAGGTGGCGCTGTACAACAGAAAATATGCTGAAAAGACACAAAATAATCACAAAAAACAAACACATGCGATATGGAATTTTTCCTTTTCAATTTTTGCTGATATGAAAAAAAAAGAAGATAAAAAAGTGAAGAAACTTAAACTGTCATTGTAACTGCAATTTCGCACTGTAAGCACAAAAATTTGCATAAACCCCTGGTTTGCGGATACTATGTTCTGGGCATAAAAGGGGATAAAACTGGGAAATTTTCATTCTTATCAGCGATGGCTGTCACACTGCCAGAACACGCTTTGCTTGTGAAGCTGTTTTATGAAAACAATGGACATGCTGCAACTGCACTTCGAGAGTTTCGTCGACTTAAGAATTTGCGCAAAGGACCATTACTTCCACAAGCTCTCTGGAGAATGATCGCTCGATTCGAGAAAACAGGACATCTTGGAGTTCAGCCGGATCGAGGACGCAAATCGACTCGTTCAGATGTCGTTGACGATGTTGCCCACCGCTATTGTTGAACAATCAATGGATAACGTTATACGCAGCATTCCCTGCATCGATAAGTTCCTTGTGATATGAATGTTTGGTACGTTCGAATAAAATGTGTTACAAATGTGTATTATGTGTCTTTTCAGCATATTTTCTGTTGTACAGCCGCACCTATCGGTATTTCTGGAACTAATTTTTCTTTTCGCGTAGTCCCTTTCCCCATGTCTTGAATAATATGTTCAAAAATTATGGAGCCTTTACACTGAGTAGTTCGATCTATAGAGAGTTCAGATTAGGGATGCTATAATTCTGACCACCCGGTATATATATATATATAATATAAATATATAGAAATGGAATTATCAGAAATAAATGTGTTATAGTAACATTTGCGCAAAGCAGCAAGAGGTACCATACACCATATATTGAAAAAATTAAAAGATAAAAAGTGAATAAACATTGAAAAAATGAAGGAAGGCTTAGCAAAAAGCTTACTTTATGGCGGTAAGGGGTTGTGACCTTACTCCCCAGTTCAACGAGCTCGTCATAAACGCCGCGGCCAAGTCTATAATTAAAATAGTTATTAAAGAAAATTATCTTTACAACGGAATCTTTGTTTATCAACAAATTAAGGGCATCCCCATGGGGGGGGGATGTTCTTCCATATTAGCCGATATCTATCTTAGTTTTTATGAAAGAAGGTCTCATATTAATAACGAAATAATATACCTGCGTTATGTGGATGACGTAATTATTGGATACGAGAATGAGAACTACATGAACTTTGACTTTTACCCACCCAACCTCTTATTGAAAGAAAATCCTGTTAAAAATAACAACGAGGTTGAATTTTTGGATTTGAATATCAACTTTTGTCAAATCCCGATCCTATTTACCATCTATGACAAAAGAAAACAATTTAAATTACCCATTAATGGAATATAATACATTGGCACTCCAACATACACTTGAATGTGTTTCGCAATGTATTCTTGGGAGGTTTAGTCAGAATAAAAATAACTATTAAAGAAGAGCATTTACGTATTAATTTTGATCAAGATTTTTTAAAGCAGGTATTTTTGCAAGAATATCCAATATCTTTTATGCTTAAAAATATTGATAATTTATACAGTACCAATTTGGCATATGGTGTAAGGCTCAAATCTTTTTGTGTTCAATTAGAGACTAAAATTTCGAATCATTCATATGACAGGACCGCACAGTGATCAAAGGACCGCAGCTGTCACATCCGTTGCTATATACCTTTCCCTTGAGTCAGCAGTTCTGTTGGCTATTTTTGTTGTGTTATTGCTCTCGTCCTCGTTTCTATCCTGGTCTCGTGATGATTTTTATTATCACTCCGGAGGTTGGCTTGAGCCAAAGCTGGCGACCAGGAGTGAAAAGGCCGCGGCGTTTATGACGAGCTCGTTGAACTGGGGAGTAAGGTCACAACCCCTTACCGCCATAAAGTAAGCTTTTTGCTAAGCCTTCCTTCATTTTTTCAATGTTTATTCACTTTTTATCTTTTAATTTTTTCAATATATATATATATATATATATATATATATATATATAATAATAGAAGTTTGAAAATCCAATGAACGAAAAGTAAGAAGATGTAACACGATAAACCTAACTTTTTAAACACCCACAGAATAAAATATAATACAGCAAATCATCAATCAAATGGATAAAAAATACAAAACACAAGCTATCAAGTTACAGAAAATCAACCAAATTAAAAGGTATGGAAACAAAAAAAGAAAAATTTAAACTAAATTCAACTATCTAACTGGCTTACAAAACAAAAGTAAAAATCAACTAATCCTCAAGCAAATGGAAAAAAATAAATAAAATAAATATCGAATCAACAAGTCAATGAAAAATATATAATACAAAGGTATGGAATCGAAATAAGTATAACAAACAAAATCAAGCACAAACGCCTTACACGTGGACGAGGCTCTAAGCCTAAATCATGAATTGTTAACCTCTACAAAAATCTAATCATGTCCAAGTTTTTTGTAGAAGCAAACACAAAAATGTATGTTTCTGAAGAAATAGATAGATTAAATCTATAAACTATTTCTACTTGGACGACATACATAAAGAAGGAATAAAAAAGAAAAAATGAATACCTGGAAAAAGCACAGCGTATGTACAATCGATTCAATACAGGGATCACTGATAGAAGAGACCAGTGTTGCCATTCGTAAAGAAAAAATAAAAAAAACATTTACTGTTGCCATTTATAAGAATTGAAAAACTGTGAAGCGAAATGTTAATAAAAAGTATTAATATGCAAAAAGAGCTACTAAAAAGAGGGGCAAATAATAGTAATGCTGAAGTGGGAAGTGAATGTAAAAAAAAAAAAAAAAAAAATACAAGAGAATGGAGATGTCTGGCTAATATAAGATACTATGTATAGAATTATATGATACTATGAAAAGAATTATAAAAATCCAGCTATTTTAAATTTTTTAACAGTACTATTTACTAAATAAGAGGGATATTTATATAAATTACTAGTAATTTTGAGATTATTGATATGCATAGCATGAAATTTTTTATCAGATAATCTATAAATTCTAAAAAGCTGATTGAGTATAATATTTCTAAACAATTGAATCGAGTTACAGGAATTAAAAGGTAAGATTTTATTAATATTAAAATTATAAAAGTCCTTTTTATCATATACATTTGTAACAATTCTATTAGAAGGATCAATAAAAAGATTTAAATCCAAAAAATTAACATTTTTACTAATAGTAGCTTCATTAGGAATTAATTCCAAATTGTCTGGATAGTAATCTATATGAGATAATTTTCTGTATGTACTAAGCAAATCAGATCATCAACATATCTGTAAAAAGTATAATCTATTGAAGTAAATGACTTTTCATAATGATAAAGGTATAAATTAGCTAGCATACTGCTACTGCAGCCACCCTGTGGAACTCCTGATACTTGTAAGTATAATTTATTTCCTTGAAAAATATAATTATTGAAAATAACAAAGTGAAGAAGTTTAGGAAAATTTATAAATTTAATTTGATTTGAAAGAGGTGTAATATAAGCATTATATAGACTAAAATTACATCATATAGATCAGATATCTCAATATTATTAAAAAGATCTTTAAAATCAAAAGTTTGAAATCCTATTATTTTTCTAAGAGATGTTAATTTATTCTTTAATTCTTTACTATTATTTAGAATATGGTAATTATTGCTAGTCTGGCTTAAACTATTATTTATTAGATTTAAAGAATTTAGTAATAATTTACTCGCAGTAGTAGAGTAAGTATTATGGCCACTAGTAACTGTTCTAAATTTAATAGGATTTTTATGAAATTTTGGAATAAGCACTATATAAGGAAATTTAAGATATTTATATTTAATATTTAAATCATTATACATATTGATAATTTTCAATTTAATACTATTGATGGAATGTAAATCAGGTTTAAAAAGACTATTATTTTTTAAATAATCTAACAGAAATTGAATATAAAATTTTTTACAGATAATAGCATAATTATTAGAGGCTTTATCAACATAGGTGATAACAAAGGATCTTTGTAAATCATTAATGGAATGTTTAATATTATCAATATTATATAAATATCTAGACAATTTAATATCTCTAATAGCATTTTTAATAGACTCTAATATAGTAAATTTCCACATATTAAATGCCTCTAATGGCAGAGCGTATTTACAAGCTAATTTATATATATATTTATCAAGATCTAGATTAATTGATTTTAAAACTTTAAAAGAATTATTACAAGAAGGTATCCAAAATTTAGTGTCAAATGACATAATGGTTCTTAACACATTGTCACTAACAATGTCTAAATCTCCTGTAACTATATGCCCCAAGTCTGGATTTAGAAATTTAGCAAATTTATTTAATTTACAAATACATTCACTATCTACAATTGACTGAGAAGAATGATCAATAGAGAGCGATTGTGAAACTTCATTATAATTAAATATAGACCTACCAATAGGCTTATTGTATTTGAATGTCTTTGAAACAAATAAATCTCCAATAGGCAATAAATGTTTAAACTTGTTAAACAGATGTCCAAAATTTATAGAATTATATATAGGATGTTTGAAAGAGATAACACAATAAGAATTAGTAGTTGTATTATTATAATGAAATTGATTTAGTTTTAAAATTAAAAACTGTGATCTTGTAATAAGCAAATCAAAGAAAATATGATTAAAATGTTCATTAGCAAGATTTAATTTTAAAAAAATGGCATAAACCTTATTTAAATGTTTTTTCTTTACCGCAAAAACCCAGGATCTTATGAATTTCCATTGAAAAGTTCTATTAAATTGATTATGTAGAGTTATAATCTCAGATTTATGATCATTAAGTATGGAATGTCCCTTTCCTCGTTTAAATCTTTTGAGTTTGATTGATTCACTATCATTTAAATGGGGTTTATATATATATATTACCTTTAAGCTGTATTATAAAACAATCTTGATAGAAAAGTGTAAAAACAAACTATATTTTAGATCTACGACACCTGTGCATAAACATCCGCGGCATATACCAGTAGTATACGCCTATATCTCGCGGCTACTATACGTGCTAGCACGTTGGAATGATTACAAACGTTTCTTTGTCAATAACTTGTGGTTAAATTCTGAGAAATAAACTGTATTTTATTAATCTGCCTAAATATGTAAATTATGTATCCTTCCAAGCCTCTCAAAAGGCTAGAAATCACTTATTTCACTGTTAATAGCTAGCTCTCCTTTATTACTTCCCCTGTAAAACACGGCAATATATAAGAGAAGTATTGGAATGATGTCGAAAATTGCAACTCAAGTTTTCGACGGATCTACGCGTTTCGAGCTGTCTAGAACCCGAAAAAACCATTCTTAGAATGGTGTATGTGTGAGTGCCTGTCTGTGCAATGTATGTGTTCACTCTAACACAAAAACAAATTGACCAAATTTCAAAAAATTTTATCGGTATGTTATATGTGGGTTGTTTAGATTTTGGTCCGTTTCAGAGAAAAAGAACTTGCCTTTTTTTTGCGAAATAGCCCAAAATAATCATATAAATCCAATCTAGCTAAAGAATTCATTTACCTAATTTCACAAAATTAGATAGATAAGCCACTTGTAGGTTATACTGGTGGTGATTAGATTTTAGTACGATTTGGGAAAAAAAAACCCTTACTTTTTTACGATATAGCCCGCAAAAATTGTCAAAATCTACAATAAAAGACTACGTATGCTCAAATGTATTAATTAAATGCCTGTTTCATACGTAATTTTTGACGATGAAAATAATAATCTCATTACTCTAGGACAAATCGTTATCGAAATATCTCAGTTCTTCTCATTTTTTACATGCTGGTTCTGAAAATACGTCCAGGCACCAAATGAATTTCCTTTTAAAAAGAAATCATCTGGAGTGGGACAGCCCAGTGGTTAGCGCGCGTCGACTGTACTCTGAGGACCCGAGTTTGATCCTCAGAGTACCCCCGTGTTCACGCTGAGTACGGGTAGGTTAAAATACACGAGTCCGGAAGGCTTTCCGAGAGGTTTGTGATAGGGGAAAGATGGTTTGTTCCCTATGGTCCCACCCCCTTCCTGTCTAAGTTGAGTGGCACTATTCCGAGTTGTCCAAACAGTTACCGTATAACTTTAAATAGGTTAGGCAGTCTGGGAACAGAAAAAAATCTTGTTCAACTTGACAAGACAATTGCTCGAAAACTATAAAAGTTTGTCAAAACAAATGATTGACCATAAATTGGATTTCCCACTGATCTTTTTGTCGGTTACTATTTATATATAACTTTTATAGCTTTCATAACTTGAACAAAAGTAAGCAACGAAAGGCAAAAGCTCGTACAAACAAGAACCCTTTTTGTTTCTGAAAACGTATTATTAATATTGTTTTTATGTATTCATAAATGGTACCTAATTCCGACAAAGCAGGCACCTACTAGTTTTGGGAAATATGAGAGTCGAATTTTCTTACATTTTTCGTAACGCGTTGATTTCTATCGGATACCCCGACAATAGATGTTATTCACGAAAATGATACTAAATAGCAATTTTATTTCATCTACCAGATTATTTCTTGAGTTCTGATGTTAAACAAATAATTTTTCTTGTTGGAGGAATACATTATATCCTGAATCTGAAAAGCTTGTTCCTTGCAAATACTTAAACACTATTCTAACAAGTCTAGGAATATTTGCCAGATCAGACAATGTTGATTTTCTTTGTCAAACAAAGTTACGTACTACAACATCTAGTGGATGAAATATGGAACAGTCTTACATAATACAGAAGGGGTGGGTGTGAACTCCACCCCTCTGTTCAAACAGCACGGGGTGTTGAATATTAAAGCTGGTGATACGTCAAGCTTTAGAACTATTAAATGTATGCCTTTCGGTTTATTTTCTTTTGTTGCAAATGTTTAGCAACGAAAAATAATCTGATCTTACTTATCTGACACACATTAAGTTCGGCATTGTTTAATTACAAAATAAACTTGCAATGCAGTAGAGTCCATTAATAATAACTAACTCGTATTTCTGGATAAAATATTACAAGTTTATTTATTGCTAAATTCTATTCGCAAATTACAGTTAATAAAAAAAATGATAAACATTTATACTTTTTGTATTGTCTACAAATTACAAACAAATATTCTGTATATAATTTGTAATAACTCTCCGTAAGCTCAAATTCGAATTTTTGACTAGTTATACTTATTTTTTTATACATTATACTATGTATGTGGGGAAGGTCAAAGCGTCGCATGCTTAATTTCTTCAGTCATCTGTTACTCAAGGAACATGTAGAAAGTGCAATAAACATGCAAAGAGTACAGCAAACATATAGAAAGTGCAATAAACATGTAGAATGTGCAATAAACATGTAGAAAGTGCTTTGTTACTTAGTGTTATTCATCAATTTATACATCGAATCTTTTCATTACATATACTTGCGCCAAGCGTGAGTTTCTGACCCAAATACCCTCTTTTTCCGTTAGATTACGAAAATGATGTATTTACTTATTATCCGCTGGGTTTTTCCCAGATCTTTTGCTCATCGCATTGGCATGCAAAAAACAAAATCGACTCCGGTGATGTATTGGATAAATTTCATCGAATATATATTTTTTTTTCGTACATGGATGGAATTACGATCGGTTTGTTTTATGTAGCTGCATAATTTGAATGCTTAATAATTACTTTCCTTATATACATAGGAAAGCATAAAGAAAGGATAAGGAAAGTATAAAGAAAGTATAAGGAAAGTATAAAGAAAGTATAAGGAAAGTATAAAGAAAGTATAAGAAAAGTATAAAGAAAGTATAAGGAAAGTATAAAGAAAGTATAAGGAAAGTATAAAGAAAGTATAAGGAAAGTATAAAGAAAGTATAAGGAAAGTATAAAGAAAGTATAAGAAAAGTATAAAGAAAGTATAAGGAAAGTATAAAGAAAGGATAAGGAAAGTATAAAGAAAGTATAAGGAAAGTATAAAGAAAGTATAAGGAAAGTATAAAGAAAGTATAAGAAAAGTATAAAGAAAGTATAAGGAAAGTATTGTGACGGGGATCAAAAGTTCGAATTCGAGTTTTCGACGAGAGAGCAGGTTTCAAGCATCCCTGATCCCGAATCGAGCATTTCTGAGGTGATGTCTGTATATATGTGTGTGTCAGTGAGTCTGTGGAGATGATATCTTACGAACGAATGGAGCTATTCTGATGAAATTTGGTACAAAAATTACAATCCGTTAATACTGGAAGCCTATTGTTTTTAAACACAATCAAATGTTCAGAATCCCCTAAATTTTTGAGTGAAATTTTGAAAACATCATCAAAAAATTAAAACCTTTAAGAAAGTTCCGCAAATAGACATTTCTTATGTAATGTTATTTTAGAAAACGATTGCCATAAACTTCAGAACCCTAGCATAAATCGTTGTCGAGATATTGCATATTTTCCAAATAAATTTATCAAATAATCCCATAAATTGAAAAAAATATTAACTGTTGAGAAACATATTCGTTTTTCATATGTAGTAACATGCGATAAATTTGCTGACATATTATATTAACCGCTAGGAGGCGCTACAATTCTATTCCACTCGGCATGGTCACATAGAACTGACATGTGCAGTCATGTACTTTTCCTTGCAAAGTTAATGGTGTGCTTAAGGACTTTCATAGGAACCCTGTATAAATTATTTCAGAGAAATTTAAGATGAGGAATACATAAAAGAATCTATAAGAAATCTAAGAATATATTTCCATAGCACTACCACAAATAAAGGTAAAGAAAGTGTAGATTATCCCTATTGCTTGCCTTTCAATCTTTTTCCCTATCTCTTACCAAGAGAAGCAAGAGATTTTGACCTAAATCCCTCTTTTTCTGTTAGATTAGGGACTTGATTTATTTATCTGCCGTCCGGAAGGCTTTTTAAGATCTCCTTCAAGACACCGGACAATAGGAGATCATTTCCCTACCGTTATCGGTTAAAACGTATCAAAAGAAAATTTAACATCGGGTTTAGCATATCTGAAAATTTAAATGATTCGTTAGTAAAAATGTAAGAAATTTTATTAAATGTTTTAAATGGTTTCAAGGGTAAAAAAAACACGGGTTGCTCCAGTCAGATGGAATAGAATTGATTTTGCTTGAATAACATTTTATAAAATAAAACTCCAGTGTAAAGTTCAATAAGGTGATAACAAATTTTTCAGACTCACTTGTTTCGTTTACAGACTTCAAAACGCTGCAAATGACTAGTTGTTTATATCTATCTAGTTTTAGTTTCGGACCCGATTTTATCTTGATACTCCGACAATGGGCATCACGTCAAAATATCAAATCATTTCATTAATTTGCTTTGCGATATATAAATTAAATTTATACGATTTATATGAAGAGATTTTACATTGAAGTTAATCTATGAACTTGCCTGACGGCATAAAAATACTACTTGGAAACGTATATTTCCATCCATTCTGTTCAAACCTCACCAATCATTAAACATTTTTAGAATCTTATAAATTTAATTTATAAGATAAGTTCACTTAACCTCCTAATTTTATGAACAGAATAAATTACCTCATGTTTATGCACCCATATTTCACCAAGGATTGAGTAAACAGATTGAGCTGAAACAAGCGTGACATCTTATATGTTACAGCTTTCACAACCACTGAAAAACCAAGGCTAAAATTAATAATATAAACACCTTGATTTATCTGTCAATCTATCTCTGGGTGACGCTGCTACAAAATGTTGCCTAACGTGTTTTAATCACGGATAAATATTTCAATTTTTATAATATAACCATGGAGCTTTACGTAGTGTATGACATCATATACTGAAAGTGAGGCCGTAATGCGGGTGACCTGTTTCTTACGTAATACAGTGACTATAATTCTTTCACAGCAAAATTCTGATGTAACCATAAAGCTTTACGTAGTGTATGACTTCAGACACTAAAATTGAGACCCTGCTGTTATTTTATTTCTTATCATTACCACGTAACTCAGAGTGCCACGCTCATTTCGTTAAAATGTTTAACCAAGGCTTAACTGTATCTCGCTTACTTATGAACGGAACGCGGGAAAAAGTTAAGCCTTGATTTAACATTAAAAACAGTTCAAGCATTTTCCAACTAAAGTAGGCAATATTATTCTTGCGTGTTTTTAGTTTATTACTTTTAGAGCAGAATGCCCGCGGGTCAGAACAGACCAAAAGTGTCAAAATTGTCACTACATTGATAAAAATGTTGCCAAATTGATGAAAACATCGCCAAATTGATAGAAATGACGCTAAAACAATAAAACTGACGACAAATTGACGAAAACCCAATATCTTGTAAATAATATAAGAACCTACTATAAGGATAACCTATTTCTCCGGCCGTATAACACTTGGTAAAACTCTGCCGACAAAACTTGGAAAGTTTTTTAAATATTGCCAAATTGACGAAAATGTCGCCAAATTGATACAAATGACAATAAATCAATGGAAATGTTGACTAATTTATGAAAATTCAATATCGGTTCTCTCAATGTCTTGGAAAGATCATAGTAATCGACCATAAGAATAACCCATTTCTCCGTCCGTAAGTAATGCTTGGCGAAAATTTTGGCGAGATGTCGCACACTTTGCAATTTTTAAGATAAGATTTTTTTTAAATATTTCCAGATTGACGAAAATGTCACCAAATTGATAAAAAAATATCATCAAATTAATAGAAATGACGCTAAATAGAGACAATACTTTGCAAACTTTTAATTCCGTCATATGACGGGCATACCTTCTAGTGATAAAATATCAGAATTATAACCAGCAAAAGAAAGTGTATAGATTATCCCTATTTCTTGTCATTCAATATTTTCCCTATCTATTGCCACGGAGCAGCAAGAGGTTTTGACCGAAATCCCTCTTTTTCTGTTAGATTAGGGAAATGATTTATTCATCTGATGCCCGGAAGGCTTTTTAAGATCTCCTTCAAGACGTCCGGAAAAGGGGATATCAATTCCTTACACGGTATTGGTTAAAACGTATCAAAAGACGACTTAACATCGGCAACAATGTAGTTCATATTTAGCATCCTCAAATTTTTAAAATGATTAAATGCTTCATTGATTGCTTAAAATGATTGCGAAGGTAAAAAGAAATGTGATGTAGACAGTACAAGACTTCCCCTATATAATGCAGTGAATTTGCGTTTTTCATAGTGAGAATATTATGTAAAAGATCCTCGGCACAGTGTTTTTAACTTTGAATTGTATATGGGGTGCCTTTTAAGATGACAACTTCTAAAACTATTTCAAAGTACCCAATTAACTTATATTTCGAGCAGCTCTAAATTGAGAATTATCAATATTGATAACATCCGCAATAAGCAATATAGTCTATACAGTAGAATATTTTAAAATTGAATTCACCAATTTGTCGTTATTTCCGTTAATTTTGTGCCACTTTTGCAATTTTGACAATATTTTTCTCAATCCAGGGCGAAATATTGCTAAATTGGGGATATGTCGATAAATTAATTGCCAAGTTTGCTAAATTGCTCGCTTATACAGATAGAAGATCTTTTATGAGATATGAATGACTATTGACGACTTGTTAGGTGTAAAAACACAAAACTATTGCCCACAGTATCTTATCTCGTGAATGGAATTAGCTAGATCCACGAGAATGATGTTCACGGATTTATCGCATAATATTATATATGAAAAGTGCATATATTTCACAATAGTTAATACTTTGTAATTTTTATATACATTTTTGTTTTACAAATTTATTTGAAAAACTAGCAGCATACCCGTTCTTCGTACGGAGTATATAAAATAAAGAAAGTTATAATTCGCAATCATGTGCAAATTCTGTTAAAATATTAAATTTATTGCTCATAAAGAGAAGTGTAAGAATATCGGTTGTCACTATGCACAATTATCTTCACGGGCAGATCTGAAGAATAAAACATCCTGGTCCCTTTTGTAAGCAAATTTACAAAAAAAAAGGAGTTGAATCAGTATATGCAACCCTGTACTACTTTTATTGTCGCAGATTAGAAAATATGCCAGTGTGTTAGTAGAAGATTACCCGTATTACAATATGAGTCTCAAAAATATTTGCCAAAATAAAAGAGATGACGTAATAAATTGAAAATATCAATAATCCCCGTAATCTTTATACCAGAAGGTCGTAATTGATTCCAATATATGCCAAAATATATCAAAATATATCCCAATATACCTGTACTACTTATATTCCCGTAGATTAGAAGATATACCCGTGCATTTGTAAAAGATTACTCGTAAAACGTACAAAATATGAGTTTAAACATTTTTTGTCATAATAAAACAATGACATAATAATTTGAAAATATCATTAATCCCTGAATCAACAGTCCCCGAAAATATCAATGATAATAATGTTTAAACCTGAAAACCGCAATTGATATTATCCAGTCTAAAATGCAATGTCAATGAAATTTATTTTATATACATATCTTTATTATTCAAATCGGAAAAGATTTAATAAAAATCGTATGCCGCATAACACATTGGATCCGTTGCTAAACGACATGATATCATTTGCTTCAACTAAATTGATGAAAATCATATCGTCTTAATAATGCGATCTCCATGGAAGGTTTGGCGACATTTTCGTCAATTTAGCGATAACTTAAAAAATCGCCAAATTTATCGCCAAGTGGGACTGTAGAACTGATAGTCCCATTTTGCGACAAATTGAAGAAACATCATCACAATACTATCCCTGTCCAAACTGTTGCCTTACACCTTTCTGGTAGGTCGGACGGTCTGGGTCTCAACAATAACAACAATACTATCCCCTAACAAAACACAATTAATTTCATTAAGCGTTTTAATTTATCAATTCCATGATATTTTTATGGATTTACAAATAGTTTTTATCAATTTGGTAATATTAAAAAAATTCGTTAAATGTGTTATTAAGTAGGATGGACGGACTGACCGACAAATGCTACCGAAACATCATTTCCGTACTCTCTTCTAAAAAAAACAAATTTAATTTCATTGATTTGCGTCATTTTTATCAATTTGGAGACATTTCAGCTAATTTGGTAAAGTTTCAGAAAAGTTACCTAGAGGTTATTTAGAGATATTCCGCAAAATTCGTAGCTTTAAATTTGCAGATCTGAGAAATAAAATATCCTGATCCCGATTGTATATACTAAATGAAAACACTAAAATTGTATTAGAAGAATTTATGAATTTATCGGGTAAACACAATATATGAGCTTGAAACCTCTTTGCTAAAATAAATGAAAGTGATGTACGCAGTCCGCAATTTATATAATTAAAAAAACAATCAAACCGTTCATTTAAAAAATATATATTTTTACATCCATTTATTTATTACTAGCCGCCTTTGGCGACCAGCCTGTTCGCTACCCTTGAAAATTCTGACCGTGGCAAACTCGTTGGCGCGACCTACCAGAAAGGTGTAAGGTAACTGCTTGGAAGGCCAGGAAGTGCCACACAATTTAGACCGGAACCCAATGGGGGAGGCATCCAAAGAGACCGTACCCTCCTTCCCCTACCACAAACCTCTCGGAAGGACTTGCAGTCCCACACGTTTAACGTGATCGTACTCCGCGTGAACACGGCTGCAGTTTTGGCAATGGCGGGAATCGAACACGGGCCTACCGAGTGAAATTCCCGCGCGCTAACCACTGGGCTACCGTGCCATCCGCGACAATCTCCATAAATTTATTTTTATTCGGCAATTTTGGGAATCGAACCCGGGCCTACCAAGTGCAAATCCCGCGCACTAACCACTGGGGTACTTCACCCTCCGCGATATTCTTCATAACTTTCTTTTTATTCACCCAATTTAGACCGGAACCAAGTGGGAGAAGCATCCACAGGGACCGTACCCTTCTTCCCCTACCACCAACCTCTCGGAAGGACTTACAGACCCACATGTTTAACGTGATCGTACTCCGCGTAAACACGGCGGCAATTTTGGGAATCGAACCCGGGCCTACCGAGTGCAATTTCCGCGCGCTAACCATTGGGCTACTTTGCCCTACGCGACAATCTCCATAACTTTCTTTTTATTCATCCAATTTAGACCGTACCCTCCTTCCCCTACCACCAACTTCTTGGAAGGACTCACGGACCCACATGTTTAACGTGCTCGTACTCCGCGTAAACACGGCGGCAATTTTGGGAATCGAACCCGGGCCTGGTAACTGGTTGGACGGCCAGGATGTGCCACCCAATTTAGACCGGAACCCAGTGGGGGAGGCATCCACAGGGAACGTACCCTCCTTCCCCTACCACCAACCTCTCGGAAAAACATACGGACCCATATGTTTAACGTGATCGTACTCCATGTCAGTGGCGGAAATCGAACCCGGGCCTACCGCGTGCAATTCCCGCGCGCTAACCACTGGGCTACTTCGCCCTCCGCGACAATCTCCATAACTTTCTTTTTATTCACCCAATTTAGACCGTACCCTCCTTCCCCTACCACCAACCTCTCGGAAGGACTCACGAACCCACATGTTTAACGTGATCGTACTCTGCGTGAACGTGGCGTAAGTTTTGGCAGTGGCGGGAATCGAACCCGGGCCTACTGAGTGCAATTCCCGCGCGCTAACCACTGGGCTGCCGCGCCCTCCGCGACAATCTCCATAACTTTCTACATATTCACCCAATTTAGACGGGAACCCAGTGGGGGAGGCATCCACAGGGGCCGTATCCTCCTTCCCCTACCACCAACCTCTCGGAAGGACTTACGGACCCACATATTTAACGTGATCGTATTCCACGTAAACACGGCGGCAGTTTTGGCAGTGGCGGGAATCGAACCCGGGCCTACCGCTAACTTCCCGCGCGCTAATTTGCAATTTAAAATGACCATATGCTTAATTCCATCATCCTCATTCCATTGTTTCATTGTTCCATCATTTAAAATATCCATAAAATTAAAATATCCAAAAGTTAAAATATACATTTAAAAAATCCAGATCGTCCCATCATTTAAAATATAAATATAATAATTTATATAGAGCAAAGGCGCTCTATTCAGAACCGTGACGTCACCTCCACCTTGACGTCCCCACCCACCACCTTCCCTGCTTCAGCGGGGGAGAAACGAAGCGTCACGCCGAGCGGAACGGCGAGAAATTTAAAATCATGACGTCTTTAAAATTGCGATCCTGAAGGCAATTTTCATTATTTCTGGACCAGATTAGACTTGTAAGAATGCCAGATGTTTGACCTTTCTGAAAATGTAAATTATTAGTCGAAATTATGAGTACTTTTCACGATGCGAGAATTTAAAACCAAAAATCGTTTTCTTGAGCAAAAAGTGACTTTTGTTTTAAAATCTTTAAAAAATATTAGAAATCAAAATTCAGATTTGAAATTGATATATTTTTACTCGAAATTCTCTGATCTTTCCGATGGTGTAATTTGTTTTTTTCTACGATGTCTGGATCGTGGAGAAAAAAGGGCAAAAAGGGCAAAAAACGGTCGAAATCGCATAAAACATTAAATAAATAAAAAAATAATTAAAATTTTAAAAATCGGTTTTGACGTGTCCCCTTCCCTCCCCCCCGGGTCTCCGATTGCCAAATTTCGTAGCTCTCCGACGCGCGGTCGCGAAACGTATAGTGTATAAGACAGACACACAGACACACAGACATTGCCTTTTATTATATAGATTCAAATAGAAAAAATAATAACAAATATTTACAAACATATTTAATTTAATTGCGTTGCTGAGCAACAAAATATAAAAAAGAATCTTCCTCATAAACTGCGAAATTAAATAACCATTTTCATCTCTTCCCCATAAAATGCAAAAATAATAACCATTTTGATGTCCTTATACTTTTTATTGTTTAGTAAATGTTTGTGAAGCATAAACCATGGAGTTAGTTTTCCATTTAAATTCATGTTTCAAACCATTCATGCTTTCAGATAGTGACTAATTAATGCAAAAATCCTGCACTAAGCTGGGAAATGAAGTTTTAATTCACGTTGGCGTTTTAAACAAACGATTTTCATCCTTTCCGTTTGGATAAACCACGGAGTTGGAGAGTAAAACTCCTAAGATAAAGTTCCGTTTTTCATTAATATCTCGACAACCCCTGGTATTAGAAACTCGAACCTTGGGCAAAATTTATGGGCGGCTATTTCAAGGCTACTCACAAAATTTCATTAAATTCGATTTAGCCGTTCTCTCGTGATGATGAGACAAACAAAATATTCGTTTTTTGCTAATATCTCAAGAACCACTGATCGTGGAAACTCCAAACATGGACTAAATTTTAAGTGGGATTATTTCCAGGCTACCCACAAAATTTCATCAAATTCGGTTCAGCCGTTCTCTCGTGATGACGGGACAAACAGACAGACAGACAGATTTTCAATTTTATTTATATAGATGTGTAATACTGCGAAAACAGTTCAGGCTACCGTTCAAAAGTTTGTCATTTGTTTCTAATAAAAAATTAAGCTCAAAAGACTCAATTCAAGACAATACTAAACAAGAAAGATCAATCATGCATAAAGCATTGATTATGAAACCCTTTCCAACTGAAATGCAATCCGCTGAATGTATCGCATCTCTAAAATGCTATACATTCAGAGGTGATATTTTTTTAATTATCACAGAACTGCAGTAATTTATTTTGCTTGAAAACTTAGTCATCGAAAAAATTGAACTTTATTCAAATGACGTCATCGAAATATAAATCGTCTGGCTCTCGATGTAAAAGCAAGCAGTGAATATTTTATTCATACACTTTTATTCCAGACTTCAGAGTTACGAGAAAAAAATTCAGCAATTCTTATACAACTCATCTTACAATCGCTTGTTTACATTCTGCATCCATTAAAATTAGGCTTTGTTGTAGAAATAATCAAAGTTTGATGATCTTTTAAACTAAAAAATATTGTAGTTGCTTTGGCGCAGAATATAGATGCACAGAAAATGCGCATAAATAAAGCGGTTTTAGGACGAATGCAACACTCAATATAAATTTAAATGAACTTTCAAAATCACGATTTTTACTCTAGGAAAAAAGATGGATGCCATAATTTCTTTTGAAGTGATCGCTTCATATTATATGGGTGTAATTAGTATTTTAATTTTTATTTAAAAAGCTACCAAACCTATTTTGCTGAAATTTTTTTGATATATTTTAGAGGATAATTTGATTATTTTCTAAAACTTTCGAAGCAATTTATGAATTTTAACTTTGCTCAAAAAATGCTTGAAAAATTAGGTCCCATAGAGTTCAGTGTATTTCATATTTTCAACCCTGGTTCAATCCAAAACTAATTTGGTGATATTATTCATTTGCATTGCCATATATCCCACGGACCGGCTCGACAACGTACTAAAATTTCATTTTGATGAACTCGCTTTTATGGCAGTTATCGTGCGAACATATAGACAGACAAACACATAGACAGAATGCCCAAAGTCATAAAAACTTTTCAACTATGTTGTAAATTGTTAATAATTCTCATCCTTATCTAAAATTTATATTATGCAAATTTGTCGAAATTCTTTCATCTGTCTACACCCTCATTTCCTTATGACAATTTTGCATAATATAAATTTTGGAGAATAAGATTTATATAGTATTGTTTAGAATTGAATCTAACTACATCCTCAGTTTGGTTTAATTTCGTATGTAAATCAAATTTATTTTCTCCTCTTTCGTTCACTACTGTTGTACAGTGAAACACATTTTAAAACTCGTTATACTCCTCATGGTATAATACAGCATTCTCATGGTATAATACAGTGGTATAATGCATGGAATAATACAGTGGTATAATGCATGGAATAATACAGTGGTATAATGCATTTTATGGTATAATATATTGTATAATGCATAGACGCTAAATCAAACGTATAAAGATTCCATGAACACTATCCCCATTACAGCAGCAAAATCTTAAGACATTTCATTCCCTAGCTTTGTTGTCCCTATTTATCCCCATGAGAAACAAGTGGTTCTGTCCCAAATCCCTCTTTTCTGACAGATTACCACGAGATGATTAATTCATGAATTCTTCTGTTGGATTTTTTCGCATACCTTCTTCAATATGGCAATAAAAAAGTGAATTATTTATTTCTTGCTATTGATCAAAATACTTAAAAAACGATTTTCTTTGTTATTGTTTCACATTTTCTCCTTATTTTATTAATTTCACTACAGAATGTACAGATATATAGTTTGCCAGTATTTAAGCCTATCAAAGTAATACAACACATATAAAAATCATCAAAGTATCATAACACGTACGAAAATAATCATCTTAATAAAAAATTGGCCCAGTGAGGTTCTGTCCCGTGCTCGATACTATTCATACACTTAAACCGAAACGCACAATTCATATATCTAATGAACATTAGACCTCTATATGAGTTTTACTAATTACTGATTATGGAATTGGATTTATTACTTTCCCTGCAATACATGATAATATACAGAGAATGTATTGGAATCATGCCGAAAATCGGAACTCGAGTTTTCGACGGATCTACACGTTTCGAGACCTCTAGAATACGAAAAACACATTTTTAGTGTGACGTCTGTGTGTGTGTCTGTGTGTCTGTCTCTCTGTGTGCCTGTCTGTGCAGATTTTGTATCCACTCTAACTAAAAAACTAATTGACCGAATTTCATAACATTTGGTAGGTAAGTCACTGATCTGGTACTGATTAGTTTACCACACGAGCAGATTTAGTACCACACGAGTCTGGTACTGATTAGTTTTGGCGGGATAAAAGAACCCGCCTTTTTTTGCGAAATGGCCCGCAAAAGCTTGTATCCACTCTAGCTGAAAAACTAATAGACCGAATTTCACAAAATTTGGTAGATAATTCACTTGTGGGTCACCCTGGTGCTGATTAGATTTTGGCAGGATTCAGAAAATTCGGAAAAAAATAACCTGCCTTTTTTTGTAAAATGGCCCCCAAAAATCGCCAAAATCTAAAATAAAAAAGTACGTATAATCAAATATATCCATTAAATGCTTGTTTAATACGTAATTTTTAACGTAAAAAATAATAAGACCAACCCCATTACTCTAGGAGTAGCCGTTCTCAAGATATTTTAGTTTTTTCGTATTTTCTCTACGCCACCTTTGAAAATAAGTCAAGTTATCAAACGAGAACGAAAATTGAATTAAAAGTGAATTAAATGTAATTAAAATAAAGATAACGTTGATATAAGTCTGCAGGGAAAGTCATGTGCTGCCCACATCAGATTTTTTTAACTGTTCGCACTCACTTAACTTAACACACTACAAAAATATGCAATATATAATAATGATGAATAACGTAATATGCAATATACAACAAAGTTATATAATATGTAATAATAGTGGGAAAACATAATATAAGTATAGTATGATAGTCCTACACTTAATGTTCTTCAATATTACAATATACTCTTAATAAGTAGCAATATAAGTAACAAGAGAAAAACTTAAACAATATTTATTGAAATTACTAACAATTTTCAATAAAGTTTATATGCTAATAAATGAATTTTCTGTTAAAACTTAAACTATGGACCAAAAACTAGTTTTTCCTTAACAAAATTGCATAAATTACCCCGTTTATTAACACTTTACAACATAGTTGAAAAGTGTTTATGACTTTGTTCATTCCGTCTGTCTGTCTGTCTGTCCGTTAGCACTATAACTGTCGTGAAAATGACTTTATCAAAATTAAATTTTAGTATGTTGTTCAGAATGTCTGTGGGACCTATGGGAATATAAATGAATATTAGCACACAGTTAGTCTTGGATTGATCCCGGGAGGAAAAAATGAAATACATTGAACTTTATGGGACCTAATTTTTCAAACATTTTTTAAGCGGATTTAAAATTCACAAATTGCTTCGAAAGTTTAAAGAAATATTCAAATTATTACGTGAAATATATAAAAAAAGTTTCAGAAAATATATTCAGTAGTTATTTAAAATAAAATTAAAATAATAATTACACCCATTATATGAAGAGATCACGTGACTATTATATGAAAAAAATCACGTAACCCACTTCAAAATAAAATATGGCATCCATCTTGTGTCAAAATCGTGATTCTTAAAGTTTTTTTTAATTTATGTTCGGTGTTGTATCCTTCCTAAAACCTTTATTTTTGATTAATTTCTGTGCATCAATGTTCTGCAACAACGGAATTACAATATATTTGAGTTTAAATAATTATCAAACTTTGATTTTTTTCTACAGCGAAGCCTAATTTTCACTTATGGAGATTATAAACACATCAAGCTGTAAGATTGTATAGGAATTCCTGAATCTCTTTAACGCAACATTATTTAGTGCTGGAGTCTGCACTATAGTTGCTATGAATGAAGCAGTCATTGATTTTACATAGAGAACAGATGATTTTATAGCAGATTTTTTCGGCGAAGTTTTAAGCAGGCAGTTACATTACTTTTACCTCCATGGTTTTAAGTTTTTAAGTAAAATAAATTATTGTAGTATAGTGATGTATGAAAGGAATAGAATAAATGTTATGACTGAAATTTTTACAGCTTTTTCATAGAGAACCAGGCAATTTATATTTCAATTACATCATTCGAATAAAGTTCATTTTTTTCGATGAAATTTTCAAATATAATAAATTATTGTAATATTGTAATAATTTTTAAACTATTACCGCTGAATGTATCGCATTTTAGAGATGCTTAAATAAAATTGCATTGTAGTTGGAAAGTGTTTCATAATTAATGCTTTATGCATGATTGATCTTTCTTGTTAATATTAAATTTGTTTTTGATATGTTTTAATCCATTTACTCACATTATTAATTGAGAGATGTTTTGAATTGAAACTATTTGTTTCATTAGTGGTAAACAAAAAAAAAACGGCATGTATTTAAATAATGTAAAAGATTTAAATGGGGTTGACATGCAGATCTTTCTTCAGAAAATTTAAAAATTTAAAAGTATTTTCAAAAAATTTAATTCATCATATTTAAATCATATTTTAAAAAATTTAAAAGTATTTTAAAAGTATTTTCAAATATGTATATATGAAGAGAAGTATGCAGTAGAGCATTCGAAATATGATATTAATGGAAAAAGTAATTCCAAAATAGATGTAGGGGTGTAAAATATGGTAGATATTCTGAAACTTCTTTTTGGGAGCATAAATTTAATTTTTTTAATTTATTGTTTTGAATAACACTTATTTATATTGTTATAGAAATTTGCACATGATTGTGAATTTTGAGTTTGTTTATATTGTATATTTCGTAAAAAATTCAATTATCACAGTATTGTTGTTCATAAAAAATACTGTGATAATTGAAGTTTTTCAATAGGTTCTGTTTTGGGGGATGGGAAATGTATTAATGTGTTTTATTTTTAAATGATCCCAAAATAAACATATTTTAGCTATGTAGAAACTTGAACCAGATTTTCAAGTTTTTGTCGGGGAGGATATAAGGGCTTTTTTTCTTTCGACCCAGACCGTCCGACCTGCCAGAAGGCGTAAGGTAAGACCGGGACCCGATGGAGGCAGAATTCATAGGGACCATACCACCAAACTGTCAGAAAGACTTTCAGACGCCAAGCAAGAACTGAAATTCTTACTTTATTTATTTCATGTCTATGTTCAATTTTATTTACCTCATACTTTCCTAAATCCATCTTGTCTCCATCTTTTCTGTAATTCAATGATCATCCTCGTTTAACTTCAGTTTTGTTACACTAGATAGCGCCCATGCCAACGGTCCTACCGTGCTGAAAACACCGGTTCTCGTTAGATCACCGAAGTCAAGCAGCATCGGGCGCGGTTAGTACTTGTGTGGGTGACCTCCTGGGAACACCGCGTGCTGTTGGCACATTTCGGGCGCGGTAGCCCGGTGGTTTGCGGGCTGGATTTGCACGCTGCCACAACTGCCGCCGTGTTCATGCGGAGTACGATCACTTTAAACATGTGCGTCCGTAAGTCCTTCCGAGAGGTTGGTGGTAGGGGAAGGAGGGAATGGTCCCTGTGGATGCCTTCCCCACTGGGTTTCGGTCTAAATTGGGTGGCACTTCCCGGTCGTCCAAACGGTTACCTTACACCTTTCTGGTAGGTCAGACGGTCTGGGTCTCAACAACAACAACGCTGGATAGCGTCCGGCCGCTCTTTTTGCTGCTCTATGTCCTCGGATGAGCAGGACGGTCTGGGCTTTCTACACTAGATAGAGGTATCAACAACAAGTTGTTTTACAAGCACGTCTTTTAGCTCTTATTTGGCAATAAGAATTTGCTTATTTGGAGTGAAGAAGGTACCCTAGCGTTTCCGAAACATTCGTATGCATTTCTTTCTATCGATCCAGATAGTCCGACCTTCCCGAATGTGTAAGGTATATATTTGGATAGTGCTGCCCAATTCAGATCGGAACTCAGTAGAGCCAACATCCACAGGAACCGTACCCTCCTTCCCTTACCGCAAAGGTCTCGGAAGGGCTTTCAGACACACATGTTTAACGTGGCCGTACTCTGCGTGAACAAGGAAACAGTTTGGACAGAGCCTGAAATCGAACTTGGGTCCTCCGAGTGCAATTTCTGCGCTCTAATCACTGGGTCGTCCAACCCCTTACATCGCTATATTTGTCAGACTTCATAATTAAAATATGCCAGATTAGGACAATGCAGGAATATGAAAACATATTTTGTCTATAACATGTTTATTTTCGCCGACAACATGCTTCTTTTAGAGAATTGCATAAATCTGAAAATAACGTTACAGAATATCATTCAACGCTCATTGTAAGGAGCATTCTTTGTTCTTTGTAATGGTGTCAGAAATAAAAACTGCGATAAATGTTCTGATCTCTACTAATTAATTCTTGAAAAAATTGCTCAAAATTCCGCTTAAACATTGAATAGGAAAATAAATCAGATTTTTACCAATTGTTCTGATGTATCTCTGAACACACCAGGACGTGTCTCTGTACCAAAATTTGTAACTGTACAAAACTTATAGTTGTTTTGTTAAAAAAAGTTGTTTATTGTACTAACATTTTTTACACACATTATATCGTTAAATATAAATGCGTATCAAGTTAATAACTACCAAATATTTCTCAAAAGTGAGTAATTTAAAAAAATTATTCATGACTACAAAGTTATTTGAATCTTTGATTATAAAAAATAACTCATTGTTTATCCACTGATCTGAACAGATGACTCTTATAATCTACCTTATCTATGATCTGAAATTTCCACATTTTTGATGATATATAATTATCCATCAGTATTTTCGTATATAAACCTCGTCAAGTACTTCTTTTCTTCTATTCCTCGATTCTATGATTGTGCCATTTAGACATTTTTATGTTTAAAAAGATCTTAATATGTTTTAAATTAGATATAAAAATACGGATGGTAGTCAAAGTTAACTTCGGGCTAAAGTCATTTCTACTAGGTTTCAGGAATTTTATCTCTTTCTAGCTCTTAGATCTTACTATTTTCTGCTTCAATCTTTAAAAATATTTTTACTCTTCGTTCTTTTTCCAGGGCTTTTAAAGTCTGGTTATTCATTTATAAATCAGCTGAAGTTGAGATGTTTTTACATACTAGTAGCTAATTATTTACCTTCTTTAATTGTCATCCTTACATTGTATGCTTATCCTTTTAAATGGCATGCTGTAATAATTTGTTGAAATTGTCATGTGTAATTGTATTTATGTCTTTTATGGTACTGTATTTACCATGTTTACTCCTCTTCTTCTATAAGATTAATCTTTTAGGAGGGGTATTCATGAATTATGCACTTTGGATTATTAAAGTTTATTATTATCATTTATTATATTATTATGTTATTATTATTTATTATATTATTACATTATTATTATTTATTATATTATTATATAATATTACATTAAATTTAGTTAACCTGTAATTAAGATAACTCGAGGTAATCACAAAATAAAATATAATATACCACAGCTTTTATGCTACGTTTCTTTAATTGAGTTTGGTACAACAAACATTCAATCATCTTTTGATTTGTTGTAATTGTTATTTATAATGGTATTTATGTATTTTTATGCTACTATATTTATCATGTTTACTCCTCTCCTTCTATAAAATTAATCTTTCAGGAGGGGATATTCATAGATTATGCACTTTGGATTATTAAAGTTTATTATTATTATTTAATATATTATATTATTATTATAGATAACTATATTATTATTTCTTTTATATTATTATTATTTATTATATTATTACATTGAATTTAGTTAACCAATAATCAAGACACATCGAGGTGATTACAAACTAAAATATAATCCACCACAAATTTCATTAACTTTATGCTACATTTATTTTACTATGTTTAAGTACAACAAGCATTAACCTTTATTACTGTCCCTTAGTTCTACATTTCTCTATTGATCATTCTGACCTTTTTCACTATCACCAGACATCTAAATGAAATGACCGCATTTTATGCATTAATAGGCACTAACTACGGGTAAGCAGCAAATACTTAAATTGGGGGATAATTAGAAAGTATTCAGTTTCCCATCTTTACTTAATTGGATGGCAACAAAAGTAATGGAATGCCAGTAAATTTCCTCAAGTCGTCATTTATAATAAGTCGATCGAACAATTTGGGTTGTTTAAATTAAATGGCAATTTTGCTGTAATATTATGACAGTGAAACAACTTATATACTGTGGACTAATATAAAAATCTGATGTGGCCAGTATATGACTTCCCCTGTATAATACAGCGAATTTACTTCTTTCACAGTAGAAAAATGATGTATAAGACTACGGCACAATGGTTTTAATGTTGAATTGTACATGTAGTGCTTTTCCGGATGACAGCAACTTTTTCGAGAAACCTGATTAACCTATATCATTATCAACTCTAAATTGACAATCAACCGTATTGATAGCATGCGTAATAAGCAATATTGTCCATACATTAAAATATTTGAATATTTAATTTATCTCTTTGGTGTTTGCTGGCATTTTTGCAATTTTAATGATATTTCGTCAATCTAGGCTAAATATTGCCAAGTTGGTGATATTTTGTTAAATGAGTCGCTAAGTGCGCCAAACTTATCGCCACACTTTACAAACAGACGGGGAGAAAAGCATTTTATTATACATAAATGACTATTGGCGAATTGTTAGGCGTTAAAATACAAAACCATTATCCAAAGTATATTCTCTCGTAAATGGAACGAACTAGATCCACGATAATGACGTGAACAAATTTATCGCATTATATTACATATATAAAGTGATTTTTTTCCCATTATTACATATATATATATATATGTGTGTGTGTGTGTAATAATGGATGTAACGATATATAAAGCATCCGTGTCACCACTTGTAGAGAAAGTGCAAAAGACTAATTTGGCACTGCCGGTGTTTCGTCAAAATTCAAAAGCGTTTCAAAGAAGTATTATATCGTTAAACTAAAGGCTTATCTAGCTGAGGTATTTAATAGTGTTCTATGAGTGTTTTATCACAGGTCAACCGTATGCATTTAGTATTAAACACTAGTGGGTGCTTAATTTTGCTATGAGATTGCTATTGGAACTATCGAACTTTTCATTCACTAGTAAACTAATATCCTATTATTAACATTCCATTTACATTTTTCAAATAAATTAATTTGTTTTAACACTTTACAACACAGTTGAAAAGTGTTTATGACTTTGTTTTTTCTGTCTGTCTGTCCGTCCGTTCGCACGATAACTACCGTAAAAATGACTTTATTTGTATGTTGTTGAGACGGTCTGTGGAACATATGGGAATGTAAATAAATAATATTATCCAATTAGTTTTGGATTGAATCCGGGTTGTAAAAGTGACATACAGTTAACCCTATGGGACTTCATTTTTCAAACATTTTTTAAGCGAATTTAAAATTCACAAATAGCTTCGAAAGTTTTAAGAAATATTCAAATTTTCCCATAAAATATATAAAAAAATTTCAGCAAAATAAGTTTTGTAGTTTTTTCAATAAAAATTAAAATAATAATGACACCCATATAATATAAAGAGATCACGTAGTCCACTTCAAAATAAAACATGGCATCCATCTTTTTTCCCAGATTAAAAGTCGTGATTTTTAAAGTTCTTTTAAATTTATATTGAGTGTTGCATCCGTCCTAAAACTGCTTTATTTCTTCGTATTTTCTGTGCACCTACATTTTTTGCCAACGCAATTACAATATTTTGGAGTTTAAATGATCATCAAACTTTGATTAGTTCTACAACGAAGCCTAATTTTAATGTATGCAGATTGTAAACAAGTGATTGTAAAGATGAATTGTATAAGAATTACTGAATTATTTTCACGCAAAACTCTGAAGTCTGGAATAAGAGTGTATGAATGAAATGTTCATAGAGAACCATACATAGAAAATACATAAAGAACCAGACGACTTATATTTTGATAACGTCATTTGAATAAAGTTCATTTTTTTCGATGAAGTTTTAAATTTTCAAGTGAAATAAATTATCGTAGATCTGTGATAATTAAAAAAATATCATCGCCGAATGTATCGCATTTTGCATTTAAAGTGGAAAGTGTTTTATAATCAATGCTTTCTAAATGATTGATCTTTCTTGTTTTCCTTTCACTTTTATACGTTTTATCATGACTTTTAAATTAACTAATTAATAAATTAGAAGCAACTTTAACTTCTTAATAAAAAGAACTTTAACTACTTAATAAAAATTAACTTTAACTACTTCATAAATAAGAAACAACTTTAACTACTTAATAGATAAGAAACAGCTTAACAAGGTAGAGAACATTCAGGTATGCACTGATGCTTTGTATTCCACTATAGTGTCGGTTTGCAGTAATGATCATATTTATCCCAAACAACTACATAAAATACATTAATCTTCCATAGAAAGTGCATTACACAGCTGTTCTATCATTCAATCTTTTCCATATTTATACCCACGAACAGCTAGAGGTTCTGACCTAAATTCTCATTTTTCTGCCAGATAATCCAAATGATTTATTCATCTATTACCCAGAAGGGTTTTCTGAATTTTCCTTTTTTCATTGATGATGTAGAAATATGACTTATTTCCTTATATACCGTCAACGAAAAATATAAAATTTATTATACTGTTCCACAGCATATGCATAGTTAGTTCAGAGAAGTAATAACTTACTCAATCACTTTTCAATTTTAGAAAGCGTTTTTTTTTTTCATTTTTAATCTTGAATGTTCATTTATGAATTACTTAACTTTGCTTCTTTCATTTTTGTAATATTCTATATTGTGACATATCCTTTTGTCACAACAAATAGGGGCAAGAATTTGACATTCTATTGTTTTTACCAAACATTTTTGAAGCATTTATTTCTCAAGCTCTGCTATAGGTAAAGTTTAGATAATGACTGATATGTCTTCGACATCAGGCTCAGGAGGAGGCTTGAGGTTCATTAAGTATTTCCACTTCCGTCTCAAAAGATTCAATTTTCCATGAAACATCAATTTTTCAAGGTTGGATATAAATAAAGCCTATATAATAACTGATATAGTTTCAGCATTAAATTCCGGAAGAGGAAAAGTGATTCAATAAGGATTTCAAATTTTGGTTCCTTTTCCACTTCCGGTTCAAAAGAGTTTTATAAAACATCTATCTCTCAGGATTTGTTACAGATAGGGCTTAGACGATGACTGATATGGATTCAGCATCAAATTCCGGAAAGGAAGGAGATTTACTAAAATTTTCAAAACCGGAATTTTACCACTTACTGTTAAAAAAACTTCTTATACGCACGCATGCATGCACGTACACGCATATACACATATAGATGATCATTATTCTATTATATTGCATTTTAATAAAGCAATTTCATTATTGTGCCATTAATAAGAAACGTCATGATTTAATGTACCTAAAACAATGTATCTGAATTTTTAGAAACATTTATTATTGATTCTTATGTTTATTGATATCAAATTAAATACATATAAGAAGTACAGAAATAAGCAGAAGGATTAAACTATTTCGTAAAATTCCGTGGAGAATCAAAAAGCTGATCTTCTGCTTAAATTCCCCATCTTCTGAATTTATTTCATACTTTGTAAAAATAATTTAACGCAGCTATAAAAATAAGAAAACCATTAAACAAGCAATAAAATATTTTTCCATAATATATACTTACTTATAACGATCTTGAAATACTTTTGAATATTTCATCTGCTATCAAATGCTCGGATTATGTACATATTTTTATTCATCCTTCTAAATATGTATTTGTATATTAAATTTCTTAAATATATTACGCATTTGTGTTTTTTATTTCATTTTATGATTCTTAATATGAATGTTTTTTAGTAAATGTCACGCACTTAAGTTTATGCATGCGATAAATACTAAAAGTACTTTGCATAAAAAGTTCATAAAATTGAAGACATTTTTATTATTGTGAAGCATTCATAATTTCAAAAATAAGAATAATGGAATTGCGGTCAATAAAACATTGGAATCTACAGGATGGTGTGTGCGCGCATCACGTTTTAAAACCATGAAATCTCCAGAGAAATTGAAATATATAGTAGAATTATTTTCTGTTATGTGGCGCTAATAAACCCTCAAAGGTAGGTAAAAAATATCATCTGTTGTCTATAACAGCTACAGACCTCTTTTTATTAATCGAAGAATATGCTGCCTTCCCAAAGTAAAAGAAATTAATGTTTATTTAATAATTCTAAAACATTAATAATTAATATTAATTTATTACTAATGTAGTTCTGCTTGTGAAACGTATAGTGTTTGGCTTAAAATTACCACAACACTGAGGTGATGACTTCGAATGCAAAGAGGAAAAAGTACATACGTACATGTTTTATCTATATCGTTTTGACCTGGAATTATCAGAGTACTAGAAGGTATATCCGTCATATGACGGAATTAAAAATTTGCATAGCATTGCCTGCCATTTAGCGTATTTGTATCCTGCCATTTAGCGTATTTAGCATTATTTGTATCAATTCGGTGACATTTTTATCAATTTGGTGACATTTTCGTCAATTTTGCAATATTTAAAAAAGCCGCCAGGTTTGCGACATCCAGCTAAATTTTTCGCCAAGCATTAGGGACGAACGGAGAAATGGGTTATTCATTTAGTCGTTTGTTATGTTATTTCCAATATATTGAATTTTGATTAATTAATCGTCATTTTCATGGATTTAGTGTCGATTTTATCTATTTGGCGAAATTTTCGTCAATTTAGCAGCATTTAAAAAAACTCTCCAAGTTGGCGATATGCCCTCCAAAATTCGTTGCCAGAATTTCGCCAAGCGTTATAGATGGAGAATTAGGTTATTCTTATATTTTTTCTAAGATATTGAATTTTCATTAGTTAATCGTCATTTTTATCAATTTGGCAACATTTTTATCAATTTGGCGACACTTTTATCAATTTGTGGCGACATTTTTATCAATTTAGCGATATTTTTATCATTTTGGGGACATTTTTATCAAGGTGTTTACATTATAAATTAATATCTTCCATACATAAATAATGTTAAAGCCTACCATTGCACAAATAAATAAAATAATTAATTTTTCACTCTGGAAGCACATATCTACAAATCGACGGGTGGATAATTTAGATTTAACACACTACATAGTTTTGAATTTCTTAACTGTCTCGGTATGATTTTGTGGAATTTAGCGTCATTTCATCAATTTGGTGACATTTTGTCAATTTAGTGACATTTTAAAAAATCGCTAAATTTATTACCAAGTGGGACTATAGAAGTGACATTTCCACTTGACGACAAATTGACGAAACATCATCAAAATACTAGCCCCTAACAAAACACAATCAATTTCTTTTGTTTAGCAAATTTTATCAATTTCAAGATATTTTTATGGATTTATAAATATGTTTATCAATTAGGCGACATTTTAAAAATTCCCTTAACGTGTTACTAAATAGTACGGTTGGACTTACAGACAAATGCTACCAAAACATCATTTCAGTACTCTCTTCTTACAAAACAGAATTAATTTCATTGATTTAGCGTCTTTTTTTTTTCAATTCGGCGACATTTCCGTCAATTTGGCAAAGTTTACGAAAACTTGACAGGTTAGTGATATCCTAAATTTTAGATCTGGATTTGTAGGTCTAAAGAATAAAGCATCCTGATCTCGTTTGTATATACTAAATGAAAACACCAAAATTGCTTTAGAAGTTATAACCGTTCTTCTGTTCTTCAGTTTCAACAATCAGCTAAATGAGTTTATTGGCTAAACACAATATATAAGTTTAAAAACTCTTTTCCAAAATAAATGAAAATTATGTACGCAGTCCGCAATTAATATAATAAAAAAGAAAAATCAAACCGTTCATAAACAGGATATAGTTTTATATCCATTTATTACTTTCCTTATATACAAAATGTATAAGGAAAGTATTGTGACGGGGGTTGAAAATTCGAATTCGAGTTTTTGACGGGAGAGCACGTTTCAATCATCCCTGATCACGAATCAAACATTCTTGAAGTGATGTCTGTGTGTGTGTGTGTGTGTGTGTGTGTGTGAAAGTATGTGTGTGTATGTTAGTGAGACTGTGAAGACGATATCTGACAAACAAAAGGGCCTATTCGAACGAAATTTGGAACAAAAATCATAATCCAAAAACACTGGCAGCCTATTGCCTTTAATATGCAATCGAATGTTCAGAACCTCCTAAATTTTCAAGTAAAATTTTGAAAAAATCGCCAAAAAATCAAAACCGCTAATAAAGTTACACAAATAAACATTTCTTATGTAATTTTTCATTAGAAAACGATTACCATAAATTTTAGAACGCTAACATGAACTGTTCTCGAGGTATTGCACATTTTTCAAAAAAATTATCAAAAAGTCATATAAAATAAAAAAAAATATTTCCTATTGAGGAACATGGTCACTTTTCATATGTAATACCATGCGATAAATTTGGTGCCATCATTCTCGTGGTTCTAGCTCGTTCCATTCATAAAAAAAGATACTTTGAGTAATACTTTTGTATTTAAACCCAAATAGTCATTTATCTGCTGTAAGAATAACTTATTTCTTCGTCCATAACGCTTGGCGAGATTTTGGCGACGAATTTGGTGGAATGTCGCCAACTTGGCGACTTTTTTAAATGTTGCTAAATTAACGAAAATCTCGCCAAATAGATAAAAAGGACGCTAAAACAATGACGACTCATTGACGATGGCGATATGGAAAATGACGACTTATTGACGAAAATTCAATATCTTGGAAAGAATATAAATAACTACTATAAAAATAATCTATGTTTTTTTACTGTAAAAGTAGTAAATTCATTGCATTATATAAGGAAAGTCATGTGCTGCCCACATCAGATATTTTATTATTCAAATCGAAAAAATAGTAATGCAAATTAACAAACACATTTGATTTAATTGCTTTGCTGAACAACATGATATAAGAAAGCATCTTCCTCATAAAATGCTGATAATTAAATAACCATTTTGATTTCTTATTCGATTTCCAAAAGTGACTGATAAGCAGAATAATCCCCAATGATAGATTTTTAATTCACTTTCACATTTTAAACCAGCGATTTCCAACTTTTTCCGTTTGAAGGAACCAGGGAGTTAGAGAGTAGAACTCCAAGGAAAAAGTTCTGTTTTTATTAATATCTCGTCAGCCCCTGGTCTTAAACTTTCGAAACGTAGACAAAATTTTAAGTGACGCTATTTCAAGGCTACCCACAAAATTTCATCAAATTCGGTTCAGCCGTTCTTCCTAATGATGAGACAAACATATAGACAGACAGACATATTTTCAATTTTATTTATATAGATATATTTAGAAATTTAATTAATATTTTATTAAAAATTTATTAGAATATAGGTACTAAAAATTTATTATATTAAAAATCAAAAATATATTTAGATCATCTAATAACAGGAAAGATCAGTCATGCATAAAGCATTGATTATGGAACACTTTCCAACTGAAATGCAATTTCAATTAAACATATCTGAAATGCGATACATTCAACACTCCCAGTTTTTAAATTATCACAGTACTACAATAATTTATTTTACATGAAAACTTAAAACTTCATCAGAAAAGCCAATGCTGTAAATCATCTGCTTCTCTATGTAAAATCAACGAATATTTCATCCATATCACTTATATTCCAGACTTTATTCTATTCACTTATATTCCAGAGCTGAATAATTTTATGTGATAAAAATTCAGCAACTCTTACACAAGTCATATTACATTCGCTTCATTTGTTTACTTTCTGCTTGCATAGAAATTAGGCTTCGTTATGGGATATAATCAAAGTTTGGTAATAATTTAGAATAAAAGATATTGTAATTGTGTTGGCACATAATTTGCATTCACAGATAATATGTAACAATAAAGCGGTTTTATGACTAATACAACACTAAATATAAATTTAATTGGTCTTTAAACATCACGGTTTTTATATATGGGAAAAATGGATGCTACATTTTATATTGGAATAAGTCAAGCGATCTCTTCACATAATTTGGGTGTAATTATGATTTCAAATTTTATTTAAAAAACTACCGAACATATTTTGCTGAATTTTTTTTTACACATTTTACGTGATAATTTCAATATTTCCCATAATTTTGGAAGCAATTTTTGAATTTTAATTCAGCTTCAAAAATGTTTAAAAATTAGGTCCCATAAAATTCACTGTATTTTATTTTTTCAACCCGGGTTCAATTCGAAACTAATTGGGTGATGTTATTCATTTTCTTTCCCATATGTCCCATAGATCAACTCAACAACATCCTACAATTTCATTTTGATAAAATTATTTTAAGGCAGTCATCGTGTGAACGGGTCAGACAGACAGAATGAACAAAGTCATAAACACTTTACAACTTTGTTGGAAAGTGTTAAAAATTGCAATTTAAATTAAAGTTATGCGAATAGATGAAAATGCAGCCTCAAATGTTTAATTGATTTAGGTGGTTTTGCCCGTGTCATTAAATACTAACTTCAATAATTTGAGCATTTATCAAATTGCCTGTCAATGTTGACTATCGTATATTGGTCAAACTAAGGGCCTTAAAACATCGTTTGAAAGTGAAAAGTGAGTGAAAAACATAGAAATTAATAAATCTTCAATCACTTATTATTTCTGGATGACAAATCACCAATGTGATATCCCTTCTGCTTTCATTATTCAAAGGTTCTCTTCAGTTTCTGATTTGAATTCTTTTCAAACTTTTAATATCAATAAAAATTCCAGTAATCTGGTTAATATTTTGTCAATAACACTGGAGTTTTCCTAGGTATGGCATGACCATCTCAATTTCTTTGTTTCTCTATTTCGTACTTTTTCTGTTCCGTACGTTGAATTTATATAATCTGCATTTAATTTACTTTTTCTTAATTACTTCTTAAGTTCTTATTTACTTCACTTACCTATTCCGATTTTGCCCCCCCCCCCTTTCGTTACACTAGGTGGCGCTACTACATTGTGTTATGTTATTTAACCATTTTCGATTTGGCTGGCATACACAAGCGCTCATTTCGACATTCCGCATTTTACGCTGTAATCAAGTTCATTAGTGACTGTATGCAAATTTACTTTTCATATTTATTGCATCGTATATTGCTTACATCAGCTCAATCTCCCACTTATCCGTACTTATTAAAACGATCAAAATAATGTCAGTAAGCTAAATTCCATGCAATAATATTATTATGGAGGTACATGATAACTGTTACTTTTTTAAAACGTTGTTGTATTAAATGAGGTATTTTACTAACTGGTCTTGAGGTATATAAAGTACTATTTCGTTGTGTAAATGGATACATCCAAGGGATTTACGAAAACTATACCATCAACTTGAAATGAATGTATTTTATAGGATCTTCACATTTCTTATCTTGTTTCTGGAATCAGTGATATATTTCCCATTTCATCACCCTTTGACTTTTCCTTTTCCATTTATTTCATTCTTTATTTTTTTCACTGTCTTAAAAAATCAAGGAACGCAAAAGAAGAATGATGATATTTTAAACCCCGAAAAGAAATGGCGCTTTATGATTTGAATGAAATTTCATTTTTGTCCATTAGAAGTTTGGCAGAGATATATGATGCATAATAATCGCAAGACAAATGCTTTGCTCTTTTATTTAGGTATACGCTGTTTTAAAAGTAACTTGCTCTTTTTTTAAGCTTGAATTTCATCTTACATTCAACAAGGAAACGTATTAGATACGAAAACGTTATGTTTTGGGTAGAACCTGTATCTCCGCATTACGAATTCCAAAAGGAAAATAGAAATAGCCAAATTATGAAAAATGAGTAGATGACATCATCGGAGTGACGCCAGAGTATGGGAGTTAATAGGGCGCCTCAACGAGGGTCAGTGACAGTCGGAAGTTTCTCTGTCCCTAAATGTCAATCGTTCCGTCATTTTCTGCCTGTTGAACCGATATCAAAGTGAAAGAACAGTGTCACGAAGATCAGTAAGTGGATCATCAAGGGTCACAACCTCTCAGGACGGCCGTTTTGTGTGTCTGTTAAGCACAACGCCAAAGGTCACATCAGTTTTCTTTCGACCTTGTAGAGTCGGCTGAAAAAGCGATATCTCGACAAACTTTTTACAAGATGGCTACATTCACGTAGTTGGATGTAAATGTAAAGATAATTCTATTCAAATATAACTGTTAATTTAACATATATATTCTTCAATTGTTATTTTTCAAAGTCCTAAATAAATACAAGACGGTCAGGAATGAGGTCCAAGCTGCGTATTATATTGTTATATTATGGCTGCGTATACATGTACTGAAGATAAATGTACTGCGTCTTCATGTACTGAAGATATCATTTTCCGATCATGCATTTAACTTCTCAATACTCAATAGGTGAGTTCCATGGTCTGGGTTCTTAAAGGCTACATGCAGGTCAGCTGTATGCAAGATGACCCACGGTTTACTTCCCACTGATGCCCTCACACAGGTGACTCTCTTAAATTGGGCTCAAAATCATCTCTACTGGACTCATAAATAATGGGGTACTGTGCTCTTCACAGATGAGTGACGGTTTGGGGTGTAGAGTGATTCCCGACGGTTTGGCGTATAGACTAAATCCCGACGGTTATAGGTCTGGAGAAGCCTGGGACTTCCTATCGCGCCAGTAACATTCACATAATGCACACATACAGAGACGGTGGTTTGATGGCTTGGAGAGATTGCTTTAAGGACCCGTCTGATCTCCACACTTTTCCTCGTGGTACTGTAACTGCAGTGCAGTATAGAGATGACATCCTTACTCAAAATATTCGCCCATTTCTTGCGGCCATGGGTCCTGATGCCATTTTTATGGACGATAAAGAGCGAGTTCACAGGGCTCGCATTGTCGGCCAGTACATAGAATCGGAAACACTGCTTCGTATGGAATGGCCATCGTGATCACTTGACTTGAATATAATCGAGTATGAATGAGACATGTTCAGGAGACGTTCAAGTTCTTCCCGTAACCCTCTGCAGATCCCTTATGAGCTAAGAATATGTCTGCTCCGATAATGGGCATAGATACACCAAACCGCCATATATTATCTTATTCCGGATCTTATGAACGCTGTCGGGCAAATGTTTCCAGCAGAGGTCATTATATTCCGCATTGACAGAATTCCCATGAACTGTTTTTGCCATCCAGAATCCTATGTTTTACTTGTCTCTATTATGTAATTAGTTATTAAAAATTGTCTTTGCATTTTCCTTCGCTAATGTCTTGTTATCCCTCATGATTTATGAAAATTTCAATGAATTCCAATAAATAATTTTCATTTTATCCGCTTTTTTTACTTGGTTTCTTAACTTTTATGGATATGACTGTCTATCTGTCACATTTAGTCTCGATAATATATTGTCAAATATAATATGACTTCGAACTTCCAAGTCTGTGGCAACAAATGTCAATGCCATAATTTATACATTTCCACTACTTATCCTTAGCTGTCGTATTTAATTCAGATATAACATTTCTTTATTATTGAGAATTTATATTTATATTTTTTTCATTTAGCAGTATACCTGTTATTCGTACTACGGAATCTATAATGATAAAGAAAGATGCCTGCTTGTTTGTCTGTTTGTGTAGTCTGTAGTGAAAAATCTAAGCGTCGTACGGCCATGAAAATTGGTACAGGGGTATACTGGTCCCAAAGAGAAAACACCTTATCAATATTTTTTCAAATTCAAATTAGTTTGTAACACTTTCCAACATAGTTGAAAAGTGTTTATGACTTTGTCCATTCTGTCTGTCTGTACGTTCGCACGATAACAGCCGTAAAAATGACTTTATCAAAATAAGAATTTAGTATGCTGTTGAGACGGTCTGTGAGACATATGGGAATGTAAATGAATAATATCACAAAATTAGTTTTGGATTGAACCCGGTTTGAAAATGTGAAATACATTGAACCAACCCTATGGTACTTAATTTTTCAAACATTTTTTAAAGCGTAGTTAAACTTCACAACTTGCTTCAAAAATTTTAGGAAATATTCAAATTATCCCATAAAATATATAAAAAAAAATTAGCGAAACATGTTCGGTAGTTTGTTAAATAAAAATTGAAATAATAATTACAATTATATATGAAGAGATCACGTGACTCATTACAAAATAAAATATTTATATTTTGGCATCAATTTTTTTTTCGATGTGTCGAGATCGTGATTTTTAAGGATCTTTTAAACATATATTTAGTGTTGCATCCGTCCTAAACCCGCTTTATTTTTGCTATGTTCTGTACGAACGCAATTACAATATTTTTTAGTTTAAATGATCATCAAACTTTGATTATTTCTACAACGAAGCCTAATTGTAATGGATGCATAATGTCAACAAATCAAGTGATTGTAAGATGAGTTGTATAAGAATTGCTGAATTTTTTCCACACCAAATATTTAGCTCTGGAGTCTGGAATGTAAGTAATATAAATGAAATATTTATTTATTTTACTTAGAGAAGCAGACGATTTTATATCATTATGATGTTTTAGGTTTCCAAGTAAACTTAATGATTGTAATATTGAGATATTTAAAAAAATATCAGCGCTGAATGTATCGTATTTCAGAGATGTTGAAATAAATTTGCATTTCAGTTGGAAAGCATTTCCTAACCTTTATGCATGATTGATCTTTGTTGTTTATCAGTTAACTTACATTGATGAATTTATCTACGTAGATGACGAATTGATAAAGTATGGGTGTCTAACAGATGGTAATGTCTAAATGCTCTGCTAATAGAATAAGTAGATGAAAAGTGCAACAGATTCTGCATCAATTAAACATACGCAATCTTACCCTGATGCAAGAAATACCGTTTATAGACTAACGCATTTCCCTGACATGCAAACGACAATGTGTTCTAGGCTTTAAGTAATAAACTAAACGTAATCTTATATAAAGTCTCTTACACAGACATGCATCATCAGCTACATAAGCCGTTAAATAAGAGTATAGAAGCTAAATGTTCGCTATTATTTTTAAAATCATGTAATGATTTTCTATATTACATATGTTATTTATTTAAAAAATATTTACATTTATTATCTTATTAAATATTAGCATCTTTTAAAATCTTAACAGCGGTTGATTGAATATATTGATTTTTGGATTATATTTATTACCAATATTGACAGTGTTCGATTTTTGAGAAATGGTTATACCGAATAACGGCTGTAGCGAACAAAATATTCCGGTCCCTTAATAATCGCTGTAACCGAGTAAACACGCACATACCCACATATTCACCAATCTAGATTCCTTCTGTCTTCTTCATAATTTTCTACTGTGAAGCTCTTCATTCATTTTACTTCAATTTCTTAAATCGGGAACCGATGGGAAAAGAATGATGTTTTAAATATCGAGAGTAGAAACATTTTACTATTTGAATTGGGTTTCATTTTTATCCACTAGACCATTATCAAAGATATATTAAGCATAAAGACTACAAGACAAATGGTCCTTTACTTTGGTATGATTCATTTAAATAAAATACTACTATTTTTGCTCCTCCTTCTTTTTATCTGTAAGACCATAAATTAGAATATTAAAACGACAACAGAGAGAGAGAGTGGTGAGATGAGCCAAAGAAGGAGTCAGAAGAAAGTGTGTCTACAGTGACAATAAATCTGATAGTTGTTATAAACAATAACTATTCGAATTAAGATTGTGTCTCGAAACGGAGACACAAAGTCTGGAAGGGCTGAACCCACACTGCGGGCACAACCCGAAGCCTCAACGTCAATGAGGTCGAAACAAATCAACACCCAACCAAGACCGGCTCCTAAACCATCATTTACTGATAAGGGGCAAATCAACGACCAATCAAGTTCCGAGATCAAAAAGGAAGGCGCGTTTCCCTGAAGCCATGTTAACTAAAACGGACATTATTAACTAAAACGGACGTGACAAGCAACTGGTAAAAAAACCGCGAAGTGAAAAGACGACGTTCTGAAAGTTCGACAGAGCAGCGGAATGTGGAGATGTTGAAAATTCAAAATGAGCAAGCAGCTGTGTTAAAATGTTCAATTTGTGTGTGACTTAGATTGGCGACAATTTAAAGGTGCACAGCAAGTATTCCATGCAGTTGGAGGTATGTACTGATTTCTATATGCGCATCGAGTATTGAAATAATTGAAATTCTGGTTAATAAGGCGGATCACCACTCTGTTCTCTCAAAGTCATAAAACTAAACACACGGTCACAAATATATGAGTAGGTCTCCCATTGTTAGAAGTTAATGGCATAATTTTATAATTGAGATTTCAATCTTAATTAGAATAGTTATTGATTATCAAGAACGTCCGATTTATTATCAATGTACGCCATTCCGTTAAGGCTCTTCTTCAGCTCATCTCACCATTCATTCTCTACTGTCGCTTTAATGTTCTCATTTACTATCTCACTTGTAGAAGTGACACAAATACTTAATTTAGAGTGCGCATTGGCTTAAACGTGTTTAATTATTTCTACAAATGAAGCGCAGAGGTATTCTACAAATAAAATAACTCAAAATGTTCTTATTCTATGCACAAGATAAAGGCAAGCATATTATGATAATCTCATGTACTACTTCAGAAGTGTGTAGTGGAAGACAAAGAGGCTGATACACTTGCGGCATACTGAAAGATAGATATGTTTTTCTTTCAAACACAAGACAGGATATTTTTCAAAGCTTCAGCAATAAAATTAACAAGAAAGATCAATCATGCATAATGAATTGATTATGAAACACTTTCAAACCCAAATGCAATTTTATTTAACCATTTTTAAAATGCGATCCATTCAACGGTGATATTTTTTAAATTATCACTGCTGCAAAATAATTTATTATATTGGAAGACTTAAAATTTTATCCAAAAAAAAATGAACTTTATTCAAAGGACGTCATCGAAACATAAATCGTCTGGCTCTCTATGTAAAAGCAATGAATGTCATTGATACCATTTTTATTCCAAACCCCAGATCTAAATAATTTTGCGTCAAAAAAATTCAGCAATTCTTATAAAATTCATTTTACAATCAAATGTTTACATTCTGCATCCATTAAAATTAGACTTCGCTGTAGAAATAATCAAAGTTTGATGATCATTTAAACTAAAAAAATGTAATTGCCTTGCCGCGGAATATAGTAGATGCACAGAAAATACGCAAAAATAAAACGGTTTTAGGGCGGACGCAACACTAAATGTAAATTTAAAAGAACTTGAAAACACTAAATATAAATTTAAAAGAACTCATGATTTGTACACTGGGAAAAACAGATGGATGTCATATTACTTTCCTTATATACAAAAATGTATAAGGAAAGTATTGTGACCACGAGGTCGGAAATTCGAATTCGAGTTTTTGCCGGGAGAGCACGTTTCAAGCATCCCTGATCACGAATCGAACATTTTTGAGGTGATGTCTGTGTGTGTGTGTGTGTGTGTGTGTGTGTGTGTGTGTGTGTGTGTCAGTGAGCCTGTGGAAACGATAACTGACAAACGAATGCACCAATTTGAACAAAATTTGGTACCAAAATCTCAATCCGTAAATACTGGAAACCTATTGTTTTTATACGCAATCGAGTGTTCAGAACCTCCCTAAATTTTCGAGTGAAATTTTGAAAAAAATCATCAAAAAATCAAAACCACTAATAAAGTTACGCAAATAGACATTTCTTATGTAATTTTTCCTTAGGAAACGATTGACATAAATTTTAAAACGCTAACATGAACCGTTCTTGAAATATTGCACATTTTTCAAAAAAATTATCAAAAAGTCATATAAAATAAAAAAAAAATATTTCCTGTTGAGAAACATGTTCACGTTTCATATGTAATACCATGCGATAAATTTGGTGACATCATTCTCGTGGATCTAGCTCGTTCCATTCATGAAAAAAGATACTTTGAGTAATACTTTTGTATTTAAACGCCAATAGTCATTTATCTGCTGTAAGAATAACTTATTTCTTCGTTCATAACGCTTGGCGAGATTTTGGCGACGAAATTTGGTGGCATGTCGCCAACTTGACGACTTTTTTAAATGTTGCTAAATTAACGACAAACTCGCCAAATGGATAAAATTGACTCTAAATCCATGACGACTCATTGACGAAAATTCAATATCTTGGAAAGAATATAAATAACTACTATAAAAATAATCTATTTTTTTTACTGTAAAAGTAGTAAATTCATTGCATTATACAAGGAAAGTCAAGTGCTGCCTACATCAGATTTTTTTTATTTTGAAGTGGGTCACGTGACTCTTCGTATAATGTGGGTGTGATTATTATTTTAATTTTTATTTAAAAAACTACCGAACCTATTTTGCTGATTTTTTTTTGTGTGTTATAATTCATTTTCATTCCCATATGTCCCACAGACTGTCTCAACAACATACTAAAATTTCATTTTGATAAAGTCATTTTTACGGAAGTTATCGTGTTAACGGATAGACAGACAGACAGGATGAACAAAGTCATAAATATTTTTCAACTATGTTGGAAAGTGTTAAAAAGTGAAAAGTTGGAAATTATGTCGACCTGTAACCACCTCCATGTGGTGACATTTGATAGTGCAATGTTATATTTACTATATTCTTATTTTTTCCGCCCACGAGGAGAGGGGTAGAAAGACCGGATCTGTTAAGTTTTGTCCCGTAGTCTTTACTATAAATATTCTGTAACAAGGCAAATCATCAATTACTAAATTCCAAAATGAAAACTTACCTTTGATGCCTTCACCTTGGATCGAACATGATAATCTCCGTTGGTCTTGAGGCTGTGAGAATGACATGAGACAGAGACGTATAAAAAAGAAAGATAAGCTCAGAGCTTGGCCGAGTTGCCATGAATTTTAAATAATGCATTGTCGATGTGATAACCCGCCAATTTATTCGTGAGTTGTCCGGTGTTATCCGAAAATCAAATTGATTAATAGACATATATTTGCTTTCAGCGCAACGAAGAGATATTATTGGTTAAAACATAATTTATTAGCATACTATTTATGTTATACTCTCTCAAGAGTAAATTAATCATTAATAATTTATATTTACAAAATTGCCACTTACCAATATTACTGCAGATTATTTTACTTAAAAACAGAGATGCGATACAGTAGGAAATATAGTTACTGACTTATAGTCAGTCTTAAACTATTTTTTTTTTCAAGTAGCATATAAAATGTTACCTTGTCTACTTTTGGTGCGCCGAATTGGACATGGACTCTTTGTCCAGATGTATTGGCACGTTCTACTGAATTGGCCAATTATTTAATTAATATGTCTTTATTTAATGTTATCATTACATTTAACTTAGATGTATATAAACATAACATTTGCCTTACATTCATGAATTAAATTCGTGAATTAAACTGGTTTTTTTTAGCACGTTTGAGTTCTTACCCAGTCAACGTCATTTGTACTTAAAACTTATAAATTTCATTCGTGGCCAGTCTCAACATTGAATAATAAAAATGTTATCCCGGTTTGCATGATAGTGTATAAAAATCATCAGATAATAAGCTCCATCATCATAATTCTGCACAATACAGGGTATGGTCGTAGTGCCGATTTGCTACTTCTGATATTCATAATATTAATTCGAACACCACCACTTCAATAAACACATATGCAGTGAGTAAGTGCACTTATCAGATTCATTGCGGACATTTATCAGATGCAGTGAGGGCAGTGTGCTGAAACTTGGTAATTATTGTGTTGGAAATGCTCACTTGCTATTTATTGGTGCATTAATTGATGCTTCTAAATTCTGGTTATGTGGTGACTGAGTTGAATGTCAACGATTCTCGACGCCACATATTCGGGCATCTACAAGGGGTTGCCACGGAATCATAGATTCCACGGAAAATGTTGTAGCTGAGTTTGAGTTATACTTCATTTTTTTACCATTTTTACTATCTGCCGGCTAACCATCGAATCGGTTCCTCTTGACACGAACTCTCGTTCTGTGGCTACACAAACTTGTTAATTTCCACCTGTAATGTCACACCACCTTTTTTGATTCATTATTGATGATGAAACTGTTTATTTATGTTACCTACACATTGGTTTGCGCGAATTCACTACTTGGTATGTGCTGCATTTAAATCACCTTATTATCTTGATTGGCGCTTGTTGCCAAAAAGATAACATGTCTTACGATATAGTATATGTTACCGTTAAAGTGTATAATTCAGATTTTTCATAGAATACCTAGTTATTTCATGAAATAAGTGATCAAGTCTGTTAAAGTGTGTAATAAATTCATAATTCCACACTGTAACTAGTTATTCTATGAAATAACTAGTTATTCTGTAAATTAACTAATGATAGACAGTTAAAGTGTAAAATAAACAATTTGACTGAATTACATAGCATACAAAATATTATTTTTAGAAAGACACAATAAAATCATTTGTTACAACAGGGATTACTAAAATGGCATTTGGAATTGCATAGAACATTATTTCTAAAACAAATACATTTTTTGTTGACACACTGCGTTTTACATGAACATTTTAAAATATATTCTCTATATATTAAGTTCAGCAAATTATCGTTAATCACAAAAATATCTGACTAGTGGTTCTCACTTTACAGTCTTTTGAATTCGTAAGTTCATTTACTAGGTTATTTTACACTTTAACGGGATATAGATAGTTATTCTATGAAATAACTAGTTAAACCATAGAATACAAGGGAGTTTTACACTTTAACTGACTTGGACCAACGGCCCTACCGTTCTGAAAACATCGGTTGTCGTTAGATCACCGAAGTTAAACAGCATCGGGAGCGGTTAGTACTTGGGTGGGTGACCACCTGGGAACACCGCGTGCTGTTGGCACATTTCGGTCGCGGTAGCCCGGTGATTTGCGCGCTGGATTTACACGCTGCCACAACTGCCGACGTGTTCATGCAGAGTACGATCACGTTAAACATGTTGGTCCGTAAGTCCTTCCGAGAGGTTGGTGGTAGGGGAAGGAGGGTACGGTCCCTGTAGATGCCTCCCCCACTGGGCTCCGGTCTAAATTGGGTGGCACTTCCCGGCCGTCCAAACGGTTACCTTACACCTTTCTGGTAGGACGGACGGTCTGAGTCTCAACAACAACAACTTTAACTGACTTGATCAGTTATTTCATGAAATAACTAGGTATTCTATGAAATAACGGATTTCATATTTTAACGATAACTTATATATAAACACATTAGGCAATTATTATACGGATAGCATCAATGTGAAATGTTTGTAGTATATAGATCGTCCAACGACACTCTTATTGATGAAATTTAGTATATATCAAATTAAATGATTCTTCAACTTTTCAGTATTTCACTTTCTTCTTTCATTTCTCATAATTATCTCGAGTCAGTGACAGACAATAAAAAATAATGATATATGAAATACGAAGGATAAATGATACGATTTAGAATTTCAGTGCACGATCGTTTTAACCCATTAGGAAGTTGACAAAGGTCGATGTAACATCAAGAGCACAATAACTAATGGCCCATATATGTATTTTGGTTTGAATTATTTACTCAAACTGTTTTTATTTCGGAGTTTTTTTCCATTTTCTTTCCAGATTCAAGAACAAATAATTTAATAAAATTTAATAATGATATTGTACAACTTTAAGCTTATGATAAAATAAACATTAGTAATCTTACTTATTCGAATTGACGATGGGAATGTGTGCTGTAAATTTAAGAAGGATAAAAACTGTCTATGATCAACTATAACGAATGACCTGGCATCACCCGAATCCCAAATAAGCGAGCTGTACTTAAATAATACATTTACTGATAACTCAATTCCCTTTTCAAATCGCCAAATCAGTTTAAATCCAAACCCTTATGAAATATGAAGTTCTTGCATTAAGCGCATGCGCAGTCGCATATATCAAAGTCCACTGTTTACAACCGTGGAAAGAAAACCGACTTATTCTATCTGACCGTGAGTTTTACATGCGCAGTCGATAGGTCGAAAAATTCACCAGACTTCATTTGAGCAATCCATGAAATGAATTTTTATGCGTTCGCTTCAAAATATCACCGCAATTAAAACACCATATTAATTTAAAATATAATTGTTGTTAGTGGGAAGACATGCACACGACGTTTTGCCAAACTATAAAATTGTGCTAAACTAACATTTTTAGATGCGACGAAAAAAGTATCAGATAAATGCTAATTTTGATGTATATAAAAAACTAACCAGCTGTTTATTTTTAATATACTTCTTTTTCTCAATAGGTGATACTGATACTGTTGTCTTAAAGTATTCACCAGCACGTGATATGCTCATTAATTATGAATCTTGGGGCTTACTAGCACTAAAGAAAAATAAAATGTGTTTTCAAAACAAACGTTTGTTATTCACATCTTATTCGCATAATATTTTACATTGGAAATTATTCATTTAAATCAGTAAAACGTAACGGTATTATTAATATCTATACTGATCATTCATATATTTATTTTTCAGATGTGCCGGAGCTGAGGCTGACTCTAGGGGCAAGTATCAAGCACACTGCTATCAAAGAAGGCAGCGACGTCTACTTTGACTGCAACATTCGAGCAAACCCATGGGTTCATGACGTCACTTGGAGGTTCGAAGACAAACCATTCAACGGCAATTTGTCGGTCGGGATAATCGTCAGTAATCAGTCACTAGTACTTCAGAGGGTCAGAAAGCAGCACAGAGGGCGCTATCAGTGTGTGGCAGCCAACAGCGAAGGAGAAGGCAGGAGTGAAGAAGTACGATTAGATGTTCAGTGTAAGTATTACCCTTAATTGTCCCTAAATAGATTATGGTGCTACAACACTAGAAGCGCGGCAAACCTGTCTTAATATAATTTCTCAAAATGCCATTAATTGATTTTATTTCTAAACATTCGTAATTAAACACAACAAGTCTACCAGGATTGTCCGTCTAGTTGTTTTTCCGCATCTATGCAAGTAACCATTGCCTTAAATATGGTTCCCCAAATGTTTGATTAACGTGACATTCGGTTTGTTGAATTACGGATAAACAAAAGTGTCGGGTTAACCCTTCGACGAGAAAGAGCTACCATGAAATATCTTGGTTGACCGGTAAACGGTTTAAGACGTCGAGCAAGAAATCTAATTCATGAAAATTGAAATAAAGAAGTTACAGAAGGACAACAAATTATGGCATTTACAGATTAATTCGACGTGGCAATGGAATGTAGGACCGTCGAAATAAAAAAATTATTGTTGATATTGTAAGACCATATTTCAGAAAGATTTGATGAGACAGTTTTATGTTTTCTTCGCATTGCCCTAAGGTTAGCCAATCAGAGCGACAAGAGGCGTTACAGACCGCAGGCAAAAGAGGCGGCAACAGCAGGTTCTAGGTGATATAACTACTATATACTACGATAGCTTTCACGATGACTTCGAGGCAATAGCGATTTTTCATAGAGAGATGTAGTAGAGAAGTATTCCAAAAGTTTTTCTAACAGAGTGTTCCATAGAGATTCCACAGAAATGTCCAATGTCCTGATATACAGAACGTCAACGGCAGATAACAGATCAACTGCAGTACCACACGGAGTTGGTACCAATACAAAATACTATAATATAAGAGTTGAGATCAATGTCCAAAGACAGACGTGAAGGTATGTATTGCTCAATTATTGTTGAAGGTCATCAATGCATTTTAGGCATTTTTAATTAACTGGTCTCACATTTGCTCTCTCCGCCGCAATTAATATGAATGATTGTTGTAATTAATTTAATAAGTAATCTATGTTGTTAATAAATTATTTTATTTTAATGTTAAAATGATGAAATTAATTGTAGTATTATGTTAATAAATATTCTTTTACAGGAACTCGCACTGATGAGAGGTAATGTAGTGGGTTAACGCGGTATTTCATGATTTACAAATGAATGCAATTAATTAGCTTCAATGAACTTCAATAATAATTTAAAATATGCACCATAGATATCAAGATATCCAATTCGATGAGACAACGCTAAAAGGGGAAATAAGAAAACGTGACGGTATGATATCCAAAGATCCAACTTGATAGGACTAAAACAGAGGACGAAAGTAAAAAAGACATCATACAATGGAAGACGCCATGTTATGATATTTAAAGATTCAATTTGACTAGACAGGGGAGAAAGGAGAGATATAATAAAGACGTCAAGTTATGATATCCAGAGATAAATTTAACATAACACCGAAACAAAGGTAGAAAATTTAAAAAAAAAACGTCAAACATTAATACCTATAAATCAAGTTCGTGTCAATGAATCAGTGGTAGAAACTGAAGAAAGACTTCACTTTAGTCATGACGTGTAGAAAATATGTTTCGACGTGAAAATAAAACGGAAAAAGAAAAAGCTAAAGACAAAAATTGAGCACAGATAGCTGGAGATAAAATTACAGGAGAGTAAAAAATCTGATGTGGATAGCACATAACTTTTCCTATAAAATGCATTGAAATTACTTCTTTCGCAGTAAAAAAAGTGATGCATAAGATCTACATCATAATGCTTTTAATCCTGTATGGTACATTTGGCGCACTTTTACGGATGTTTTTGCGGAGCCAGAAGATGCAGAAAATTACGGACATGTAAAGGAACTCCTGCTCAAACGATTTAAATGGGGAAGGGAGAGTTTTTAGTAGAAATAGTGCAACGTCTACAAATATCCGAAAAAGCATGGTAAATTCATGGATGATTTCACGTATGAGATTAGAAGTTATTTGGAGGAGTGGATAGTAACGAGTTTCAACCCGTTTAAGAACTTAATGATTGCTCACAGTTGAAGCGGAGGGTACCTCCCCAAGTTAAAGAACATTTTTTGGATGAATGGACCAAAATAGTGAATTGCTGGTTGACCAGATGATCAGTTGCTGATAGACTAGATGACTACGAAAGCGTTAAAGGTCACGAGGTTTCCTCGACAGAGACGTTTGTTTATACGAACAGTTTGAAAATGAGAGAACGGAAATATTTCTGGTTCTTTTAAAACTAAGTACAGAGGAGCTCTTTCTAGGGCGATTGGATGTAACAGAATTCTCAAGCCCGGTGTGTGAAGGGTTTTTGATTGGAAAAGGGCCAGCGGGCTTTCGAGCACGTTGTATGTAGGTTTTAGTGTGGCTTTTGGAAAGCATAGAAAAAAGCGCAGCACAGTGTGAGATAGAGGTCACTTGTAAAATCCAAGAGTGATTGTTGAGTTTTAATAAAATTTTAAAAAGGAAACGCATGGTTTTGACTCAATACACCATGGACGAAAGGTGAGAAAGTTTACTGCTATAGCTGGAATTTAAAACAAGAACATGTGAGATCAAATGCTTAAAAGTCTATATGTGGAGGATCTTACTGGAAACTCAGACAGCAAAAATATTGGGGTCAAAGCTTGCTTTATTGCACATCCATGTCGACAGTGACTGATACGGTATGAAATGCTTGTTCTCCCAAGATAAAGACACTTATATTTTGCTCAAATTATGAAACATTATAAGTTCAATGCACATTTCTCAGCCATTTTTTTTATATTTAATTTCTAACTTTTATGGAAATTTTCAGTCGCTCCTGTTTGCAAGTCACAGCCGGGTTCGGTCTTTGGAGTGGGCAGGTCGGAAGTCCTCAACATCACCTGCGAAGTTGAGGCGGATCCGAAAGATGTCGCTTTTCACTGGACTTTGAACAACACGGTGGAAAGCATGGAGGTTAAAAATTTTATAACAGACGGTAAGTAAACTTCTGACATGAAAATTAGTTTAGAATGCGGTGAAAAATATTTCCAGGATGCTTATCTCTCAAGCTAAAGATATGGAATATATCTAATAACCGATGAATGTGTACTTCTTGATTATCTTTTTTTTATTTTTATTTCTTCGTACATTTAGACTGAGCGTTCCCGTTCCCAGCGCAAAATCACTTATAATTTTTGAAATATAAACTTGCGTGATTCAACAATCTTTCATAATTGTCATTTTTAAAAGTTTTGGAAAGGGTACATTTTTCTGAAACTAACATTAAATTTCTAAAACAACATTTTTCAGATCTGCAATCCTGAGAGAATATCGGCGGTGGCTCTAGTTTGATGGAGCCGAAATGGTTTTGCGCGAATAACATTTTGTAAAAAAAAAAAAAAAAAAAAAAAAAAAAAAAAAAAAAAAAACTCCAATAAAGTTTAATAAGTTTATCGGTCTTTTAAACTCATTTGTTCCATTTACAGGCTTGCTTTAAAAACGCTACGAGTTACTCGCTAACTGTTCATAGCTATATTTTTAGTTTTCGCTCCGATTTTATCTGGATACTCCGACCATAGACTTTGCCTCAAAATATCAAATTATTTTACTAGCTTGCTTGGCGGTACATAAATTAAACTTACACAATATATCTGACGAAGTTTGACATTCAAGTTAATCTGTAAACTTGTCTGGTGGCACAAAAATACGCACTTGGATACGTACTTGAACACGTATATTTTCATCTATTCTGTTCAAACCTCACCAATCATTAAACATCTTTAAAATCCTCGAATTCATTTATCTCCTAATTCTTATAAACAAAATAATATATTTCGTGCTTATGCATCAATATTTCACCAAGTAGTAAGTAAACAGATTGAGCTGCAACAATTGTAGCATTTTAAATGCTGCAGCTTTCATACCCATTGTAGAACCTAGGTTAAATCACTTAAATATCGAAATTATAAACACTATAGTTCAAACACTAAGAGCTTAATCCAAATTCCAATTATATACTCTTGTAGAGCTTTCAAAGGGCTATAAATTCTAGCCTATTGTTCATAGCTAGCATTTTTAACTTTTTGAGATATAAGCATTACAAACTTGAGAAACGGAAAAATTGCAATCTTCTTTAATTTAATAGGACACTGACACGAAAATTATAAAGCTTTTATTTTAAAATATAGATTTACAAACCAAATTTTCTAATACATATTTTGGTCGCCGTTTACTATATATATATATGTGTGTGTGTGTGTGTGTGTATTATAGTTTGGAAGATATTTTGAATGAATTTTTGAATTATTTACAGTTTTCGTAACGCTCCGTTTTCTGTCACAGAATTTCCGCAAAAATAAATGCAATTTAATCTTTATTCAACCAGTATTTCGTCATCTATAAATTACCAACTTTTTTTAAACTTACATGAATAAAAATTTTTGAATATATCCTTACATTTATATTAACAAGAACATTTTAATGTAAATTTTGTCAGGAATATACATATATAAAACTGTCTAATATTTATACTAGTAAAGTGTCACTGATTAATTAACAGCTATGGCTGCTATATATACAAGCGGACCCAACTGCCATTTTAACTCCAACCAGTCCAATCAGTAATTGTCTGCCGGTGCTACTTCAACGGCGGGCATGTCACATGGCTGATATTCAATACGCAATTTAACTATAAAATTGGTGCTCCTGTTTTAAGAAAATTATACCAATCATTCATTAAACCAGTCTAAAATGTTTTGATTTTCTTAAAATCCCGAGTTAAAGGAAGAGAAAGAAATCCTTTTTTCGCCATGTACAACCATCTCTTCAACTGGGAATCAAAATGACCGCTGTTGAGCCAGCCCGCACATTTAGGAGTCTTATTCACAACAATACCGGTAACTGATTAATTTATGACAATACATAATCCTTCTCTTTGATTGGTAGGTACCACAAGCACGGTGTTCTACACCCCAGGAAATATGCTAGGCTACGGGGCTCTCTTGTGCTGGGCAAGCAACAACATAGGACGTACGACAGAGCCGTGCGTCTACAAAGTTGTGCCAGTCGGTAAGTGGGATTTATATAAAACAAAAATCCAATCTTGGTGTATAATGTTGAGAATCCAATTCATCTCTATTGTCAAACCTGTTACTAACCCCATTGTTTAGCTCAGTGATATTTTTTGCACAATAATTCACATTTCATGTGGATTTTGGGGGGGAAATTTAGTTTAGAAAGAAATCTAGCAGAAGCTGCAAGAAGCAATGAAACTGGAAATTTGCGTTTCAATGTAAGTATGAGATTTTTATTACATCTTTATTAGTCCAAAGTAGTGTTTTCTAATATTTGTATGAGTATCCTTAGAGGTACGCTATGATATTCTTTTGTTTCTAATTGTTAGTCATAATTAAAATATCAAAATTCACAGCTTTTTTCAGAGATGTCTAGTAATATGCCAATATTGCTTCATTTTTGACAGACAATATAGGGCCAATCAGGGGCGGCATTTCAGCATTCCATTTGGGGGTGCGAGATTTGTATGTATGAAAATTTACAATATGGAATAAATAAAATGTTTTTAATAGGGGGGGGGGGAGGTCACAAAATTGAATTGATGTTGAGAAAAATAATTGTTGTTAACATAATTTTTGTACATAATTGTGTTACCATAATTTGTTGTTAACATAATTTTTCTAAATACAAATATCTATATTTATTTACCTTATATTGAAGTTTTAAACGCAGGTTTTCAGAGTCTGGAAGAAGAGAAAATTTTTTACAATATCATCATAATCTAGTGGTAAATCTTGTTCTATAGCTAAAACAGCTAAAAATGAAAGTCTTTTTTGTCCCACTGAACTTCAAAAATAATATTTCAGCCTCCTAAGACACTAAAAATACCTTTCACAACTGGCTGAGCTGATTGGCACAGTCAAAAACAATTTAACTAATAATGTTATGACAGGAAACACATTTTTTAAATTCCGCTCTTTCAAATAATCCAGACGACTTTTAAAATTGGGATGGTCTATGTTTTCATTTTCCACCATTGAATAAACAGTCTCAATTCACGCAGCAATTCCTCTTTCTGGAAATCATATACTTTGCATATGGTTGAAACATTTTCTTTTTCGTTTTCGACATCTGATCCGGATAATACTGAACTAAGGGCAAACAAAACAGATATATTGTTCTCATTAAATCTTGTCCCAATTTCATTAAATACTGAATCTATAATTTCATATTTAATATTGATTCTGTGATATGATTTAACATCATCATGGGGATTTTTTTTCACTGCCTCCAAACTCGCTTGGAATTTTTTTTACGCCTTTTCAGTTTTAGTCCAGAATAAGAATTTTTTTCGCAAAGTTTTGTCACAAAACTCCACACTTCATTGAAATATGCATCAGTGCGAAAAAAACTAACAGTTTCAATAGTAACTTTAGCCAAAGCTTGCACAGTTTAAAAATTAAGATCAGATGACTGAAGATGCTTTGAGTGAGTATTGTATTGATCAAAAACACTATTTCAATACAAACAAAGTGAACAAAAATTCGAACGATGTCATGCATGGTAAAAGGGCTTCGGCTCTTCCACCATTGAGAGAATCGTTTTCAGATAATTCTTCCAGTGTTAAAATCACCACTTCGAAATTATCAAGTAGTGCTTTTATGGCTTTAACTCTGGAAGACCACCTCGTATCACTTAGTGATTGTAGAGTTGAAGAGCCTCCAAAAAAAGTATTTGTGGATGAGTGAATCTTTTCGAAAATAGCATGTTTTTTATATGATGTTTCTATGAAAAAATATAATGCATTGAGCTGCTGAAATGCATTTCTAGCAGAAGGAATGGATGAGCATGCACTAACTGCACATACATTTAATCGGAAGCTTGAAATTTTCAAATGAAAAGGATAACATCACCCCAATCTTTTTAAATTAAAAAGGATTCGTTCCAGCCGGAAGTGGGAACTTCACTGTGAAGGTTGAAGTTTGGCTCTTTTGAAATTCCATAGCGTGAGAAAACTGACCAGTGAAGAGGCAATAAAACAAGAGAGATGCCGATAGACGACAAGGAAAATTTGGGGGCGCGATCACGCCCCCTATTTGCCGCCCCTGGGCCAATATGATAATGTGGACGTTATGACAATATAGGGTCAATATTAGGTTTCAATTTCGGACCAATATATGTTGGTCATTTATATGGTAGTCATTTATGTGTTGGTCCAGTATATGTTGGTCCAGTATATGTTGGTCTTTCCAATATTTAGTTCCATGATCCAGACCGCACAACTCGCCAGAAGGCTCTGAGGCATTAAATGTGCGACCGGCCAATATTTAATTAATATTGGTTGGAATAATTATATTTAGAGTAATTATAATTTGGAATAATTATATTCTAAATACTGGAAACATTTCCAGAGTAACGCCAATATTGACATGACGTTATCAAGCCAATATTGACGGACAATAGATCTCCAATATTATCGCTACATTAAAAATATTTCCACTGTAAACGCTAAGGTGCACAATTTTGGCTCAATATTGGTCCAATAATGGTATGCAACTAGGGGTTGTTGTTGCTGAAATTTTGACCGTCCGACCTACCAGAAAGGTATGCAACTAGGGGTGTAGTTATTAGACGAAATCCAATCAAACTCAATAAGAATATCCCTCAAAACATGCGAACGCGATATTTTACAAATATAATACTTTTAAAAATTACCATAAACCAGGAAAGAAAACCACTGAATGTTGTAAAACATATCAACATTTTATGAATCCAGAAGTATGCAACTAATTTCAATTAAAGCGAACAAAGATTTTTTAAATCTGACATGCAAACAACACATTTCATTATTTTCTGAGTTACTTTCGTAAGCACAGTTACACAATAGCAATTGTTTTATTGAACTGCATCTCTATATCACTTGCATCACTTTAGAGATCATCACTTTAGAGTATCTTTAAATTAATACATTGACTTTAGAAGTCGAATTGTGTACAAGTTTTACTCCTCTTCACCACTCATAGTGCTACATTAGCCCTTGCTAGAAACTTCTGAAGCCAAGATATTGTCAAGAAGTTTACTAATTTAAATTTTTGAGGAATACTGTAAATTTTGACGAAATTCAGATGTTTAATAACTCTAAAGAAAGTTCTGAATAGGGCTTTTATTATTATTACCATATTGTATTCTTACTAGCTGAAAAATTAAATTTATCACGCTTGATGTTCTTGAGCTTAAAATAATGGAAGTTTGTTAAATATTATTTATCAAATAAGTTTCTTTAGTACATTAGTTTCAAATCTTCCTATAAAAAGTACTGGTGTATAATGATAGTCGTCAAAACTAAGTCAATAAAGCATCATTTAACAAAATTGACTGTTATAGTTAATAGAACTGCTATTTCTGTGGATATAATTTTCTAATGCTTCCTTAAAGATAGCAGACGTAGGACAATTAGGAGACAACGATTGTTTCGAAAACGTTTTTCTCCCTTTACCTCAAGCTAAAAACAGTGCCATCTCTTAATAGACGATAAGAAAGACCTTTCTTAGTGTAGGAGTTACTTTTATATACTGACAATGTAAGATAGATTTACTTTCGAAACCCATTAATACCGTTTATTTTATTATATACTGATATATTAACAAGTCTTATTTCCGAGTTATCTTTTAAGTAGGGGTCAGACTGGATATTTTAGTACGTAAAGGTTTTAAAATACTATTCTACTTTAACCCAAGATCGTGACTCTTGTGTGAACTATTACAATTTACTCCATTCTAAACTAAACTTCCAATAATCTTATGACTAGAGTTTAACGAAGAAATCTCGATATTTAACAAATAAACAAATTTATTAACAGTTAACTTGGCTGCGAACTCAACACACACACACACACAGTATATACACACACACACACACACACACATATATATATATATATATATATATTTACAACGCTAGCAAAGTCTACCAGAGACATACTAATCTACAATGACGTTTATGTCTAACTTATTACTAAACTGACTTTTAACCTGAAGCTCTGATGATCAAACTACGACATAATATATACAGGGTGTCCAGTGCTATCGGTTCCCAATGGCTATTTCCTCAACCGTTAGTCACAGAGATACACTTCCAATTTAAAAAATGTTTTAAATTTTAAAATCTATTATCTTAGAAGCAGTTTAAATCAATAAATGCATTTCTGAAAGAAATGCGAAATATACATTTTTATACGGTCCTCAGGTACTAACAGTTATATTCAGGAAAATTATCCTCATACAATTTCATGCAACGTAAAAAAAAATCATCCTTTTATGACCAAAATTCACCGAGTTACGAAGTATTAAAACTTTATGACTTAAGTCGCTTTTTCGCACATAAAAATGTCCTGTTTAATGCAACTTTTAAGGGACGGTATAAATATTGAAATTCCGTATTCAAAGTAATATGTTTCGTTAGCATTTGCTAACATAATGTCGAGAATAAATCTAAGTTTTTTATCGAATATTTTTGATATTTTTTATGTGTTATAAATAATTTTAACATTAATATTGTTTAGTATAATGTATATTGCTGCAAAAAATAATGAAATCGCAGCGAAATATTTGTATTTCCAATTATTCTGTGTATAACCCCCATTTCTCAGTACAAAAAGTGATCTAACTTTAAACAGCTATAAGTCGGTGAATTTTTATCGTAAAAGGATGATTTTTTTTATTTTGCCTGAAATTGAATGCAGATGATTTTCCTAAATATAACTGGTCGGACCGGGGGACGGTAAAAAAAAATATATTTCGTATTTCTTTCAGAAATGCATTTATTGATTTAAACTATTTCTAAGAGAGACGACGCGGTGGTCGAACGGTCAAGGTGAACGTTTCCAAGTGATCGTTCGGCCGCCGCGTTGTGGGTTCGAGTCCCTCGTAAGGCATGGATGTTGTGTTGTTGGGCGCAGTGTGTTCAGCCCCCCTCTGGGGCAAAGTCCCAGGACGGCAAAATGATTCACGTTTCTGACCGATATATAGGCGAATGATGAAAGTCAAGTGCCTGGCCATTTGATAAGAAAAAAAACTATTTCTAAGATTTTAAATTTTAAAACATTTTTGCAATTGGAAGTAGTATATCTCTGTGACTAACGGTTGAGGAAATAGCTATTGGCCACCGATAGCACTGGACACCCTGTATATACTTACAAGATTGTAGGCTGTGCTTTACAAGATTGCAGGCTGCAGATGCTACCTTCCATGGACGATCAGAACACACATATCCGCACACGAACTCGGCAGAATGGCAGAGACGTAATTCAAAAGTCTGCCCTTCTTATAGATCTGACTAATCTTGAGTATTCGATTCTTGAAGAAGATTGGAATGAAAGTTGAGAAGCTTAGGGCATAAATTAAAATCAGAAAAAAGTAGAGTTAGAATAAATGATAATAAGAAATAGATTACTCACAAGGTTACGAAGCCAAAACATCGATATGCATCTAAAAATTATGCAAAATCTGAAAGATATTTCTATTACTTTTTCTGATAGTTAATCATTTCTATAGATAAATTTCCATTGCTTTATGCACTTACGATTTATTTTTATTTTATATTTTATTCATTTATACATAGCATTTCTACATTTGAATAAAAATTAAGAATAAGAACCTTAACCAACATTTTTTTTTAGATTTTCTAGCGAATTACAAGTCTATTATTATTTTCTAACCTATGTGATGAACTTAGTTAAACATAAATCGGAGTAGAGTGTTTTATAGGCCTGGGGTCCCAAAATCATCCTATATCTGTAACTTTTCGAAAATATATTTATTTTTTTATGTTTTATTAACATATTTATGTGATGAAATTGTATGTTATTTCTTTAATATATTAAACGCTTTCATCAATTGTATATTATTTCAGAATATATCCAAAACATAGTTACAAAACAATGCATATAGGAGACGTGTCTGAAGTCTCTATGTCAGTGGTGTATCTACTATTTTGGGGCACAAATACAAAATTAATTCGAGTTTCCCCCTCTCCTCTTCTTAAGAAGGAGAGAGGGGGCTCAAATTAATTTTGTTTTTGTGCCCCAAAATACCACTGACATATAGGCACGCCTCCTATATCTATTGCTTTGTAACTATAATATATATCACTAGGGGACTCCGCCCCTTACTCGCTACGCTCGCCAATCCCCTTAACTCGCTTCGAGAGTCGGGGACTTCTCCTCCCACTCGCTCGTTGAAATCGCTTTGTGAGTTTGCTGCATTTGCGAGTATGCGGCATTGCACAAGAATTGCTGCATTTTTTTTACGCAAAGCATGGAGTCTGCAATACAGCTGACATGAATGAAACATTCATTGATTTTATACAGAGAAAAGACGATTTTTTCGATGAAGTTTTAAGCATAGAGTTTAATTACTTGTACCTTCATGGTCTTAAATTTTTAAATAAAATGAATTATTATAGCATTGTGATGAATGAAATGAATGGAAAAAAGTTTATGAATGAAATGCTGATTTTATAGAGAGAGCCGGGCGTGTTATATTTCGATGACGTCATTTGAATAAATTTCATTTGTTTTTGATGAAGCTTTCAAATATAATAAATTATTGTAGTATTATGATAATTTAAAAAACAGTACCGAGGAATGTATCGTATTTAAGAGATGTTTAAACCAGGCAATTTATATTTCAATGCCGTCATTTGAATAAAGTTCATTTTTTTCGATGAAGTTTAAAGTTTTCAAATTTAATAAATTAATGTAGTATGTGATAATTTTAAAAATATTACCGAGGAATATATCGCATTTTAGAGATATTTAAATAAAATTGCATTAAAGTTGGAAAGTTTTCATAATCAATGCTTTATGCATTATTGATCTTTCTTGTTTAATATAGAGATAAATTATTGTTATAGGGAAGACAGGACTGAAATATTGCGTATATCTATAATGCATCAGAAGAACTTGAACTAAATTATAAGAATGGTTAGTTATATATGTTTTTTATGCAAAATGCATATAAAACAGTATTTCAGTAGACATGCAGATCTAACACTATTAAAATTTATATTTTTATTTCAGGAATGCACATGTAAAAGCTTGAGTTAATTATTTACAGCAGTACTGCCTAAGCCCTTTAAAGGCAATTCGTGTGAAAAATATCAATAATTTCATTATTCAATGTCGAGAGCACGCATATAAAAGTTTGAGTTAATTGTTTGAAGCTAGATCACCTGAATCATTTAGAAGCAATTCGTGTGAAATATATCAATAATTTCCTTAGTCAATATTAAAAGTACATATGTAAAAGTTTGAGTTAATTATTTGCAGCATGGCCACTTGAGTTATTTAGAACACAATTCGAGAGAAATATATCAAATTTCATAGTCAATGCCATTTCATAGTCAATGCCCGTCAGAGTACATTGAGTTGTATGTGTAAACTTATAGTACAAAATGCTCTAACGTCGTTTCTTTAAAATAAGTTTGTGCACAATGGCGGATGAAGCACTTGTTATTTTTACAAAAATGCCTAGAATAAGTAAATTATGTAAATCTCCATACTTGTACCAAAATGTTCAAACTGGACTTGGAGTCAATTAATGAGATGCGCATTTGATTGCAATTACGATTAACATATGTTCTATAATATAGATTCACGACTGCGTTTATACTGAGAGAAGTAATCAAAATATGATTACGATTAAAGACAGTTGACATTTCCAATTATGAATATCATTACGATTATTCTAAAGGTGCAATTACAGATTATGAATATGATTACGATTTTATTGAAGATGCCATTTTAGATTATGAATCTGCAACGTCTTCGGACGGCCGCTGGATAGAAAGGTCTTGCATCACATAATGCCATTTGAGATTAAGAATACAATTACACAAGGAAAACTTGATTGCACTGGAACTACTTTTTGATCTGCGCTTATGGCGCTTCTAAATGGAATGAAGTGGTAGTATAGAATAAGAGAAAATATCAGGTTTCAACGAGGAGTGGTGTGGTAGGGGAGGGTGTGTGGAAGAAAAATAAATTTTCTACATTTGATTTTTTAATTACAAAATATTCGGAGTGACCAAAATACACAGATTTCAAACATATTCCCAACAAAGTACTTGGAGCTTAATTACTTTTTATTAATTGTTTATAAAAATTTAAGTTTTCAAAATTTCCTGCTTTCTACGGCGTTCATGTTGGGTAATGAAATTTTCACGCAACAGTAGAAAGTCTTTCACCTGAAGCAGAAGCTCATTTAAACAGATATTTAATAGCAATATCGCATAAAACGGGAAAATTTCCGTTATTTCCTTTCAGTAACTCTGATGGACTTGATGTCTGTCTGCTTTTGGTATTTCTCAACTGCCTTCTCAAACATGATTTTTGTGAATAGTAATTTCGGGATTACGAATATGATTACACAAATATATTTTTTTTTCAGATTATAATTATATTTATTCCAGAAGTTATTACTTTTACGATTAGATGCACATTAATGCCAAGAATATGATTACGCAGCGAACTGTTTTACTTTCCCATACAATAGAATATAGTATAAAAAAAGTATCGTTTTAAGAAATTTTCGATTTCGGGATTTTAATGGCAATATACATGTTTCAGGACCACCTGAACACGTTTTGACTACTTTTAGAGTGATGTCAGTCTGTCTGTATTTAATTGATTTTTTGTGTACATAATAGCTGCGACAAGATTTAATGGATTTTCAATAAATTTTATATGCGACTTCGTTAACGTAAAATTTAGAATAAGAGCGAATTTTTTAAATCAAGAAGAAACTTCGAAATATATTCTAAATGTTATATTTCCTTAACATGCAGCATTGGACAAAAATTGACATTAATGGGCATAAAATGAGTTATTTATGAGGTATTGATCACGAAACTTTACAGTTTTAATCATTGCAGTGAAAATTAGCCGCGATACTATTTTTGAGTTCGTGACGTCATTAGTCCCCCCCTAGGGGGCACATTGTCAAACTTAATATCAATCAAAATATTTTTTCAGGTTCTTTAAAATGAAGGGTAACATGCTAGAATTGTGATCATTTGTACCAAAGATACATACTTTTCAATGTTTTTCTTGTAAAAGTAACTAAATAAGTAAATAATATAAATAAAATAAAAATACACGCTAATTAAGAATGTGTTTTGGTATGGGAAAGTCGAGTTAAACCATATTGTAGTTCATCATCATTATAACTCATCGTGTGTAGTGGCACATAAGGCCTTCAGTTTGCGTCGCCACACTAGTCGATCTTGTGCCTCCTGACCAGCTCGCCCATCTAATCATATTGCAGTTAATGTGACTAAAATTTGATCGCTAATTTCAATAACCATTGTTAAACGATTTTCATTACAGTAAGAATTGCAAAAAAAAAATCTTGCAGGTTTGTAACACATTATAACCTACTGTAATTACTCGCTTGTGATTGTTCATTGTCTGGTTCAACATTTGGATTATTTTAATTATTTTTAACCGGTAGATATTCTCTAAATCTTTAAAATTTTAAACACTAGATCTTTAAATAAAAATTTAACTGGAACATGGCTCAACTGGACTTTCTTTTACCAGAATCCATTTTTATAGCTTGTTTCTTTTTATCCTTAATTTTACAAGAACATTTAAAAAAAAATCGGCATTGTAGGTCCAATTGATTACGCTATAACGTGTTACGCTTCACTTTAAAGGACTTGAAAAAATATTTCGTTTGATACTACACTTGGCAATGTACCCCCGGGGAGGTAATTTACCCCAGAGGGGCTAATGATGTCATGAACACAAAATATTTATTGCTGCTATTTTCACAAAAACGAATGAAACTATTGTCTGGTGGTCATTGATTCAAAACCTCCCCCTAACGCAGGTGCTAATTATATTTTGGTAAGATTCGGGATAAAAGAACCTGCCCTTTTTTTGCGAAATGGCCGGCAAAAATCGTATGCAAACTGTCGTAAGGTAAAAAGTCCTTACCCAAAATTACTATACCAGGACTTACCTTTGATGCCTTCACTGAGGGTGGAGCATGTAAACTCCTGGTTATCGAGCCGGAGAGAAAGAAAACACACAAGATATAAAATAAACACTCTTATTTAAATTGATCAATTTATTTCATATTTAATTTCATAGATATCTATATAGGTCTTGATTATTAAGATTATTCATAAATCCATTTTTGTTGACACATCTAGCTCTACCAATATTTAATTAACACACATATTTATGAAACATAATTGAATTGATACATATATTTATAACACATAATTTAATTGGCACTTATAGTTAGAACACATTAATTACTATTAGCTACCGAAAATCAGAGTAGTTCATATAGTTTAAATACACGAGCTCGATATTACGATAGGTTCGTTCGACCTTATTGTTAATTATGCTATACGTTTTGGTGTGCCTTCCATGATAACTAGTGACAATTGTAAATACATAAATACCTATTCTCTTGCATTTTGACACTTAATCGCGCCATCACTCTGCTGGATGCCTGCGTATATTTTGATACGCCAGTATTTCTCTATGCATATGATACTATCACACTTCTCATTGCTGAGTCACGCTTTCTTTGTGCGCTCACAGTAGATATTTTTTGAACAAACTAAATTGACATGTTGCAAGGTCGTTGTTGAAAAAATCAAATCTATCGAACTTTCTGGAACAAACTGTGGGACAACTTTTTTCTTTGCCCCTGTGGTTTCATACCACCTTATCCCATTTGTCGTTGGTGAAGGAGGGGATGAACGCTGTTTATTTATGTTTGCGTTCCAATTGGTTTTCTCTGCTGCATTTACATTGCTCATTAGCTTGTTTGGCATCCGTAATTAAAATTACAAAATGTCGTGCACGCCTTACGACATATACGCTCTAGCTAAAAAACTAATTGACCAAATTTCACAAAATTTAGTAGATAAATAATTTAAAGATTACCCTGGAGCTGATTAGATAAAAGAACGTGCCTGTCTTTGCAAAATCTAAAATAAAATTCTATGTATGATCAAATGTTGCAGAGTCTACTTCGGCGGTAAGACCTTGCAATTTCGCACCAGTAATTCAGTTGTAGATCGTCGGCTGGCCAGTTCGGAGATCCAGGGTTCGATCACCGGCTGGGGCAGCAAAGCTCTTTACAATGTCGCCCGAACAAATCAACCCTGTAGGTTAGTGCAAAGATGCCTGAGGTCTGAAAGGGAAACTAGAGCGGCTAGTACGAATTCAGTCGACTATGGAAGATGGAGCGTCGATTTCAAATAGAAAAAATGACGACCAGGCAGGATGTTAATCTGGGAAAAAATAGTAGTGTCAGGAGGCTAACCTGAAATAGAAAAAATAGCAGGAGGTGGTCAGTCAGATTGTCAGTTGCCCGCCAATCTGTCATTAGAAGGGTGGACAATGCAGACTCCACTTCAACAATAAGAACTTGCAATTTCGTCCCAGTAGCTCAACGGTAGAGCGTCGGCTGGCCAGTTCGGAGATCCAGGGTTCGATTCTCGGTTGGACCAGCAAGGCTCTTTTCCATTAAATGATTGTTTTATACATAATTTTTGATAATAAAATGAATAAGACCAACCCCATTATTTTACGACTAGCCGCTTTCGAGATATTTTAGCTTTCTCGCCTTTTTGCTAAGCCGCCTTTGAAAATAAATCTAATTACCAAATAAAAACAAAAATTGAATTAAACGTGCAATTTCCGCTCCATGTCAAATAATTGTGCGTGTTATTTTGTACAATTACACTCAATTTATTAAATTATTGAAAAAATAAAGAGAGGAAAGGAATTTGACTCTGTAAAAAAAGTCACGTGTTCCACACATCAGTTTTTTTTTTTTATTTCAATGCATCAAATTACAAATAAAACAATTGTTATTGCTGCAGAAACGAAACCACGCCAGCTAATAATTTCTATCATTTTTTTTTGTCGTTACCAGTTTGCGCTGCCTTCTGAAAAAGCAATTACCAGTCACCCAAAGGGAAGCGACTGTAATATAATTTTAATTTAAGTTTTGTTATTTTAAATTAAATATTCACTTTCAAAATAATATTTTTTTTCTTCAGAAGAATAAAGTTCGTTATTTTAAAATCTTATCAAACACAAAATTAAATTCATTTTCACAAATTCGGTGCATAATTTACGAAAGAATCGTACGAATTTATTTCCAGACCGGCTACAAATTAAACCGATTGGAAATTTTAAAAAAAGTAAAAGAAAAATGCAAATGCCGCTTCATATTCTTAAGGATGCCGCTGCAATTTTAATAAATGTCTCCGTTTAATAATAGAAACTGAGCGAATTCTCTCTTAAAATTGAATTTTGGTTATCTGATTTTTAAACGAGGGGCATTAATTTTATCAAAATAAAAATCAATTTCTTAAACATCGTTATCATTACACGTATTTCGATACTTCCGTGAAAAAGAATTAAACGATTTTGTTAAATGCTGCTTTTTATAATAATATGTTCTGTAGGATGTAAGATAAGATTACTTTCTTGATTGTGTTAAAGGAAGATACTTTTGCTACATCATATCCTAAAAAATAAAAAAATAATACATATCTAAATATATATCTTCACATAACTTTTTTATAAATTCATAATTTATGTTGCTTACTTGTATCAGACTTCGAGACTTAGTATCAGAATGCAAAAAAGTATATCTTGACAGTTTCTGTTGGCGTTTTCTTCCCAAGATATTGTAAAAGCTTTAAATTTAAGGTTAGATGTGTACAATTTCGCGAGTTTAATATTTTCATTTTTTTTATAATTACTTTCCCTATATACGTAGTATAATGTATAGACAAAATACTGAAGTCGAAAATTTGAATTCCAGTTTTCCAAGAAAGAGCACGTTAAAAGCATCTCTAAACTCCAATCAAACGTTTCAGAGGTAATGTCTGTGCGTTTTGTGAGTGTTTAATGTATGTATCCACTCTAACTTCAAAACTAATTGGCCAAATGTTTTTATTTTTCATAGGTAAGTAACTTGAGGTTTACGTTGGTGCTGTTTAGATTTTAGTACGACTTGGTATAAAAGAAGCTGCCTTTTGTTTCGAAATAGTCCTCAAAAATGGGGAAAAAAAAAAAAAAAAAAAAAAAAAAGACGGCGTATCCCCCAAACGTATCAATTAAATGAGTAATTTTTGATAAACAAATAACAAGATCAATCTCATTACTCTAGGACTAGCCGCTCTCAAAATATTTTAGTTTTTTCGAATATTTGCTACGTCTCCTATGAAAATAAGGAACCAATATCTCACGAACGAATGCAACGTTTAAAACGAAATTTGGTACAGAAATCACAATTTGTGAATACTAGAAGCCTATTGATTTTAAACACATTCGAATATACGGAACCCCTCCCCCCCAAAAAAAATGAAAAATAAAAGAAAAGAAAAAAAATCTAATCAAATTTTTAAAAAATCAAAAAATCAGAACCTTTAATAATATCATGTAAGCAATTATTTCTTATATAATTTTTCAATAGAAAAGATTGACATAAATTTTAGAATGCTAGCATGTACCGTTTTCGAAATATTGTACATTTCTCAAATAAATTTACCAAACAATCATATAAAATTAAAAAAATATTAACAATTACGAATTATATTTTTCATATGTAATATCATGCGATATTTTTTTATCATTATTCTCGTGGATGTAGTCTATTTATTTTTTAATGTACAAATATATTTATATAACTTAATTTCTGCATTCATGTTATAATTTAATTTCATAATGAAAATATTTCCATTTCGTATTGCCTAAAACCAGATATTGCATACACATAATGAACTGGATTACAACGTAAAATACAGCTCAAATAAAAATAAGTAAGTATACGTTTCAAAAATCATTGGATTTTCTTTTTCAGTGAAATGAACCTTGACAGAAACACCCAAATAAGCGCAGACTACACTGGTCAAAAACAAATTGGCTAAACGATAGAAAGAAACTAATACACTGGCGCCAACTAGTGTGACTTAAGAGAAGTAAAGCAGAAAAAAATAGAAAAATCCAGTAGTATAAACTTCAGACAGAAACAAGGAAAACTGTATATGAACTCAACGTGCAGAAAAAGAGCAAGATGCATAAAAATTAGGTGTCATTGACAAATCATTAACGAGATTGCTGGAAGTTTTATTGGTATGAAAACCTTTAAATCCAAATCGTAAAAGGAAGTGTACTTTTGATTAATGGAAATAGAAAAAAGTTAAACTCGTAACTTCAGACATCCAACAACGATTAGCGATTAAAGATGAACCAACTTGGTATGTGCTTATTTGAGTGCTCTGATCTAGGTTGGATGGACTGGAGAAGAAAAATCTAATGAGTTCCAAACCGTATGTATGCTTACTTATCTTTATATGCACTCCAAGCACATGTATTAGATATTATTACCAGTGCGGTTTACATGATTACTAAATGAACACCAAATCATATATTTACTAAAAAGTTCTCAGCACGTTCACAAAGTTATATTTTTAAAGACTAACTCAGGTATTGCAAGTAAACTACAGAGGGTGTTTGCTCACATATTTTTGTAACGATTTTAAAAAAAAAATGTATATAAATAAAGATGAGAATTTTATTTTTTAATATGTTTAATCTGATAATCCTTTTGTTAAACTCTCATATTACATCTTGATTTCCAAGATAGAAGAGCTCTCTTTTTAAATATCAAGGCTGATTTTATTTCACTCCTCCACCACAGTCCTCCAGAGTCCATCCAATGTTTTGGGATGCCGCTTATAAAGAGCTTATTTTAAAAGTCCAAATCACAGCAATCCATAGGAGACAGGTCGGATGACTTGGATGGGATGCATTTAAATGGAATAGCCTCAATTCTAGTTTCATTTCCCATTTTTTCAAAAAATATATCATTAGATTTAGAGGTATGGCTGGTAGCCGTATCCTGATGGAATTTAACAGAGTGGAGATTGTTTGGGTAAAGTGATGGAATGTAGTTTTTGAAAACAGGTGTTAAAACATATTTCCGATAGTAATCCGAGTTAATTTAGACATTTTTTTCTGCTTTTCTTATTTTAAGTATTCCGTTATAAGAGAATCCATCAATAACCATAAAACCTTTACCAAAACTTTCATTGTTTTCTCTGAACCAACCTTTGTTGAGTATGCATTTTTTACCTTTTTCCCAGTCAAATGTTAACTTTGACGTTTCTTTCCTTTTTTATCAATTATGTCACTTAATGTACGTGTAGATATATTGAAACCATGTTTTTCACATCTTTTTTTAATAATCGAATAATTTAATAAGAGTATTTCTCTTCAGAAAGCGCAAAAATATAGCCTTCGATCCATTGTTTATTTTCCAGCGACATTTTAAAGCAAAGAATATTTTTAATGATGCAGACGATAATTAAACCCTATTCCGACTTGATGCCAGTCAGTTTTTTTTATTTAAATTTAATTCATGGAGAAAGTCAAAAAAGTTACAAAACTGTGTGAACACCCTCTGCAATCGTCTGTAGAATAAAAACAATTTCATCTTTGTCACTGCAAGTAAACTCAGTCATTGCTCATAAACTAATCGTCTATAGAATAAAAATAATTTTTTCGTCATCATTGTAAGTAAATTCAGTCATATTGCAAGTAAACTAATCGTCCATAGAATAAAAATAATTTCATCACCATCATTGCAAGTTAACCCAGTCATTGCATGTAAACTAATCGCCTGTAGAATAAAAATAATTTCGTCATCATCATTGCAAGTAAACTCAGTCATTGCAAGTAAACTAATCGTGTATAGAATAAAAATAATTTTATCACCGCCATTGCAAGTAAGCTAAGTCATTGCAAGTAAAATAATCGACGATAGAATAAAAATAATTTCATCATTGTCACTGCAAGTAAACTATTCGTTTATAGAATAAAAATAATTTCCTCATTGGCCTTGCAAGTAAACTCAGTCATTGCAAGTAAACTAATCGTCTATAGATTACAATGAATTTATGAAAACTCAATAAATACTATAATTTGTTATAATATATTTAATTTGAAACCATACGTATGCAAGAGTATAAGAAATTGAAAATATGTTAAGCACAAAAAAAAAAAAATCATTTTTGCAAATTCAATATCTAATCTTGAAACGAAGAACAGAAATAACTTCCACTTTGATTACAAATCAAAAATCATTATAAATTAAAAAAAAGAGAACCTTCTTGAATTTCTCATCCTGCCAAACTAACGATGCCGCCCTGTTTTAATGGCGAACTTTGTTTAATACTAAAACTAAACGAATTCACCATTAAAACAGAGTTAGATATATGATTTAAATCTAAAGCAGGAACTTCGTCAAAAATAAAAAAAAAATCAATTCTTTTGTTATTAAAATCGATGAACGCATTTCTGAACATATGTTGTAAAATGTAACGTTTTTGTTAAATGCTGTTTTTCATAATGAAAGCCTTTAAGGAAAGAAGAATGCGAAATACTTTTTGCTGTTAAAGAATGAAATGTGGAATGTTGTCTATAACATTGAAATAGGAAAAAAATACTGTTGTAAATTTAATTAATTCTTTTTGTTTTCTATCTAAACATTTTTTCACAGTGGGAAATTAAAAATTTCATGCAAAATACTTCTGTAAATGTTAAATTAGATCACAAAGAAAAATGTTGATAATTGGGGCATTTATCAGATTCCTTGTCAATGCAGACTATCGTGCATTGGCTAAACTAAACGTGTCTTACCGCTTCTAAGAACAAAAAAATTGTGTCAAAAATCATGAATTCAATACATTTTCAATCTCTAATCATTGTTGGATGACAAGTCACCGGCTAGATTTTTCTTCTGCCCTTAATCAGAGAAGTTCTTCAGCTTATTTTTAAGATTTCTTTGATATTTTTATAATATGGATAATGATTTGTTTATGACACCCTATTTTTCCGAGGTGTGGCATGACCACGTCAATTTTTTTCGTTTCTTTGTCTTGATTTCTTTCGAATATTCTCTGAATATTATTTATTTTTTCTTGGTTACGTCTCAAGTTAATATTTTCTCCATTTTTTTTGTTTTACTTCCATTTCACCACACTAGGTGGCATCACCGTATTGGGCCCGTCGTTTAGCCATTTATCTGTTTGTCCAGCATGATGTTGCTCTCATTTGGACGTTTGGATCCAGGCTTGTTCGCTCTGCGGAAGCAAATCCAAAAATTTCCGAAATGTACGTCTGTTCACTTAAGGAATTTGAGCAACATTTTTACTCTGTGATCTAGTTTATTAGTAATTCTGCGCAAAATTATGTTCTAAACTTTGTTTTAGAAATACTGTAAATGTCAACTTTTCAAAAGAATTGTAAAACAAAATTAATAGTCTAAAATTATATGGACATTAAAACATTATTTCAGTAATTTTATCGCTTAAACTCGTTTATAAATCAAATATATTCCGTAAAAGACATTACCTGAATTAGAAGAGCCAATATATAAAGTAACTAGCTTTTTAATAAATTTTTAGAATAAATTGAAACTTAAAATATGCGATAGATTTTTTAAACTTGGATGAACTTTTTCATTTTTTTTGTTTATTAGTTTCCCTACATCTTTTATTATAATGCATAGGGAAAGTATTGTGATGGGGTCGAAAATGCAAATTCGATTTTTTGCCGGAAGAGCACGTTTCAAGTATCCCCAAACTCGAATCGAACACTCATGAGGTGATATATGTATATAGTATGTTTGTTGGTGTGTGTGTTCGTGAGTTTGTGTATGCTATATCTCAAGAACCAAAACGCGGGAAAATATAGTTTTCAAATATTTACATTTCATGGGGTATCTAATTGAAGCAGCATTCGAATTGTCGAACGAACGTATGAAAAAATTTCGGCACGAGAAATTTTTTAAATTCGTAATAAATGGATCATTTGAGAGAATAAACAGTAAAAGAAATATTTCAAACTTATTTTTTTTAAAAGTGCTGCAGAAAAAATAATGCTTGACTTCCAGAAAAAATTCGAAACTCACAAGAAAAGGAGACAAAAATTGTTTCAATGGTAAATAGTTATATATAAACAACGGTGAAAACGTTCTTATCAAATTTAGATGTTTAACATGTACTTATGATAAATACATGTAAATTAATTCAACAAATGAAAAACACCCGATTTAAACTTGTAAAGGGACATATTGACATGAAATCGTAGTAATCGAAATTTTACATTTTAGGCTGCATTGCATAAAAAAACGTTCCAAGTAATGTAGTAATGCATATATATATATATATATATATATATATATATATATATATATAATATAAGATATATATATATATGATATGATATATATATATATATATATATATGATATGATATATATATATATATATATATGATATATATATATATATATATATATGATATGATATATATATATATATATATATATATATATATATATATATAATAAGAATTTTTTTAATCATTTGTATTTTAAATATCACTGACTTATCTTTATTCGAAATTGGAATTGGTCTGAAGAGCATATGTGAAAATGAAACAGATTCAACGTTAGGCTGGAGAAAAAATCCATTATATATAGAACATGTACTAAATAAGTATTAAATATCCTTCTCTCCCTGTTCCATATATAATATAAGCAATCGCAAATTGGATTACTTGGAGTGAAATTCTGATAAATATAAACCTGTAACTACACCCAAAAATTAAAGCATTATAACTCCTATATGTAATACAGGTACAAAAGGCATATACCCCTTGTTCGTACTATACCCCTTGTTCCCTGCATTAACATACATGGTTTAAGTGTATGAATAGTGTAATAGAAGAAAAGATTCAAACTGAAAAAACTTCACATGGAGCTAGGCCTTTCCTAGCTCCCAAAATATTTTGATTATACATAAAAAAATAATTATATATTAGTAAAAGTGAAAAGTATTACCGAAACCATGTACGTTTTCAAGAGCCATACCTGGTTCAATAATACTGAAATTTTATGTTTCTGTGTGCATAACTGTATATTGTATTACAGAAAATATACACATAACCAGACATAGAAAAATATAAAAAATGAATCAGAATTTAACCATAAACAATGAAAATAAAATAAATAAAACAGTTATATGCCATGTTATAATAAAAGAATAGCATTTCATAATTAAAAGTATTTGAAAAGAATAAGAATTATATATATACATATATATATATAGCACGATTTTGAGCAATTTTCAAACAAATATGTTAAGTAGTGACCAAATATATTATCAGAGAGTTTCCGTCTTGACTTCAAATAATGGATTCAAAAATTATCTTTCAAACGAACTTCGAACGGAATATATAGAATAAATAGATTAATATATTAATACATTACACATTGAACATACTACTTACTTTATATATGGAACGAGGGGTATTTAATACCTAATTAGTACCTGTTTCATTTATAAAAGAATAATTTCCTAGCCTAACGTTTGGTCTATTTTATTTTAATTTTATTTTTACATATGCGTATCAGACCACTTTCAATAAGAGATGAGTCACAGGCAATTAAAATAAAAGTAATTAAAATTTCTAATAATAAATAGTACCTTATAAATAATCAGCAGCTTAAGAGCGTTTTTCAAAAAGGGAATATTTTATTACTAACAGTTATTTTGTATGAATTTATATTATATCTTACAACGTATAAATCTACTTATATATATATATATATATATATATATATATATATATATATTTATATATATATATATATAATGATAAAGGTATTTACACTGACTAAAATCAATTTTTACTTTTATTCACGTGCAGCACTGAGTAAATTTGGAAGATTTTAAAATTTCATTTATGAGAAGTCCAGCTAAAAAATTGTCTAGAAAATGAATATTAAGCTAAAAAGCAGTTCAAAAAGTGTTGAAACAAATGGCATAAATATTACATAATTTTTTATTTAAAGCTTTAGGAAATTAAACATTAAAAACTTCTGACAATTATTCTCTTGTTTTCTCAGAAACTGAACTCTTAAAAAGTTCAAAATTTAAATTGGTGAAATTCAAGACATATTTGAGCTAGAGCTACGAAATTTGAAACATTAGTTGTTTGTTATGTTAACTTTAATCATCTAGAGTATTTTTACATAGAATTGCAATATCTAAATTTACGGTGTTGATACACAAATTATTTTTTTCAATAAAACTTTGTTTAAGATTTTTCCTACAAGAATATCAATATATCCTGAAAACAAATCCAATAAAAATATTTTTATTTTGTAAATAGAGTATTTAAATTTATAATTATATGAAATTAAAAATCTTCCTTTCTTATGAGTTTTTAATTTCTTTTGTAAATAATTTTATTTATTTTTAATTTATTTTACATAACACTATTACATTTAATAAAACAAAAGAATTTGTGTCAAATTTTTCGAAGAAAATATTCATAAATAAGAGAAATAAAATGTTCTGCCCCGAATCCCCTTAAACTTTATTTGGATTTTTTTAAATGACATTTGTATTTGTAAACTATTGAAAATGTATTCCATTAATAATATAAACACCTTGATTTGTCATGGCGTTTCTGTCAAGACGTTTATATGATTAATGGGATATATAATATGAAATCTGTTTATCTACCTATCTCTGGGTAACGCCACTACCAAACGTTGCCAAATGTGTTTCAATCACAGATAAACATTTCAATTTTTATGATATAGCCATGGATCTTTACGTAGTGTATAACATCATATACTGAAAGTAAGGCTATGATATGGGCAGCCCGTTTCTTACATAATACAATGACTATACTTCTTTTACAGCAAAATTATAATGTAACCGTAGAGTTCTGCATAGTGTATGACATCAGATACTGAAAATGGGGTCATGATATGAGTAGCCCGTTCCCTACAAAATGCAACGACTATACCCTTTTCATAGTGAAAAACTGCGATGTAACCATGGAGCTTTAAGTAGCCTATGATTTCAGACATTGAAAGTGAGACTCTGATGTTATTTTATTTCTTATTTTTTTATATATTTGTATTTGAGATACCACACAACTTAGAGTATAACGTTCATTTCATTAACATGTTTAACCAATACTTAACTGTATTCCGCGCTCGCTTATCAACGGAACGTGAAATATAGTTAAGCCTTGGTTTAACATTAAAAATAGTTCATGCTTCTTCCAAAAAATTAGGAAATATTATTCTTAAATACTTTCCTACTATTCTTAGGGCAGAATGCCCGCGGGTCCGACTAGTTCCTTTAACAAAAATGATAAAACTATTATACAAGGCATGCCCGACATATCGGACAATTTAATTTGATTAAAAACGGTATTCTAATTATCAATTTCTTAAAACCTAATTATGAAAAAGCTCATTTGCAGAGAGATAACATCGAAAAAAAAAGGAGTTTTTCAAAGAGAAGTCTGTAAATTGATTTAAATTCTGCGTTACGCTGATTATCAGTTTTTATGTTACCGTTCTAGATTCATTTGTGAGTGACTAAACAGTCTTAAAATTTAATTTTAACGATAGTTTTTCTCCTTTTTTTTCACACAAGCTTTAATAAAAAAATATGATGTGGGCGGTATATAACTTTCCCTGCAGACAGAAATTCATTGTTTTTTATTTCTTTAATAATTCATTAAATTAAGTTTAATTGTACAAAATAACAGCCATTATTATTTTAAATCACACTGAATTTGCACTTTTAATTCAATTTTTGTTTTCATTTGGTAACTGGACTTATTTTCAAAGGTGCCGTAGCGAAAATACAAAAAAAAATATAATATCTCGAGAGCTGCTAGTTCTAGTGTAGTGGGGTTGGTCTTTTTATCGTTAAAAATTACGTATAAAACAAGCATTTAATTGATATATTCGAGAATACGTAGTTTTTTATTTTAGGATTTGACGATTTTTACGGGTCATTTCGCGAAAATAAGCAGGTCGTTTTTTACCGAATCATACCAAAATCTAATCAGCACCAAGGTAACCCACAAGTGACTTATTTACCAAAGTTTGTAAAATTTAATTAGTTTTTCAGCTAGAATTGTTTGTTGGTCATTTCGCAAAAATGGCGCGTTCTTTTATCTCGAATCGTACCAAGAACTAATCAGCACCAAGATCACACACAAGTGGCTGACTTACATACTAAATTTTTTGAAATTTGGTCCATTAGTTTTCGGATTAGAGTGGATACATACATTGCACAGACAGACACGCATATAGACAGACGCACACACAGACTTCATGCCAAAAATTGTTTCCTCGTATTCTAGAGGTCCCATAATGTGTAGATCCGTCGAAAACTCGAGCCGCGATTTTCGACATGATTCCGGTACTTTCCCTATACAGTACGATGTATCGCAGGGAAAGTAATAATAAATTTGCTAGGATAAGCGATAATATAGTTTTGCAAACTTTCTGAGTAAAATCGGTATTTAATTAGAAATGAAAAGTTTGGAGGTGTAAGTCTCCACTCGATTTTCTTCTACATTAATCTCATAAATATTACAAGCAGCCTTAGGCAATCAATTGACACAATTGAAGAAAAAACTCTTAATTCTAACAACTGTCGATCGCATACTTTCCGGCTAATAGAACGGAAACTCACCTCATATACGCCCAATAAGCGGGCGCATGAAAAATCCGAATATGCAGACGCATACAATCCGAGTACGCTCAATTCTCAAGAGTAATACACTTTAAATAACAACTTAATACAAGCCCTTGACCGCCATGCAGGCTCACAATATACCCGTTACCCTATAACACTTTTAGGATTGGCGGAAATACAAGAGGAAAATAATGGAATTATAATAATTTTCACTCGATTCAAACTATATTTTCGCAGAATATTTCTGATAATAAAGGATTTGTATATTTCAAAAATCTAAATCGGTACTTTGATTCACGAAATTAACACCTCCAAGTTCAACCCATTTCATGTTTAGACATTATCTGTAATGAAATTTTCTTCAAAGTTGCAATAAAAATATTTTTCGTGGAATAAATGGCGAAAAATAAAATTAAAGAATTAAATGCAATCTCTGAAGATTTTCGCGCCATCGATAAGATTTCTGAGCTCAATACTTGTAATACTAAAATAATGGCAAATTTAAAAAATCTAAAGTATATCTTGTGAGGACTTTATAACCTTTGGTTAGGATTTCACTTAGTTTACGTTCTAAATTATGAGTGGCTTAAGATTAACAGCTTCTAACCGATTCCTGTATGTAGACCCATCCTGAGTCAAATATATAACTGCAATAAAAGACTACACTCAATCACTGTCTGTGTAGCCACAACACAAAAGATAGTATTATCTAGTTTTATAAATAAAATGAAAATGATTCCAATATTCATCTTCGTTTTCAGTATCTGATGTCATATGCAAAGTAGAACTCCAGAATCCTGCTCTTTATAGTATACAGGGTGTCCCAAAAACATTGACCTCGGCTTTTATTCCTTAAATATTGATCGTAGACATATATAATAAATTACAAAGTTGCGTCAAAGAAGGTGCAGAATTTTATAAAATCGATTAAAATTTTTAAGGGAATTAAATTTTAAGAAATACAAAATTTAAATTTTTATACGGTCCCGTATACAAACATTTCCAATGAGTAAAATGTGGCCCATACACTAATAAGGTGATGTACAAAATTTCAGCATTTTATCATAAAAAGTTCCAAAGATATGAAAAGACAAATATGCTGACTTAAACCACTTTTCGATGCATCAACATGGGTTCTCAGAGGGGAAAAATCATGCCGGCAGATCGCTTTTAAGGGGTCATACACAAATTAATTAGGAAAACAATGATTACATAAATAAATAATAATTTTTCTATTTATTGGTGCAAAAGTATCTACACATTCTACACTGTGTAGAAATACTAACTTTACACAAATATTATAAAATTTGTTCAAAATGTTTTCCATACATACCAAAGAACTATTAAAGATAAGAGGCAGATATTATTTACCTATGATGCATTTCTGCGATGCGTCATTTTCACTCTTACTGTAAACATTTACATTTTAATTTGTGATTAATCCCTCACCAACTTTGTTTGAACATATCTCTGGGACTTTTTATGATAAAATGCTAAAATTTTGTACAACTTATTAGTGTATGAGGCACATTTTATTCATTGGAAATGTTTTTGTACGGGGGGCCGTATAAAAATTTAAATTTTGTATTTCTTCAAATTTAATCCCCTGTAAATTTTTATCGATTTTACAAAATTCTGTACCTTTTTCTACACAACTTTGCAATTCATTATATATGTCTAATATCAATATTTAAAGATTAAAAGCCGAGATCAATGTTTTTGGGACACCCTGTATAAATGTATGTGCAGATGAAAGCGAAACACCCGATCGCGATTGCACAATTTATATCGTAGAACAAAGCGAAAGATGCCATTTGATAGCGCTTAATGTCTTATACAAATATCAATATTTAACAAAAAGCCGACGCGGTGGTCGAGCGGTCAAGGCGAGCGTTTCCAAGCGATCGTTCGACCGCCTCGTTGTGGGTTCGAGTTCCACATAAGGCATGGATGTTGTGTTGTTGGGTGCAGTGTGTTCCGCCCCCCTCTGGTGCGCCTGGGGCAACGTCCTAGGACGGCTAAATGGTTCACGTTTCTAGCCGATGTATAGGCGAATGATGGAAGTCAAGTAACTGACCATTTGATAAAAAAAATAACAAAAATGAAATTGAGTCAGAATATCTGGAGCTATTTAAGGGAAAATCATGGAGCTTCTTCAATAGGAAGATTTCTGTCATTCCAAAGGCTCCTCGACCACAAGCAGTTGTCAAATTTAGACTTCTGACTGGTCATGACTGTCTCAGGAGTCATCTCCATCGAATTGGACTTGATGCTTCCCCTGATTGTATTTTATGTGATCTAGAACAGCCTATGTCTGGAAAACATTTGGACGAGTGCCTTACACTAGTGACTTTTATTTCAATCATTGATAAATACTGGAGAGCTCGCTGTCGAATGGCCTAACTGTCAAACGACCGGCATTTGTAAACAACATATCAATATTTAAAATTTGTATTAGGGGCCATCATCATAGTTACTTTGGTTTTAACTTCGAAATCTTCAGCAGCAATCCCCATTGATCATTACATATTTGGATTCACCGAAAATTTTCATGAAGATGAAAAAAAGTAATGAAGAAAAGAAATCGATCAACGAAATCCTTAAAAACCATTAAGTGACCTTCGAAAAATAGAACTCTGCAGCAGACAGGGCGAATTCCAATCTGTTATCCAGGTTCCGCCAATATGTAATGTTCTGTCGCTTTCACCAACGTTTTGTTTTAATGTTACACATAGATAGTCGTCGTTTTTTAAATATCGATGAATTAGGTGCGTTGTTTGATGTTTTTAGTCATAGATGTGCAACGAATGTTCATAAGGCAGTATTAAATACCTTGAACTGGAGACGTCTTTAGCTCAACGCTATGATACTGGCCTTCCAAACTTTGACCCCACGATCAAACTCCGACACTGCAAGTTGGTTGTTAAGCATTCTCGTTAACTTGGTGACCTTGGACACGAGGACAAAGCATCCTTTTCTCAATTATTTCCAGTTATTCAACTTCCTGAGTATCATCTATACATTGTATAAATGCACTTTCTGTACTTCTCATGAGATGGCGCCACCACACTTACTCAATCTTTCGAGATTCTCTAACGTTGACTCACCGTACGTCATCGGGCCTTGTGACTCACTACGATACCGATTGTAACAGCTCCTTCTCTTCAACTTAAAAGCTCGTCGTCTCATCTGCAACTCAGTGACAATTTTGTTCGATTTCACCCACTTGGAGGGGGAGTACTGTAGCGAACGCTCATAAGGCAGTATTAAATGCCTTGAAATGGAGACGTCTTTAGCTCAACGCTGTGATACTGACCTACCACGCTTCGGTATCGGGAGCAAACCCCGGCACTGCGAAGTTGGTGATTTTGCATTCACGCTACAGATGGTTTTCCAAAACCATCCGAGGTTTTCTTTCAGCAACTTTGGGAATAGTCCTCGATAAGCGTAATAATCATCGAATTTTGAATTAAATTTAATAGCACACTCAATACTGCATGGATAAAACTGAGATTTCGTATACCGATGTTTCAGACTGCAGCGTCAAAATTAACAGCCGTGTCTGTTCATAACTTTTATGAATATTAATTTAATAATTCATAAAAACTATTCGAATATGTTTGAATATTAAAATTTATATGATTTTTGTTTGGCTCGTTTAGTAGGAAAGCATTCAAAATCAATTTTCTTAGAAAATTCATTTATTGCGAATATCCCCAAAACTGGAAAACCGATTTAACATTAGGATCAGCAAATTTGAAACACTAGCAAATAGATGGTAAATCCTTTAAAAATGGTGGCTCTTTTTAAATTCCGCTTGAAAATTTCTATGGAATCTGAATATTTAATAATCAATGGGGGTTGTTCTTGAAGATTTGAGTTATTTCCAAAATAATTATGAATACGGCTCCTTAAGCAAATTCAAATTTTAAATATTGATATTTGTATAAGACATTAATCCCCATCGAATGAGATCTTCTGCTTTGTTCTGCGAATAAATTTTGCAATTGCTGTCGGCACTTGCTCGCTTATATGGTCGGCAATTGTTCGTTTGTGGTCGGCAATTGCTCGTTTCTGGCGTGTTCCCACCAGATTACATAAAATGACCCATCATTGATGGTAAGTAGTTTAGGCTGCATGTTCGTCAACATGGGGGGAAAATGCAGCGACGAAAATCGTAAATGTACACATATAAAGTTTTTTTTTCCTGATGAAACCCCACCAATTGTATTTTTTTTTTTTTTTTGCTAGTTTCGTGGTTATATTATGCAAAAAAGGATCAACTTTAAAGTTATCTTGAGACTAATTGCAACCCCCTGAAGATCGAATTTTATCACGTCACATAATAATATATACATGCCAGCTAACGATTCAGAAATAACAACTTGACGGGGCGAAAAGATGTCACGTTCAAAAAATATGGCCACGCCCATATTTGAACTCCACTTTTTTCCATATGAGGTATTAGTTCTTTTTTGCTTTAAAACTGTGTTTATTTTCAATAAATATGAAAATACGAGGGTGAATATTTTTAGTAGATGGTTTAATTTCAAAACACTAATTCTGCAATATTAAGTCTAAATTTTTATTTTAAACTATTTATAGATTAAAGTAGTAATTTTTTTTCAGCCATTATTTAAGCTCAAAATTGAAAACACTATTCTATCGCTTCACAAGTATGAGAGTAAAAAAAATGAAAAGAGAAATATTTTGTTTGCGTACAATTCATATGTACCGGTAATATCTCAAAAGTATTTGTTAAATAGGAAATGATTTCCATTTATTATATGTATGTAGTAAGCATATTATGTGTTCCTGAAAGCTGCGCCTAAAGAGGCTGTAGCAATTTGACATATGTAAAACAATGCCGTTGCAGACTTATCTAATCTAGATATCTTTAGCTGGTTTTAAGAAAATGTGTTGCACGTCTTGACAGGATAATCCACGGAGTAAGATACTTAAAATTACAACAATGTTAATTTAGCAGAATACTGAACTCCGCAAATTTGTAAGGAACTTTAAATATCGACAAACATGTATTAAGCTTGCTTCCTTCCGCACGAAGGCCTCTTTCATATTGAATAACTCACATAAACAAGTTTTTCCATCCGTTCTCTTTGCATTATGTATAACTAGAAAATGTGCCCGGAGTTGCTCCGGAATTAGAGCAGGAATCAATTTAATACGTTCATTCAATTTTTCAAAATGAGTAGTCGCCTGCTACGTGGACTCACATGCGACTTCAACCCTCCAGCTAAGCGGAAGTAATACGCTTTAAATAAGTTCATAAACAGACCTTAGCCTACGTGGCTGGGTCATATACGTTTTACGGTCGAGTAATACACATTGGGTCCACTACGCTGGCCCTGAGAACATTGACTACTATGGTCAAGCCGTTTTCAGATTTCGTAAGTTTTTTGGACTTGGCGAGGAAATTTTACCTGGAAAGAAGTGTTTTTGTGTTATTTCAGTTCTTTCGGTCGAAATATTTGTAATATTTGTCAAAATGATTAGCCAATAATGATACAGGCCTTGTAAACCTTACTTTACCGCCAAACACCATTTTTTTTTCAATTTCTGAAATTTTAAATCAAATTTATCTTCAAGTGTAAAAAAATGTATATACCTCCCATCAGAACACAGAAAATGATCCATCGTAGATTAAAATGAGTTCAGTAACTTAGGTTATAGGTCCGTCGACATTGAACGAAATGACTGAGGAATTATGAAGACGACTACTTAAGCAAATTTTAAATATTGATATTCGTCGAAGGCATTAATTCCTATCGAATGATATCTTCCGTATTGTTCGGTGATGTAAATGTGCAAATGAGGCCGGGAATACTACACACTGGTGTCTGTGGTGTACCCGCCGGAACAGACAAAATGATTTATCATTGATTAAAATCAGTTCACTAGTGCAGTCTGTAGATCCATCAACATGAACAAAATGGCCGAAAGTGTATGTTTTTCTAATTTTTGAAATTATAATTTCACCGAATCTTCAGGTTTAAAAAAGTATACCTCCCACCAGAACACAAATTAGTTGATTAATTTCGGTTGAGAAATTTTGGTTGTAGGTACGTCAGTTTAGGGGAAAATGGCCTTGAGAAAGAAATAGAAGTCCACTTTTGAAGTTCGTTTCTTTGGGGAGGGGGGGGGGAACGCAAGCACATCACTTGTAATTTTTTTTCGCTACTTTAGTAGTCATATTACATAAAAAGGGAGCAACTTTATTGCTATCTTGAGGGCTGAAATGCAGATCCCTGAAAATCGTATTTTATCACGCCAGATATAATGTACACATGCCAACTAAGAGATTCATAAATGAGAAATTTGCTGGACGGAATCCTGCCACGTTTCAAAGATTCAGCCATTCCCATATATGTACTCCTATATTACCCAACAGAGCACACAAAATTATTTACCATTGATTAAAACCAGTTCAGTAGTTTAGGCTATAGATCTACCAACATAAAAAAAATCTGATGTGGGCAACACATGACTTTCCTTATATAATGCAATGAATTTACTACTTTTACAGTAAAAAAATAGGTTTTTCTTATAGTAGATACTAATATTCTTTCCAAGATATTGAATTTTCGACAATTAGTCGTCATTTTCATTGATTTAGCATCATTTTTATCCATTTGGCGAGATTTTCATTAATTTGGCAACATTTCAAAAAAGTCACCAAGTTGGCGACATTCCGCCAAATTCGTCGCCAAAATCTCGCCAAGCGTTATGCACGAAGAAAAAAGTTATTCTTACAGCAGATAAATGACTATTGGCGTTCAAATACAAAAGTATTATTCAAAGTATGTTTTTTCATGAATGGAACGAGCTAGATCCAAGAGAATGATGTCACTCAATTTATCGCATGGTATTACATATGAAAAGTGAACATGTTTCTCAATAGGAATTTTTTTTTTTTTATGTGACTTTTTCATAATTTTTTTTTAAAATGCACAATATCTCGAGAACGGTTCATGTTAGCGTTCTAAAATTTATGCCAATCGTTTTCTAATGAAAAATTACATAAGAAATGTCTATTTGCGTAACTTTATTAGCGGTTTTGATTTTTTGACGATTTTTTCAAAATTTCATTCGAAAATTTAGGGGGGTTCTGAACATTCGATTACGTATAAAAACAATAGGCTTCCAGTGTTTACGGATTGTGATTTTTGTACCAAATTTGGTTCGAATCGGTCCATTCGTTCGTCAGTTACCGTCTCCACAGACTCACTGACACACACACACACACACAGATATCACTTCAAAAATGTTTGATTCGTGATGAGGGATGCTTGAAACGTGCTCTCCCGTCGAAAACTTGAATTCGAATTTTCGACCCCGTCACAATACTTTCCTTATACATTATGTATATAAGGAAAGTAAAAATGACTGAAAGGTCATGTTTCTCTAATTTTTGAAATTCTAATTTAAATGTATCTTCAAATTAAAAAAAAGTACTTTGCACCAAAATACACAAAATGACACTTTATTCATTTAAATCTGTTAAGTATTTCAGGCTGTAAGTCTGTCAATATAGAGATGAGAAAATGCCTAATGGAAAATCGTAATAGTTTCTCGGATTCTACCATACAATTTGTAATTTTTTTCCGCCAGCTTTGTTGTTATATTTCATAAAAAAAAATCTGATGTGGCCAGCACAAGACTTTCCTTATACAATGCTATGAATTTACTACTTTTACAGTAAGAAAAAAAATAGATTATTCTTATAATAGATATTTACATTCTTTACAGGATATTGAACTTTCATCAATGAGTCATCATTTTCATTGATTTAGCTTCATTTTTATCCATTTGGCAAGTTTTTCGTTAATTTAGCAACATTTAAAAAAGTCGCCAAGTTGGCGACATTCCAGAAAATTTGTCGCCAAAATCTCGCCAAACGTTATGGAAGGAGAAATAAGTTGTTCTTACAGCAGATAAATGACTATTGGCTTTCAAATACAAAAGTAGTACTCAAAGTATTTTTTTTTCAAGAATGGAACGGGCTAGATCCACGAGAATGATGTCACCCAATTTATCGCATGATATTACATATGAAAAGTGAACATGTTTCTCAATAGGACATTTTTTTTTTATTATATATGATTTTTTGATAATATTTTTAAATAATGTGCAATATCTCAAGAACAGTTCATGCTAGTGTTCTAAAATTTATGTCAATCGTTTAATATTGAAAAATTACATAAGAAATGTCTATTTGTGTAACTTTATTAGAGGTTTTGATTTTTTGATGATTTTTTCAAAATTTCACTCTAAAATTTAGGAGGATTCTGAACATTCGATTGCGTATAAAAACAACAGGCTTCCAGTATTCACGGATTTTAAATTTTATACCAAATTTCGTTCGATTCGGTCCATTCGTTCGTCAGTTATCATCTCCACAGACTCACTGACACACACACACACACCTGCATACTTTCACACATACACACACACACACATACTTTCATTCACACACACAGACGTCATCTCAAAAATATTCTATTTGTGCTCGGGGATGCTTGAAACGTACTCTCCCGTCGAAAACTCGAATTCCAATTTTCAACCCCGTCACAATACTTTCTTATACATTGTTGTATATAAGGAAAGTAATAAAGTCTATATCTATCTTAGGAGCTATAGTATATTAAATATACCCCTGAAAATTTGTTTTTGTCACATTACCTCTAATACACACGTGCCAACCGTGATTTACCAATGTCGACTTGGTTGTGCGGAACGCTGTCACCTTCCTAAAATTTAACCACGCCCACATTTGAACATCCCATTTTTTACAAGCGAAGTTAGTTAGTTCTCTTTTTGCATTAGAATCGGAATGTTTTTCAATAAATATGAAAAAAATGGGGGTACACATTTTTATGGATACGGTTTCATTCCAAATAATTTTTTTCAGCAGGTGTTAAAATGAGTGAGAAAATACAAAATTGCAATACCTTTTTGGTATGGATTTATAAATGACACAAATTCTGCCATACCGTGTCTAAATTTCTATTTTATATTATTTATGGCTCTTCAGGTTATTAGTTAATTTTTTTTTCTACAGCAGCCATTTGGACAGAACTTATCTAAACTCAAAATAGATAGCATTATTTTTATCGCTCCACAAAGTGTGACAGCGCCAAAAATCCAAAGATATATTTTTAGCATACAGTAGGTATGTACTAATAATATTATAAATGTATTTATTATATGAAAATGATTCTGTTAATTCGAGACATACACTGGATCTACAATTCAAACACGCCTTCTTATCTCAGGAAGTGCAGGCCTCGACATCTTCTGTTTGATTCACATGGAACTAAATGGAAAAAATGTCGCTATTTCGTTCCTCAAACACGAGTTTCCTAGTTTTTCGCCTCAGTTCACCATCCCCGATCGATAACGGTAGATGGCGCCACTCCAATACTTCGGTAACGGACTCGGCACTACGACCTCTTCTTTCACGGCCCAGCCAAAGGTCAGTAGGATTGCTAGCGTTACTTGTGTGAGACCAGTACTCTAATCCACGTTCGTTATCATCACTTTTAATTAATTTACTTAACTTTTTACTTACTTATTGCGAATGCAAACTTAATTTCATTTAAAATCAAACTTTAATTCTCTTTATCTTGTTAAAATCCCAACTTATTAATTTACTAATTAACTTTTATTTATTTTCGAATCCTTCCTCAGTCCAATCGTTCTGATTGGTTAACTGTTTTTTAAGGTTCCCTGACCTGCCCTTCCCTTTGCAACCCACTTGTCAGATCAGCCATCCAAGACTGAATCTACATCAAATATACGAAAAAGCAACCTCTACACAGCGCCCTACAAGAGCGGAGTGCACTGCTATATCTCATTGCTTGTGATAACTAAAGGACTTTCTACTATATTCGATTTGGGGTCTCAGGACGCAGGCACCCTGTAATAAAGCGTATTGGCCTGACTTGGCTGGATACAATTTAATGCAATAAGCTATGCCTAATGAGGCCGCAGCAATCTGTTATAAATAGAATATCGCCACCTCAAACTATCCTCTTCGAAAACTTCAACTGCTATAGTAAAATGTGTTATGAAAATCCACTGAGTAGAGTAGCTTAAAATTGCACTAATGTTGAGGGATATTGAAAGCAATTTGTGAGTATCTTTAAATGTCGGTATACAGTTTGGTTGTGTTTTTCCGCAAAATAGCCTCTTTCAGCTTGAATAACTGGAATAAAAGAGTTTTTCACACCGTTTCTTTGTATCATGTTTCACTAGAAAATGTACCCGACTTTGCTTAGGAATTAAAGCAAGAACTAACTGAATTCATTCATTTAATTTTTCAAAAGGCATATTCAACAGCTGCATGGACTTACACGAGGCTGCAACCCGTCCGATAAAAGGATGTAATAGGCACTAGATAAATGTCTAATCACGCCATAGACTGCACCAGGGGTGTATATGAAGCTACACCATACATACTGGTATTTAGTGGGCGCGTAATACACACAATGGGATTGATGTGCATATACTGCTGTGCTCTATATACGCTTTTCGCCCTCTTATCCTAAATAAGTTCTTATTCTATACCCTGGATGATCCTGCGCTTGGAGCGCATGCAAATGCGGATGCTAAACTTGTTGCAACATTAATACTGCGTTCTCAATAAGCGAAAAAACTTGTAGTTCTTTAAAAGAGAACGGTAGCGTGCCCAGGAAAGTATTTCGCACCAGTTTGATGAAAATGTCTTCAAAATTCCAAAAATGATACCAAGTTGACGAAAATGACGCCAAATTGATGAATTCATTACTAGAATATTTTAATATATGGAGTATATTACTTATTGAGGATGCTATCAATATTGATAATTGCCAATTCAGAGCTGCGTGAAATATAAGTTAATTGTGTACTTTGAAATATTCCACATGCTGCCATCTGTTGCTCCTAGTCCTTTGGACGAGTCGGACGGTCTGGGTCTTCAACATGCTGCCATCTAGTCAACGGCCGTACCGTGCTGAAAACACCGGTTCTCGTTAGATCACCGAAGTCAAGCAGCATCGGGCACGGTTAGTACTTGGGTGGGTGATCACCTGGGAATACCGAGTACTGTTGGCACATTTCGGGCCCGGTAGCCCGGTGGTTTGCGCGCTGGATTTGCACGCTGCCACAACTGCCGCCGTGTTCATGCGGAGTACGATCACGTTAAACATGTGGGTCCGTAAGTCCTTCCGAGAGGTTGGTGGTAGGGAAAGGAGGGTACGGTCCCTGTAAATGCCTCCCCCACTGGGTTCCGGTCTAAATTGAGTTGCAATTCCCCGCAGTTCAAACGGTTACCTTACGCCTTTCTGGTAGGTCGGATAGTCTGGGTCTCAACAACAACAACATGCTTCCATCTGGAAAAGCGCCAAATGGAACTTATACATTAAGCGCTATTATTATTAAGTGCTTTGCCATGGAACTTATACATCATTTTTTCATTGTGAAAGAAGTAAATTCATTGCATTGTATAAGGACAGTCATGTGCTGCCATCATCAGATTTTTTTATTTTTAAATTTACTTTGTAACCTTCCCGATTAAGAAAAGATCTCACTAAAGTATCTCTACATATCATTTGCGAAACACTTATGCAATAATCCCAGGGATGAACTCAAACCCCCATCTTTTGATTTTCAGGTCAGCGTGGCAGAGAAGTAGAAATGCTTCTAACTCATTCTAAGTATGCTAAATAATATCGAATAGCTAAAAATAGCTTGAAAAGCAGCACCAAATAGGTCTAATATAGAATGCTCGAATGCTCTGCGGACATTAAACAATTTAAGAATCAAGTTTTCCCCATCTGGGTATGAAAACAAATTCCTTTAGTAAACTGCATGTACACAAGTTTACCACTTTGTTATTTCCAGGTTTAGTATTTGATCATTGTACAACTGATTGCCACAAATTGCACTAGTATCAGTTTTCTGGGTTGCAGCTAAAGTACTAAAATGTATCCTACCCCTGAAGACGTAAATAACTGAATTGTAACTAAGAGAAATAGTTCGAGTGATGAAAAATAGATGACGCCGTCTATATGTTGACTTATACTCGAGCGCCGTCTTTTAAGCGTTTTTAGAACTATTTTCTTTGCACCAAGTTAATATATAAGAGAAATAGTTCGAGAAGTGAGTAATAGATGGCGCGGTCTCTCTATTGACTTTTCCATCCGCGTCATCTTTTTCCCGTTTACTGGGTTATTTCTCTTAGAGGCAAATCAGTCTAAGAAAAATAGTTTTCGAGATGAGAGATAGATGCCTCTTCTCTCACTTTTGAAAACGTCCCGTGAAACCCGTAGTAACCTGTAGTAAAGGACATATCCCCATTGTGACACCATTACCAACGGGGGAATTTATTTCGGGATGGGCCGGACCGACCGTATTCTACGAATATGTTACCTATCGTAACATAGGGAAAAAAAAGAAATAGAAAGGAAAAGAAAATAGTTACAATGCTAAGAATTAGAGCCAACAAAACCACTATGTTGAACTTCAGCTATTGCAATTTTTACTGCTGGTAAATTTTACGAAAGTATCGCACGACTGGAATTTTATTTTTCAATTTTGGAGAATTCATTTAAATTTACAAGTAGAAGAAACAATCAATTTTGGAAGAAATCTTCAATTTTTGTTAGTGCTTTAAACACAAATTCCGAAAATTTTAATTGAAGTTGAAGGCATATATTTGACACAAACACGATTATTTAGTAGAAATTTGCTAAAACGATATCGATATGAAACACTATAATATTACAGCGCTATAACATTACAGTGCTATTACATTACAGTACTGTACTTTAACTTTACAGTGAAATAATATAACATTACAGTAAAATTGCCAGAGGAAAAGGACTACCAGTTTTTAAAACGTGGAGATATCGACGACGCCTAAAACTATTCCCTGTGGCTACGCAGAGTACAGGCATGCTGACTGCGTAGGTCTGAAAGTACAACAGGGAGGTGATGATAACACAATAGTTAGTATTTTCTATTTTTTAATTTTCTGATAGACAGTAGTACAACATTAACCTTTGCTTGGTTCCTCGACAGAAGTAAAATATAGGAACGCCTTTACAGATATTAAGGGGAATATACAAAATTTTTGATCAGGAGTAGAACGGCCCAGTGATCAGCGCTTGGGAATTGCACTCATCCCAGAAAATTTTGATTCCCGGCTCTGCACAAACTGCCCCCGTACCTCCGCGGAGTACGGGCACGGTAAATATCTGGATCCAGAAGTCCTTTCGATATATTGGTGGTACGGAAGGAGGATGCGGATCCTGTAGTTCCCCCCCTCACAGTGGGCTCCGGTCTAAATTGGGTAGCACGTCCTGGCCGTACAAACATAACCTTAGCTCGGATGGTCTGAGTCGAAAAAGAAAACCCTTGATCAGAGGTGGGAAAACCCAGTGATTAAGGCACAGATAATGCAATTGGATGACCCGAGTTCGATTCCCGGCTTTGTCCAAATTATCCCTGTATTTACGCGGATTGCAGGCACGTGAGTCTGAAAGTATTTCTGAGGGGTTGGTGTTAGGGGAGGATAATACGTTCCCTGTGATTGTCATACCCATGGGGTTCCGGCCTAAACTGAGTTGCACTCTACAGGTCGTCCAAACAGATACCTTACGAACGATAGGTGCCACGGTTTGGGTAGAAATAAAGTAATATTAATAGCTATTGGTTTCAAAAGTTCTGCCATACAATTGTTTCTACTAAAAACGTTTCCTTGTAAATGCTATTTCTCGGGAGCTTCTATAGATAGAGATTAGATAACGACTGATATGGATTCAGTATTAAGTTCCGGAAGCGATAAGGGTTGTTCGGTTCTTTTCCTGAAAATTTGTATGACTGTACAGAATAAGTTCGCAAAAGAGTACAAAAGTTCTTAATATATCCGTAAAATATGAAGTATATTTCAATTGACACCATATAATGACTCCCTCTAAAATTTCTTGTTCACGGTTTATAAAAAGGTAAAATGTTTGGAAAATCAAATTTTTAAATGCATAAAATAAGAAAAAATAAAATGAGAAAAATAAATAAAAAATTCAATATGAGTCCCTGAAAACCATTCAGATAGAAAATCGCTTTTAAAAGCCATGAATTCGATGAAAACGACAACATTACAAAAAGTAAAGATCAAGCAAATAGTGTTCATTAAAAAAATATCTTAAAATATTACTGGCATTTTAGAACCAAAAAATAATATTCTACATTGTGAGAAAAAAAATAATATCGATAATTGACGACGAAAATAATTATTTATGAGTATTTTTAATATTATGTTTTTATAACATAAAATGTTTTTCACCCGCACTAATTTGAACAACTCCTCCATATATGTTTACTCATTCGTTAAAAAAATTGTTATTTGCCTTTATATCACAAAATCTAATTAAAAATAGCCTTTTTCTAGTATTATTAAATTTATTAATGCATACTTTTCATGTAGAATGAAATATATTAATACAACAACAACCAAAAAATTAATCGCATTTTTTTCGCTGTAGCTCTTAACCTGAATTTTAAAAATGCCGATATGCGAAATTTAATTTTAACAATTTCATCAAATATTTTTCAGTGCTCAAAAGGCCATTAGGATACGCTTTATCATTAATTTCAGAATATGCAGATATTTTTTATCCTATGTAAATTTATTTACTTTGCAACGGCAGAGAAAACTGTTTTTATAATTGAGCACCTAAACTTGCTACAGTATAATTATAAATGCCTTGAAGTATTTTCATTACCCTCTATGTATTTTTAATTTGCTGATGCATTTCTTCATTATGGAATATTTATCACTTGACAAATACAGAAATAGTCACATTTTAAAAATACTAGAAATTTTTTTTGTTTTTATTTCAATATTAGTTTCACTAAAAGTTCATTTCTGCCTGTATTTATTTTTACTAGTTGTTTCACACTTATTGTTCGTAAACTCCTTGATGTAGTAATTTTGGTGCAGTATTTTACATACGACAGGTTTCTCAAAAATTATCGAATGGGGTCGAATATTTTTTTATACATTGCTGAATGATAAAAATATCTACGCAAATGAATCTATATGAAATTGCTGAAGGGTCCTTCACATAGTATCAAAAAATTTGACCATAATTACGTCTGGCTCGGTCATAATGATATCTGGCGCACTCATCATGACTTTTGGCTCATGATTGATGACTTCTGGCTCACTCATGATCAGTAGCGCAGCGTAAAATTTTTGACCACGGAGGCTGAGTGCTTGGCTTTTTAAAATTAAAAAGAGTTTTGCTGTTATTACAAGTGAAATTTATATTGAGATTCGCTCTATATGTTTATTAATGAGTAAAATAATATAATGTAGAATAAAATAGTAAAAGTGCATGAAATGTACAAATTTTGAAATGTTACTGGTGCAAGCTGAATATATACAAGATATACATTTTAAATGTTTTCATATTTCTAAATCAGATCAACTTTCGCAACCATCATATTAAATATGGCGTAGATATAAATTAGGATATTATAAGCAAGTGAGAGAAATATATATCAGTTTTGTAAATATAATCAGCTAGAACTAGCAAAACTGAACAATTCAAGAGTGGACTGAAAATGGCTGAAAAATAAATTTGGAATGTAACAAGCTTAGTTGAAAATCACTGCATTCAGCAATGTCCTTAAACAATTATTGACAAATACTATAATATGAAAACTTATAGCTACAATATGCTAAAAATCTACAAGAGATATTATTAATCAGTTATGTAAAAAATATTCTCGTGTAACAGGTGATTACTAAAGCGAAATCCGATTTATTCCTTCTGAAATTCTCAAACATGCAAGCGGATGCTTTGCCCTATTGATGCTGAGATCTACTTCACTTACTAACTACTATTGATGCTGAAGGATACATTTACTAACTGCTAAGTTTAAATAGTAGTCATTAATAGTGTATCTCTTCGCCCTTATCTTGTTTAAAGTTAGGTGAATGTCAAGTTACTCGTGAAAAATGGCTCAAATTATTTGGAGTTACAAAAAGTTAATATTTTCTGCGAAAATAGCACTTCATTTGACTCAAAATGGCGGACCCATTCACCCCATCATGTCTGCTCACGTCATTGAGAAACGTCACGTCTCACATCCAATCATTGTCGTTTGCAAAGGGAGAAGCAATAGCCTCACCTCTTTTCAAGGATAGCTTCCACGCACCCGCTACATGCAATGATCAGCCACGTAAGAGTCTGTATGTTTCAATATCATGCTAATCGTTATTCACTTCGCAAGCTTGAATATTTGAGCCTACAATACTTTAAAAGAAGCCTTTAATGGGAAAAAATACTTTGAAACGTGTTACTTTAATCAAATGAAATGTAACCATTTTCTAAAATATACATTCGAAAAGTTATTTAAAAAAAATAAATAAAAACGTTTAAATAATTCCTTAAACTAGATTTTAAACTATCGAGGCTGAGCTTTTTATCCTCTGTGGGCACTACGCCTCTGCTCATGATGAATTCTCGCTCACTCATGATGATTTCTGGCTCAATCCGCTCATTGCTGCCATTACACATTAACATATCGATACTCCACTAAGATGCAAAATGCGATTTGAGTGCTTTGAAAGACGTTGGTGGATGAGAATAGTAACAGATGAGTGTTGATTATAGGTCTGGTTACGTATAAATGTCATATTTGTTTGCGAAGTGTGTTCGTGGTATTTTGTGTTGAAGTAGATGTTGATTAAATTGTGTGGGGAGAAGTAAAAAAAAACTATTAGGGTAATTGAATTAAAGTTTTAGAATGTGGGAGCGAAGAGGATGCATGGGCGATTGCCTTTGTTTTAATAATTATAATAGTGCGACAGAGGGAATAAGGGAAAATGAATTAGAACAAGGATTGGCGGATATGATAATAAAGAAGAAAAATATTTGATATGAGAAAGATTATATCATGCTATAGGAGACAAACAGAACTCAGTTGCCATGCGACCATTCTATTTAAGTCAATTACACGTTCTTTGTGGGTGAAATAGGCAGTCATTAATATTATTTTATTTACATTTAAAAAACTATATGGGTTAGCATATATATATTTATATATATATATATATATATATATATATATCCAATTCGAGCTATTCAAAATTACATCTGTGCCTCATTAAATTTTTGTCATTTTAATATTTTGAATCTCCAACCTTTACTATTTCTTTGATGCACGTGGTTCGATTGTATGTATCACTCTTGTGAACTGTTAATTTAATTCTTATGTTTCATTACTTATATCAGCTTTTAGTATAAAATTAAGATCAATTTTATTTCATTTAAATAGAACAGTCGCACGCCAACTGGGTGTTGCTTTTATCCTATAACATTACATACAAACCCTCCTTCTGTTCATACCAATTGGCTTCTCTTCTAATTTATCGTCTTATTCTCCAATCATTGTTCTTATTCACTTTCCCTTTATTTCATCTGTAGCACTATTACAATCATTGATGCCCACCACCCACAAATCAACTTCATTCTCACAACTTCAATACCTATTTAATTCAATGACCCTGTAAATTTCTTGATTAATTTCCCTCATCGAATTCAATAAAGATTTACAGAGACTATTCCCACATAAAATACCACAAACAGACGTAATCAGGCCTAATAAACACACATCTATTCCCACACAAAATACCACAAACATACGTAATCAGGCCTAATCAACATGCATCTATTTCCACACAAAATACCACAAACAGACGTAATCAGGCCTAATCAACACACATCTATTCCCACACAAAATACCACAAACAGACGTAATCAGGCCTAATCAACATACATCTATTCCCACACAAAATACCACAAACAGACGTAATCAGGCCTAATAAACACACATCTATTCCCACACAAAATACCACAAACATACGTAATCAGGCCTAATCAACATACATCTATTCCCACACAAAATACCACAAACAGACGTAATCAGGCCTAATCAACATACATCTATTTCCACACAAAATACCACAAACAGACGTAATCAGGCATAATCAACACACATCTATTCCCATTCTCATCCACCAACCCCTTCTCCCTCACACAAAAACACTGCTAAGCGGTTCTCCATGTGGTAAGCGTCAAATGTCAGCAATAGATGTTTGAGCCAGAATCCATCATGCTAATTCTACTCATCTCATTTTGAACTATTAAGCATTTTTATGCTCTTTTATACATTTATTTCGTAGAATTATTCGATTTTTCGGAGAAATCCAACCACCACTTCAGTATCAAGAGTGGAAATCCCTAATGAATAGCTCTATCTCTTCCGGGATTTGATGCTTTATCAGTCATCATCTAAGCTATATCTATAGCTGATCCTAAAAACCAGACGTTGCAAGGAAAATAAAAAAATTTGAATGGCATTTCCAGAACAGAAAACAGAAATCCTTATAGAGCTCCACTGCTCCTTCTAGATTTTTATGCAGCATCCATATAAGTGATCATCTAATCTCTATATTTTGCCAATTTTGAGAAATATATGTTTCAAGAAAACAAATTTAACCGGAAGTATTAATCTTCCGGAAAACAACTCTAAACCCTCCAGAACTTGATGCTAAATACATATCAGATATCATCTGAGCTCTGTGGTGATAAAGGCTGAGATCTCCAGTACAGGAAGTTGAAATCCATAGTGAATCACACCTACCTCTTCCTGAATTTCATTCTAAATCCGTTTAAAGCTCTATCTATAGCAGATACTATGAAATAAATATTACAAGGAAAATTTAAATTTTTAAATTTAAAGTGACATCTCTGGAACCGAAAATAAAAATTCCTTGCTCCTTCTAGAATTTGATGCCATATCCATATGTCATCATCTAATCTCTATTTATAGCCAAGCTTGAGAAATAGATGTCTAAAAAAAAAAATTTAATTCGAAGCGGAAATCTTTGGTAAAACAATTTACTGCTCCAGAATTTGATGCCACATTCATATCAGATATTGTTTAAATTCAATTTGTGTCAATTTTGAGATATATATGTTTGAAGTGCTTATATTTATATTTATATCAAATAAGAATGTTTATAATAAAAGTTGAATGTTTAGACATTATTCTGTGTAAATTATTTAATAATAAATCTTGCTTACATGTTATTAAAGCGCATAACTTCTTCTATAAAAGTTTAAGTTCCACATTTTATAAATTTCAAATAAAGCACCGTGTTATTAAAATATATCCAAGTTGATTGATGATTTGGAAGATTAAATTACTATGTTGATAATGGCAAACACTAAAATGCATTATTTGTTAATTTGTTCTATAATCCTTACTTTAAAATACATGCTTCTATTCACAAGCTTTCTTTAATTATAGAAAGACGTGTTAAGTTGTGATTCATGTATTACGTAAAATATTTCTCAATTTTATAATCAAAATCTTAGACACTGGCTTTTCTTATTAACATAGATTATAGAAAATTAGCAAGATTAAATATTGTAAAAAATATATGTTGGTATAATTAAAGAGGTGGTAACATCTGCTTTAAATACAATATTTTTTTTGTGTTTAGCTTTTAAGACAAAATCAATCTGTATATTATTAAACTTCAGAATTTAATTAATGTTTTGCTTTTCATTAAAGTGTGTTTAATTTTATGTAAACCACGAAAATAGTCGATTTTTTTATCTCTGGAATATAATAAGCAGCTTTACTTCTAGATTAAAATAATGATTTTAAATGTTATCAACGTCTTTTTGGATTAATTGTTTAAAATTAAGAATAATGTAATTAAGTATATTCCGTATAAAATTTCCTGAAAATCTATCTCCTCCACTCAGATTTAAATTTTTAATTGCTACATAGGATGTTTATGCATTTTTAGTACGATTTTCTTGCAAAAAATAACAAAACATATATTAATTAATGCTATTCTGGCAACTGCACAGTTTATAAAAGCTAAATTATCGTTTATTGTAGTTAAATATTGCCTACTTTAAAAATAGAGCCTGTACAGGAACTTTGAATTAAAGGCCTCGTTCGGAAGAAAAATATTTTTGTTTTGTAATTAAAATGACGCTATAAAACCATGGAATTCAAATTCCTAAATGCAAAATAGGCAATACTAATAATAATTAAAGGAAAACGTGCTAAGCATCGCATTCAACCGGAAAAAGAACAACGAATGAATACCCAAAGAAGGCTCGTACATATACTATTATTTTCATTAATGAAGTTTCTTGTCTCAAAAGAAAATTCACTAACTCAAATAACCATTGCAGTGTCTTTATATATCATTCTAGCGATTCTAAAGAAAATAACAAAATAAAGAATAATTAAATACAACGAGACTGAGAAAAAAAATATTATTATTATTATTATAATTATTTTTATTACTTTTTTTGTTGAGGAGAAGCAGTAAGAGACCAAATTTTCGCCTTTTGTCTTAGTTGTAAGAAAAGCAATAAATAGACACATCTGAAAATTTTTCAAAGGTATCCAAATCCAAATACAGGAATAATAATATAAACGTTTATGGTTGATTAGGAAATGAGGGGGAGGTAAAAATATAAGTGGGTGGAAATGTGAAAATTTGAATATATTTTAAAAATTAGTGATCAATTTAGACAAAAAATATAAGATTTTTTAAAATTTGTTCAGTCATTGAAATCGAACAAACACATCTGAAACAATAATAAAACAGTTTCTAAACATTGCCGTTTCGATGAATAAAACCTGGCGAATACAATTTGCCTTATCCTTCCCTACGTGCTTAAAAAAGTATGAGTAAATTGTTTATGAACATGGTGAACGGAACTAAATACTTTTGTTTCAGATATATACCAGGTTGGTGGATTATAAATGTTAGCAAAAAAAAAAAAAAATGACAACTGGGTAAAATACGATTTGTTATACCTTAAAACTTTGCATTTTTAGCCACATGGAACAATATATCCTTCATTAATAAACGTGAGAATGTTGAATCTAACATACAATCTGAATCTAATTTGTTTTGAAACCTGATATTTTTTATCTGTATCTAAGATACTGAAATTCTTTCTACTCGAAAAAGACGTAAATGATTGATTTGTTACAAAGAAAAATAGTTTGTTGGATGAGCATTAGATGGCGCAATCTTTCACTTCCTTTCTATAGACAGCACCATCTATTGCACATTCTGCAAATTATTTCTCTTAGAAGTAAATCAATCATTTTCGTCTCCAAGTTGAATAAGTTTTAGTATTTTATCTACAGGTCAGAAAATTGATACTTGTGCAATTTGCGATACTTAGCTGTATACTGAACTAATCCTAAATATGGAAATAAGAACTCTGTGCGTGGTAAACATGTATACACGCGGAATTGTAAATTTTTTTCCCCACACAGATGGAAAAAATCGATTTTTTTAACTATTTCTAGTCAGCAAAGCATTCTATATCTACTCTACCTATTTGGTATAAACCTTTTAGTGTTTCTCTTCGCGTCAATTCTTTACAATTTTTCATAACTCCCAGATTTCAGCTGGAGATACCCTCATCATATATGCTATTTATATCAAAAACATGTTTTTTTTAAACTGTTTCTAAACATTGCCGTTTCGATAAATGAAACCTGGTGAAAATAATTCCCGATCCACAAGGACCGTACGCTCCTTCCCCTACTACCAACTTCTAGAAAGTACACATGGACCCACACATTTAACGCGCCTGCACTCCGTTTGGACACGGAGACAGTTTGAGAGTAACCCATATTTTTTTAATTGAACTGTATAGGAAACCCCTATGGCGCTACACGTCAAGCCAATTTGGAGGGTTCTGCCGCTCCTTCTTGTGTGTGGGGGAGGGGCTATATCTCTTATTTTTAGAGATAGAGAAAAATATCAATTACAAAGTTGTACAACTTTGCTAAATTGGTATAGAAACGTGCTTGTCTGATAGAAAAAACTGCATATAATTGTCCCCAAAAATAATTTTAAACGAATGTGATTCTTAAAAATGCAAACTCGTCTGGCGACATTTGTATAACAAACTATTTAATAAATTTAGTTTGAATGTTAATTTTCTATTCGACAGACGATTTGTTTGTAAAAATCATCGTGATCGAAGTCAGAAAATGAATAAACTTCAATGAATAACAAACACTTCGTCACACTTCGTCCTATATTTATTTCGATTTTATGAGCCACGTTTACTATGTTTAATAATGAAGAATATTGCAATATGCTCCTTATTTTTATAAAATGTAACAAGAAACACAGTGCAGCCGAACGATTGTACGCACAGAGTTCCCCAATACAAGGCATCCTAATAATCTGGGTACGTTAATGTTGTTTTATATAGTGCACTTTAGAGCCTATTCCTTAGTTTTCAGAGCTATTTTCAATTAGTTTTTTCTGCCGGAAAAACACATTTCTATTCTAGTTAGGCTGCTCTTTACAACTTTGTAACTGACTCTTATTCCCTATCTCTAAAAGGAAGCGAGATAATACCCTTCCTCCACAAAAGGGTCAGCCCATCTAAAGTTATCTTGTAGTGTAACGCCATAGGGGTTTCCTATGCAGCTGCATTACAAAAAATAAGAATAACTCTCTTCGTTCTCGAAAAATGTCCCCTGATATTGACTTTCCTAGAGACTCTATATTTCAGTATATGAAAATATTTTGGATGTGCATCCTGTGTCCGTTTCCTATATGATTTTTTATTTACGATTTTTACTTGTGATACTAAACTGTTAATTATTTGTCAATCCTTACTAACTAACCGGCTTTCCATTTTCATCTTACATTTTCATTAAAAAAGTAGCAAGTAAGATATGAAAGCACGTTAGAAAACTACGCAAGATATGACGGCATTATCTTCATACATTTAATTATAACGACATTATCTTCATACATTTAATTAGCTACGTATTAAGTTTTAAAGTCGTTTTATAAGTCTTCTCGGAACTCTTTGAAATCGTTAAATTGCTTTAAGAAATTCCAGTCATAGATTTTAGATTTAACAATGCTATCAAAATCTGAAACTTCAATAAATTTTTGTTTTAATGATGTAAATCGCAAAATTTCTAAATAGTTCAATTTTTTTTTCTTTTTTGCTTTATCGATCTCTTTAATATGTGAAATTTTACTTGAAAACCACTTTAAGAGATTGTTGTCAGATTATGTTAGTATGAGATCGTAAATCTATTCTATCTTTAAAGTAGGCAATCAACAAGCAATTACAGCTATTAACCAATTGCAACAAGCTGTAGCAGCTACTAGACAATAGCAATAAGCAGTTGCAGCTACTAACCAATTGCAACAAGCAGTAGCAGCTGCTAACCAATTGTAACAAGCTATCGGAACTACAACTAATTGAATCTAGTAGCCAATTAAAGCTACTAACCACTTGCTGTTTACATATCACCCCTCATTACGAGTTCAATCAGCTATAACGACGATTAAGCTTACTTGGTGTATAGATAGGCGTATTGATGAGTAGCGTTTAATCAGTGTCGAAGCGTGAGGAGACAGTGGTTACTTAAGTAAACCACTACCAAGTAACTCTCATATTAATTATTGTTACGAACATATCCTCTAGAATCGTAGGTGTATACGCAGGATATAAGAACGAGTCCAAGTTTCTGGATGACTTATGTTTATTCACAAGCTCAAAGTAAACAGGAATAATATACAATCAAACAGAACTGAAATGCTCCACTAATTACACAAAATAAGCCATAATGTTCTCAAAACACTGTCGAAAATAATTTCACGAAACAATTGCTACTATTCTCAAAACATTGACACAGTTCACTGTAATTAGTACACTGTCAACTCGTTAACTGAACTTCCGGATTCAGTTATGAATCTTATTTATAGACTCTTCATAGAAACTTATGGAACTCTCTATATCTCAAAGAATAATCGTTCTATCGAGAAGTTTTTGAAACATTCCGGAAGTCGCTAAATGTCACCAAATTGCAGATAAATCGTCAAATCTGACAACCCTTCTTCTAATTGGTAAATTCTGACAACCCTAGACTCACGTCATGGACTGTGTTTTCTTCCCCTGGTCTTCGAGGTAGATGAAAGAAGAGGCTCCAAAGGGAATATTGCAAGTTGGCAATATTATATATTAAAGTGAATATTTTACGCACTTATTAAGTTTAGTGGGCAAATAGAAAGAAAGTAACTTGGTAGCGGATCATTTTTGTAGCCACTGCCTCCTCAAATTCCACTCTCGCTTCGTTGTAATAACATGCATTAATATCGCTGCTCATTGCATGATACTGTATCGTATTGAACAAATAAATTTTCTGAATCTTGCGTGTTACAATGTTAAAATTGGAATATACAAAGATTAAATTCGAAATGAATTTATTACCTGTATTTTAACAAATTATGAAAACTATATAGATAAATATTATCATATCATAATTTCAGGGAATAATGATTGTAGAATTATTACATTAATTTAACTAATATAAGTACACAGTAATGTTGGCTTACCTCACAATTTAATGTAGCTAGTATCACGTCAACTGCTTTTCAACTTTGTGAGGACTCCTTTTATATACCCTCTGTGGAAACTTCCAGAAGGGATTCATATCTCGTAGAAAATTCAGTATATTGAAAAGTTCTCGAACATCCGAAAAGTCGCCAAAATGGCGATAAATCAACAAATCTGAGCCGGCAAAACCCCTCCGATCTTCATCATATGACACTAAATTCACATTTTAGGGATGGCTGCAGATAAAGGTGTTTTCTTTGTCTGGTTTTCAAAAGAGTCCGCTGTGAGATAATTTTACACGTTCTTAACAATATATTTACCATTTTGTGAGTAGTCTAGTTGTAATGCCCGCCATTAATATGCCTAAAATTACCTCAGATCTGGGTAACTTTATCTATCTCGTTATTTTGCGAGTTCAGTTAGCCAGTGATTACATATTCTACCACATTCTAACCTTCTAGTTGTTTATCTTTGCAGGTCCTCCAGAGACAATGCGGAACTGTGTTGTTAGCAATCACACCGTGGATTCCCTCCTTGTGCAGTGTGAGCCTGGATATGATGGTGGTCTAACCCAGAAGTACCACTTGGAGGTTTACACTTCCAACAATGAGTTGATGAGGGGAAACGTGACGGCTCAGAGCAGTCCGACATTCCTGGTGGAAGACTTGGTGACCGGCACATCTTTTATCCTCGTTTTATACGCTGCTAATGCCAAAGGGAGGAGTAATTCAGTGGCACTTGTGGCCAGCACTCTCATGCCTGCAGAAAGACACACAGGCAAGCATAAATGCCATTCTAAAACTAAATACACAATCGCAAAAATAAATATTAAAATGACAAACAAGAAAATATAAATAGCAAAATTTGTATTAAAGACACTGAAGTTTTTTGACAAAATTTTAAATAATTTTTTAACAAAATTGATATAATTTTTTTTAACAAAATAAATGCCACTCGTCGCTAATGTTTCCATCATCGATTAAAATAGAGACACACACGTATGTCTCGTACACATGTAATCAGCATACTAACATTAACTATTGAAAGACTATAGGAATGGAGACTAGGGCTTAAAACTTTCATACAAACTCACATGTGCACAGCTTTATCGAAAACGCTGAAAATGTACGAAAACGATAATTTGCAAAGAGCTATACATTTCAGATTGAAGCTAAAGTTCAGAAATTTGGAATACACTTTGACTGTGACATTCGTTGAGTTTAGAATTAAATCTGTACGAATATTTAATATGAAAAAATATTGCCTATACACTATTAAGTAGATAAGTTTGGATATACGTTCGTGTATTTTGATGTATTCGAATTTCATTATTACGGATCAACTATTTTCACAGAAAGTATGCTAACAATATTGGGTCAATTTAATGCAGTTTGTAAAAGCGTTCCTTGATCCCCAAACCTATGGAAGCTTTATAATTTACATAAAATGGTTGTGTTAGAAATATTTTAGGATTTTTCTTTTGAATTCTGTTATTACAAATATTTGCAACAATCACAATGATAGGTGACGATATAGGTGACTATATAGAAATATAAATCATATACAAAAAGCAAGCACCTCACCATTCACCTACAGATTCTTACAGTTGTTATTAGAGTATTACACATTGAAAAATTTGATTTAAGGCGGTTTCAATAAATGTATTAATTGGTATTTTGGTATTGTTGTTGTTGTATTGGGATCATTGCTGTAATAAACTCTAGATTACATTAAAAAAATCGTCAGTAAGAATAATGTCTAAAATGAGCGCAGTACACACTTAATCAATTTAGTAATGAATATAAATGGAGTCTAATTTGCTACAGCTAGGTTCCCTTAAAATTGGTGAAAATGCAAAGTGTTTTCAAAATACACAGTCTTCGAATACGCATAAGGAGACAGCTTAAATAAGTTCTGATACCAAAATACACCAAATATATAATGAACTCAACGAGTTTCAAAGTACAACATATAAAAACAATACAAAAACAGGAAGTTAAAGTATCTTCTACTTAACATTGCTGTCTACGTTTCTTTTTTTTCGTACAAAAATATTCATGAATCAATTATTGTTATTTTTTTAAGCAATATTCAAATACATTTTGATGTCGTTGTTCAATTCTTGCTCAATACAGCTTTTTTTCTTCTTTGTTACCAAGTGCCATGCTTTTCGCCCTATTGGAACTCTTCTTTGGGGCTTGATCTGCTGATTTTATAGAATTTATTTTATCTTGATGGATTTTATTTTGTCTTGTTGGTGGGATTTTTTTTCTTGGTGTAATTTGTTTTGTCTTGAAAAGAATCCCACCCATTGGGATTTTTTTTGTTAGGATTTGTTTTGTCTTATTAGGAGATGTTTTGACTTACTGGGAATCTTCTGTGGTATTTAGGGATAATCCGAGTTGTTGTTGTTTAGTTTGCTGATTTTAGATTGTCTAGCTTATTCTTCGCCCTACTGGTTGATTATTAAACTCACATTTTATCCTCTGCTATGTTTTCTTTTAATAGTTGGATCTATAACAATCACCACTGCAATCTTGGGATTATATACCCTACTGGTTTTAACATTTGTATCCATTTAATCTTTTTCTTTTGGGATTCTTTGGCATTTTTAGCATGACTATGTAGATGCAACTACTCTGGTAATATCAGCATAATTTGTTCTAATTTAGTCTTAACTACGTGATGTTCGAATTGGTAAACTACGGGTTGTCCGACCTTCAGGCTGTTTAAATCTTTGGGCTATTAAGGATATATAGCCACTTAGAAACTCCTTCTGCATAATGTGAAAAAATAAAAGCCCTTTATGAGCCTAAACACTCAAGGGCTGGATAATTTTTACTGGAAACAAGAGCTATTTACATTTGAGCTAAACTTAGTAATGTTGATACAAATGTACATAAACATATGAGGTGGAAATATATGAGAAAATCTAGTGGAGGCATACACACTGTTTAAGCAGTTTAAAAAAAAAATCAGCAAAATGAAAACGTACTGAAACTCATGACCATTGATATATGATATTCTAAATTTACAATTAAATTCATTTACTTGCAACCCAACAATTTGTGGCTTATACAATTATACACGTATCAATAATTTAAAAGCAGTACGGTGGGAGGCGGGGACACAATACAATTCATGCATAATGTAAAAAAAACCTAATTTACCTGTTGAAAATGAATTTGCATTTTCTGTTTAAAAATACTTATACATTTAAATTAAAATGTATTTCTTGATATTTACATTTTCAGAATAAGTAAATATATTAAATTTTTATGACTCTTTATTCTTTTATTTCGAAATAGTTGCAACTACGAGAATTTAATTTAACTCCACTTTTGTCGTTTGTTACATTCAAATTTTCAAATGCACAGGGCGATATTTGTTTAATAAAGCGAATATATTTGAATTTAATTTGAAGTTATTCATAAGACAATCTTAAAAAAATGCTTCCATTTTATTGACATTTGAATACAAATGAACAAAATTTCGCATTTAGCGTAACATATGTGTCGCGTGCATTTGTACAAATTAGCTGCAGAAATCTGCGGATGTTATATAATCTAACACGGCTAATATTTTTTATTTTATTACTTTCTAGAAAATTCTGGTATTTACCACATAACGGAACTTTCAGTTGGTGAATTCGGTAAGTGCAATATAATTTCAACACCAAAATATGCTAGCACGCTGTGCGCTGTTTAAACAAAATGCACAACTAATTTGAAATCATATAACTTAAATGTGACATATTTGTTTTTTCAATATATTATTATTTTTTGACAACTTTTAAAAATCAGATATAAAATTATATTGAACTAATTTTAAACCATATACTCTATAAAACAGTAGGTATCGATGTATATCGGTATCTTTATCAGAATAGGATTTAATATTAAATTTTCATTTATATTTAATTACAAACTGAATTGGTTGTTGTAGTCCAAGGGAATATTTTAATGGTATTGCGCATAAATAACTTAAAAGCATCGTTATAATACAAAGTATATTCAAACAATGTATAAACAAAGCTTAACTATGTGAGAAACGAAGATTAAACTGCCAAAACTATAAGAAAGAATTCGTCATGTACAGCCGGAAAAAAGGAAACGAAACAGCAAGGCCATGTTTACAGTCATAAAAGTACCCATAAATGCATCATTAAAACGAAAAATATAATCAAACAATATCAACAAAGATTCAGTATGCAAGAATTGAAAATTAACATGATAAACCCACCATAGGCAAAAAACATAGTCATGCATAGCCGGAACAAGGTTTTGTGATTCTTGAAAGTTCTAAAATTCAATGACAAATAGATGGTAAATAAATAAATATACATGCAGGTCTGCAGGTCTTGGGGGAATGTAAGTTTCGGAAGCGTAAACGTGAGACTTACCTACTCGTAAACGTTACAGATAATCTTACATAATAAAGGGACATACCTGTGTAATCTGTACCTGTAAATCTAAGCGTCATAATCAAGGTTCTTTAATATAAGGATGGGCACTCATCCTAGCAACCAATCAAAAAGTTGTCAGCTTGACGTCATAGCAATTAAGTTTCGTCATTCGTCATGTCACGGTTCAAAGTAAGCTTTGAAAGGAGTTGCCAAAATAGAAAAGTTTTCGCTTTATTACAGATAAACATTGTATGTTAAATTTAAAGTGGCAATATCCGGGCGTAAACAACTCAATGTTTTTAAATTGTGCTGGGCATACAGCACCCAGTGACGTGGTGGAGTAAGATGACAGTCGCAGTTAACTAGTTCGATCCCTCTTGAGAGCCCAAGAACAAAATGCGCGCGTTCTAATTCACACGTCGTCATATCCGCAGAGCCAAGTAAAAATAATAAAGTTAGTCATGCCCGATGTAAGTCACCCCCTGGTCATAGCAACCTCAACATTTTGTGCACAGGTAGTTTCCAACGTACATAGGTGCACGTCGGCTTTCTTTTTTAATTCAAATTAGATTTTTATTTATTTTATGGTTTTTAGCAATTTGCAAGTAGAACGGTTGCTGGGCGATCGAAAATATTATTACAAAGTTTCCATCTTGACACCATCGTAAAGACCGAAAACTTATATTTCAATCAAACGGAATCCACACTATTAATAGAGGAATAGTCGGGAATTTTTAAAAATATATATACTTTTCATATGCTGAAAACGTACCCGATATATAAATTGTGATATATAAAGATATTGACCGAAAATCGGTCTTTTATAATTTAACAGCAGCTCCTTTAAATATTGCACGCTATTTTGAAATGAAACAGAAATACCTGAAGCCATCCGTTCATTAATTATGATTTTTATAACAGCGAGCGAACCAGTAAGATTTTCGATGCCGCGCTTTATTATCAAGGCGACAATTTTTCCCTTTGACTTAGCGTCTGCGCATACGCTTACAATCACAGTAACCTTTTTTCTTAACGGAAGGATTTTCTTCTGAATCCTCTATTTTATTTTTGCTTAGGCGCACGAACCTATTTTAAAGGTAGAGGGAAGAGGTTAATTTGGGGATGGGGTCGTTGACCTTGTTGTACACGGATTGTATGTAATTTTTACTTTTATTTATATGAATAATATTTTTTGGTATATTTTAAAATTAATATATTCAATTTTTCCCTGCTTTAAATGCCCCCAGACAAGGCAGGGTACATTTGATAGTAAATATATATAAACATCTCCTTAACTCTAAAAATAATACATGTGCTGTTACATTCGCGTCATACCGAATTATTTCCAGCATTGAATGAAACAATTAATCTATATATTTTTTAAATTACCATACATTACCAATTAACATTGAATGAAACAAATAACGTATTATTTCCAGCAATGAATGAAACAATAAACATACATATATTTTAAATTACCATAAATTGCCAATTACCATTGAATGAAACAATTAACGTATTATTTCCAGAATTGAATGAAACAATTAACCTACATGTATTTTACATTACCATACATTATCAAATTAACATTGAATGAAACAAATAACGTATTATTTCCAGCAATGAATGAAACAATTAACATACATATATTTTAAATTACCATAAATTACCAATTAACATTGAATGAAACATATAACGTATTATTTCCAGCAATGAATGAAACAATTAACATACATATATTTTAAATTACCATAAATTAGCAATTAATATTGAATGAAACACAAGAAAAGTTAAGTATAATGGTTATGCAATAATGGAAAATCACCATGTTATCTGTACTAAATGAAAACTTGAATGAGCACCGAATAAAAGCACAAATGTTACAATAACGCAGCATACAGCTGTTTCGAGGATACGTTGGATACCCTTCGTCAGTTCAAGAGAATCAACAAACTCGAAGTCAAAAGAGTAAAGGGCGCAAACAGAAGAAACTTATGGAGTTACATACCCAAGACCTAGATTAAAAGCTCACTTGTGAAAGCCAATCAGAAAGCAGAATGAAGAACATATCAGCCACTCCGAAACGAGAAATAACATACACGATTGGCTTGCTCCAAAACATGAGGAATATACTTTGTACTATTTTATATTATTTATTGATATCAGTACTTATTAAAAAACTTTATTGAAATATAGAAATAATCACCAAGCGAGCATAAAAATGTAACTTTATCGATAATAAATGTTAAACAACAAAAGTCCATGTACTTTGCGCCATTTTAATAAAATGTGCCATGATTGTAGAGCGAACAACAAAAAATTTAAACTACAACTATTATATATGAAATTCTATTATGAAATATTCATATTAGCATATTAAAAAATTTCCTGATGAATAGGAGTTCCGAATTAAAAATATGAAACCTGATATTACATATGCATACAGTGATAGGAAATTATACAATTACTGAAAATATTCTAAATTTTTAAAATTAAAAACTTACCTTGATTTCCGCAACTGGAACAATTTGTCTACAACATTTATGTTGCTTTTGTGAAATTCTACGCTATAATTTTTGTATTTATAAACTTTCATTTTCCTGTTATGGAACTTTTTATAAAAAAAACAAACATTTATTTTAAAAAATAGTTTTTTTTTTATTTTCAGTTCTAACTTTGGGAAGAAGTTCATGGAATAACCAAAATGTTTTAAAAATATATATAACTTTAAAGTCTAAATGTTTTATGAAAATATTAATAGGCTGATTTTCAAAATGACCGCCTGTTTCATGTCCCAATCTTAGAACCCATATTTCATGCTAATAAAATTATTTTTTTATACTCTTAGAACATATATTGGTACCATTAGTTTATAATTAATAAAATGTACTCATTAAAATTTTTATGTTTTAAAATTATTAGCTATTTTCTATTATTTTTAGTTTTCAAGTAATAAATTTGCATGTCCCAACTTAAAACACCACGCTTAAGGAAGTCTCTTTTTATTTTTTCAAACTAGATTAGATTTTGTATATGAATTAAAAAATATGGTTTTATAATTTAATTAACAAATTTGCAAGTGATTCTTTTAAAATATAATTATTAATATTTTAAAATTTAAATTTAATATGTGTCCCCTGTACATCTCATGAGTGTTACCTCAGGAGTGTTACTACTATTATTTAAAATAGGTTATGATTTCTGCAGTTGGTAACAAAGCTAGTGGAAGCCATATTGTTCCTTCTTATCTAGTATAAAAAAGATTACAAAAAATTAATAACAGAGTAAAATTTAATTTATAATAAAAATCACATTTTTATGTGATGTAAAGTTAAAAAAGGCAATTCATTTGAAAATCAACCAATACTATTTAGAATATTGACGGTGAAAAATATTACTCATTCTCAGATGCAATTTTAGGAAACTTTGACGTAAAAGAAGTACATTTATCTTGTAAATTTAAATTCTAAGAGAATTCTTCTGACTGCGGCCCAATCTATCATTTCACCAGTAGAAGCTGGGTCTTTTAATTAATTTAGGCAAAAGTAAGAAATGTAGAAGGCCCAACATGAGTAAAAATCTGATGTGGGCAACAGATGACTTTTCCTACAAACTGAAATTAATTTTCTCTTCATTTTTCTAAAGCATTTACTTCTGTTTAATTGCCCAATTTAACAAGAATAATTATTTGAAATTACACTGAATTTGCACTTTTAATTCTATTTTCGTCTTCATTCAGTAAATAGACGTATTTTAAAGACGGCGTAGCAAAAGAGCGAAAACACTAAAATATCTTGAGAACAGCTGGACCTAGAGTAATAGGGTTGGTTATTCTTTTCATCGTCACATATTACGGGTCGTTTGACAGAAAATGGCAGGTTCTTTTATTTTTAATCGTACCAAAATCTAATCAGCACCAGTGTAATCTACGAGTGACTTATCTGTTTTTATGTGTTTATCTGTGACGTTTGACTTATCTGTTTGGTCTGTTAAATTTTGTGAAATGTGGTCAATTGGATTTTTAGTTAGGAAATATATATACATTGGGTAGACAGACGCATACACACACACACACACACAGTTGTTACACTTTCGTTTTTTCGTTTTCTAGAGGTCCCAGAAATCCGTCAAAAACTTGAGTTGTGATTTTCGACACGGTTCCAAAACTTACCCTGTGCATTACCATGTATTTCAGGGAAAGTAAAAATCTGATGTGGGCAGCATATGAGTTTTTATGCAGACTCATATTCTCTTTAATTCTTCAATAATTCATTATATGGAGTTTACTTGCATAAAATAATACCCATAATTCTTTAAAACTACACTGATTTTGCCCTTTTAATTCAATGTTCGTTCTCATTTGGTAACTGGGCTTATTTTCAAAGCTGGCGCAGCGAAAATGAAAAAAAAACAAAAATTTCTCGAGAATGGCTAGTCTTAGTGTAATGGAGTTGGTCTCATTTTTTTATCGTTAAAAAATGCGTATGAAACAAGCATCTAATTGATATATTTGAGTATATGTAGTTTTTTATTTTAGATTTTGCGGACCATTTCTCCAAAAAAAGACAAGTTATTTTTTTACCGAATAGTACCAAAATCTAATCAGCACTAGGGTAACCCATAATTTACTTATCGACTAAATTTTGTAAAACTTGATCTATTAGTTTTTCAGCTAGACTGAATATAGGCATTTTTTGCGGGCCATTTCGCAAAAAAAGTCAGGTTCTTTTATCTCGAATAGAACCAAAACTGATCAGCACCAAGATCAAACATAAGTGACTTACCTGCCCAATTTTATAAAATTTAGTCCATTAGTTTTTGAATTAGATTGTATACATACATTGCACAGACAGACACACAGACAGACACATAGACAGACAGGCACACACACAGACGTCACGCTAAAATAGTTTTTTCGTGTTTTAGAGGTCCCAAGACGTGTAGATCGGTCGAAAACTCGAGTTGCAATTATCGGCATGATTCCAATACTTTCCCTGTACATTATCATTAATTGCAGGGAAAGTAAAAATCTGATGTGGGAAGCATATCATTTTCCCTGCAGACTCAAATTCATTTTTTCTTTATTTCTTTAATAATTCATTAGATTGAATTTAATTGCACAAAATAACACTAAATTTGCATTTTTAATTTAAATTTTGCTTTTATTTGGTAATTTGACATTTTTCCGAAAGCGGCGTAATAAAAATGCAAGAAATCTCAAATATCTTGAGAACGCTTAGTCCTAAAGTACTGGTGTTGGTTATATTCTTTTCCTCGTTAAAATTGCATATAAAACAAAAATTTAATTGCTACATTTAAATATACGTAGTCTTTTCTTTTTTCTAGATTTTGGCAATTTTTGCGTTCCATTTTGTAAAAAATGGCAGGTTGCTGCTCTTTTCCGAATCGTATCCAAAACTAATCAGCACCAGGGTCACACCCAAGTGATTTACCTACCAAATTTTATGAAATTAGGTCCATTAGTTTAAAGTTGATACATTGAGTTAGAGTGGATATATTGAGTTAGAGTGGATACATACATTTCATAGACAGACAAAAAATACACAGACCCACACACGTTTCCCGGCCGCCCATTTTTGCTGCTCTATATCTTCGGATGAGTCGGACGGCCTGGATTTTCGACAGACCCACACACAGACTGCACGCTAAAAATAGTTTTTTCGTGTTCTAGAGGTTTCAAAACGTATAGATCCGTCGAAAACTCGAGTTGCGATTTTAGGCATAATGCCAATACTTTCCCATGTATTGCAGGGAAAGTAAAAATATTTATTGGTTTACTGCAGTTTTTGCAATTCATCGCTATAAATTCGAAAAAGTGCAATCTGTGCCAAATTTCCTTACTGTTCTGATGTTAATGAGCTCAAAGTCTGCTTCAGATGCAAGTCTACCAATCCGATGATGACTTTTGTACTTGTAACATAATTCCAAGTGTTTATAATTCTAGAAAAGGAAATTAAATAACTTTAGATTCACTGGGCGCTTTGTTACGATTTCAAAATTTAGAAATGATTATAATAACTTTAAAATCTATTACAAGAATGTTCGTATTCAAAGTATTACAATCAATGATAAATTTACCTCTTTGTTAGTAACTTTTAAATGTTCGTAACTTTACTTTTCATACTTGAGTTTAACTTAAATATTTTCTTGAAAGTCAGAATGAATTTAAACATTCATTTGAAAGAATTTTAAGCGTTTGCCCTTTAAAATGTAACATACGCAATAGTAAATATATCAAACATATTTACATATTTTTTCCTCAAGAACTCCCTTCAATTAATGAAACATAACCTCTGAAGTTTACTTCAAACAACTGAAATAATCCACTTTACAACACTCTTAGGACATTGTTAAGTTTATAAGTTAACAAACGCATTGTTTCACTAACTTGATATGGAAATATCCTTTACAATTTGTATAAAACCAGTCGTATTGATTAGACTGAACTTTGTTGTTTGAAGATAAAACAAACTGTTGAGGAAAATATGAAATTCTGATGCTTTCTATGGTAATTGATTGAGTTCATTCGCAAAAATAATATAATTAATTGAAAACAGAGTTTAATCTGCATTTCACAAAAGAATTTTCTTTGAAACCTGTGAAAGTATTTGCATCATTCAGTATATGTTGGTAACTTTACTTTTCAGAATTATAAAAGTTGTAACTTTTGATTGAGGTTACCATTTATTAATAAGGTTTTTACTTTCCCTATAATACATAATAATGTATAAGAAAATATTGGAATCGCGTCTAAAATCGCTACTCGATCTATGCATTTCGAGCACACTAGAACACGAAAAGAAAATTTTAGCATGACGTTAGCGTGTGTGTGTATACAGGGTGATTAAAAAAGATGCGACAACTTTTACGTGGTGGTAGTACATACCAAACCAAGCATTTTTCGCCATAGTTTACCGGGTCGGAAATTAAACGTAAAGACGTTAAAGGCGCTCACTCGTTGGGAAGCGGCCTCTCCGCGAACTTAAAAGAGTTATTCTAGTTGATATTTTCTAGTTGAAGAAGAAACCCACGTATACAAATTTCATCTGGGGAAGAAGAAGAACCCTTATGCAAATTTTCCCCACACCGAATGCATGGCCTTATCAGTTTATGGCAGTCATGAGCAGCTCCAACTTTTGAAATGATGGAGGAATTTGCAAATAGGGAAAAAGCCGATATGCATTTCATCTACGGATCTTCTTTGTGTGGAGATATCTCAAGAGTCTCATCTATGACGTTCCCCTTTAATCTGAAAAGGAACTCGTTGCCATAGTTTCGGCCGCTGCTGCCGAAGTTCGCGACATGCCTGGTCTGTTCGAGAGAGTTCGCCAATCCTTTCATCGCTGCTGTGATATGCGCATTCAGGTTGGCGATCGCTCTTTTGAGCCAGTACTGTAATTATGGTTTATTAAGTGCCATTTTATAACTTCTAAATCATTCTTGGGTTTTCACCTCGCCTCATCTGTTTCACCATTAAGCGCCCTCTGGCGCCTTTACATTTCATTTCCGACCCGGTAAACCATGACGAAAAATGCTTGGTTACTGCAACCTCGAAAAGTTTGAGTCAACGGCCCTACCGTGCTGAAAACACCGGTTCTCGTTAGATCACCGAAGTCAAGCAGCATCGGGCGCGGTTAGTACTTGGGTGGGTGACCACCTGGTAGCACCAAGTGCTGTTGGCACATTTCAGGCGCGGTTGACCGGTGGTTTGCGCGCTGGATTTGCACGCTGCCACAACTGCCGCCGTCCGTGTTCATGTGGAATACGATCACGTTAAACATGTGGGTCAGTAAGTCCTTCCGAGAGGTTGGTGGTAGAGGAAGGAGGATACGATCCCTGTGGATGCCTCCCCCACTGGGTTCCGGTCTAAATTGAATGGCACTTCCCGGCCGTCCAAACGGTTACCTTACACCTTTCTGGTAGGTCGGACGGTCAGGGTCTCAACAACCTCGAAAAGATTGACCCATCTCTTTTTAATCACCATGTATACTTGTGAGTCTGTCTGTGCATTGTATTTATCCAATCTAACTCAAAACTAAATTCATAAAATGCATAACATTTTATAGCTAATTCACTTGTGGGTTTGACTATATCTTTGACTTACTGAGGTTTTGCTATCTCTTTTGCAATGTTCTATTATGTCTCTGTTGCCGATGCACTTTTTGATCAATCAACAGAGACGATCTTCAGTTTACGAAATGTTTCATCCAGTAACTTAAATAAATTTTAAGGTACCTGTCTCAAAGTCGAGTTTGCTCTTCGACGTTGGTCATCTTCCTTAATGGCCATAATCAGGTAATTGTCCTTGCAGTGGCATTTTACGTGAAAAACGCATATAAGTATATTTATTAATGCTGAACTTGATTAAAAATTTCTGGATATTTTTCACGCTATATGAATGCAAAAATAAAACTTAAGAATTCATTTATTCCTTATTTCAGACGAACATTTATTTTTAATCTTCTACTCGTTAAAAAATTCACAAAAATATTGTTATATTTGCAAGGGGAACTTCCAGTATTGCGTTCACATTTGTTATTTATTCGTAAATATATACATAAAAAACAAGTTCTTATCTCCATCTCTCTGTCACTTCTAGTGGCAAGCTTAGGAGAATACATAACATCTTTTAACACTATAACACTTTTTCTGTCCATGAACTGGAGATGCATTTCCACCGTCCCGATAGCCTCAACTGGACTTTCGATATCCCTTACTGCCAGCGACATTGAAATGCCTTTACACTCATTAAATTTAGACAACAACTTAATGTTATTACAAAAATGTCCCGTAGCAGCAGTATCTACTACCCAGTTGAGCCTATCGTTAGGATCGATTGCAGTATTAGCTTCTATACAACAGAATTTATGTACTTCTAAGATACTTGTCCCACTAGACTTAAATCTTTTAAATTCATAAAGGTAGAAAACCCAAAAATTAAACGCACTGCCCTGACCATTTCCGCCAGACGAAAAGGAGAAAGTATTTTGCTAAAGCTTTATCCTCAATAGAAGGGCATGAGCAAAATGTCGACCGGAGAGAAAATCGCCCTTATCAAAGATCGCAACGGGGAACGAAAATATCAATGTTTATGCTTCACTTAAAAAATAATTAAAAATTGAATTATTTACTAATTGAGAAAAAATTGTTAAAATCCCAAGATGTATACGGAGATTTAATCTAAACTTTAGAATTTTGATATAATTTGTATAATCCTAGTTTACTTAGTTGTTACAATCTCAGTTTTTTTTTTCTATGTGATGATAAATATATGTTAGAAAACCTAAAAAATACAAATTTTGATGTATTTAAAATGGTAAATAACAAAAAGTTCAATCATACATAAAGTATTGATTATGAAACTTTTTCCAACTGAAATGCAATTTTATTTAAAATGCAATATATTCAGCGCTGCTATATTTTAAATTATCACAGTACTACAATGATTAATTATATTTGAAAACTTAAAAAATGAACTTCATGCAAATGGCATCGTCGAAATATAAATCGTCTGGCTCTCTGAGTAAAAGCAATGAATATTTCATTCATATCACTTTTATTCCAGACTCCAGAGCTAAATCATTTTGAATGATAAAAGTTAAACAATTCTTATACAACTCATCTTACCGAATGTAAACAAGTGATTACTCCAAGTTACAAGTGCTAACTCTCCGAATGTAAACAAATGATTACTTGTTTACATTCGGCATCCATTAAAATTAGGCTTCGTTGTAGATATAATCAAAGTTTGATGATTATTTAAAATCAAAAATATTGCAGTTGCGTTGGCACAGAATATAGATGCACAGAAAATAGGCAAAAATGAAGTGGTTTTAGGACGAACGTAACACTAAATATAAATTTAAAAGAACTTTAAATATCACGATTTTTCACTAGGAAAAAAAGATGGATACCATATTTTATTGTGGTCATGTCATTTGGGTTACGTGATTTCTTCATATAATATGGGTTCCATTATTACTTTAATATTTATTTTAAAAATTACCGAATCTATTTTGCTAAAAATTGTTTTATATATTTTAAGGGATAATTTTAATATTTCCTAAAATTATCCACGCAATGTGTGAATTTTAACTTAAAATATGTTTGAAATATGAGGTCCCATAGGGTTCAATGCATTTTTCTTCTTCAACTCGGGTTCAATCCAAAACTAATTGGGTGATATTATTCATTTACATTCTCATATGTCCCACAGACCTTCTCAAGAACATACTAAAATTTCCTTTTGCTAAAGTCACTCTTACGGCTGTTATCATGCGAACAGACAGACAGACTGCACAAAGTCATAAACAATTTTTAACTATGTTGGAAAGTGTTAAAAATGAGGAAATTATCATATGGAAGCGAATTGAAAAGATCGTTCTTCGGTCTTTCGGATGGTGTCAAAATAGAAACTTTGACAGACTTTACGAGTATTTCCAGTTGCTACGGAATCGATTTTTTGAAAATGCTAAAATATAACACTACTAAATAATTCAAATTTTAAAATAAGAGCGCCGGGTCCTTAAATATCACTGTGCCAAATATCATGGTCGTACAATGCTTAAATTTCCCGCTACAAACTGCACACACAGACGTATTTTTACTTTCCTTATATACATAGTATAATGTACAAGGACAGTATTGCGACACGGTCAAATATTCGAATTAGAGTTTTCGACCGGAGAACACGTTTCAAACATCCCTGATCACGAATCGAACATTTTTGAAGTGATGTCTGTGTGTGTGCGTGCGTGCGTGCGTGTGTGTGCGTGCGTGTGTGTGTCAGTGAGTCTGTGGAAACGATAATCTCACGAACGAATGGAGCGATTCGAATGAAATTTGGTACAACATTTAGAATCCGTGAATACTGGAAGCCTATTATTTTAAACACAATCAAACGTTCAGAACCCCCCTAAAGTTTCAGTGAAATTTTGAAAAAATCAAATAAACAAAACCATTAATTAAATTATAATAGACATTTATAGTTTATTCTATTTAGTTATAATAGACGCAAATAGACATTTTTTATGTAATTTTTCCGTAGAAAACGAATGACATAAACTTCAGAATGCTAGCATGAACCGTTCTTGAGATATTCCACATTTTTCAAATAAATTTATCAAAAAATCCCATACATTAAAAAAATATTAACTGTTGAGAAACATGTTCACTTTTCATATGTAATATCATGCGATAAATTAGGGGTGACATTACTCTCGTGGATCTAGCTCGTTCCATTCATGAAAAAAGATACTTGGAGTAATACTTTTGTGTTTGAATGCCAATAGATATTTATCTGCTATAAGAATAACTTATTTCTCCGTCCATAACGCTTGACGTGATTTTGGCGACGAATTTGGCGGAATGCCTTGGCGACTTTTTAAATGTTGCCAAATTAAACAAATTCTCGGCAAATGGATAAAATGATGACTAATTGACGAAAATTCAATATCTTGGAACTATATAAGTATATACTATAAGAATAGCCAATTTTTTTTCTTTGCTGTAAAAGTAATAAGTTTATGTGCTGCCCACATCAGATTTTTTATTATGCAAAGATAACTGTTTGTATATCGTCATATGACCGGCTTAGCAACTAGTAAATACTTCTCATTCTCGACTCACTACGTGTCAAACCTTTATATGATTTTTTGAAAATTTAATTAATGCTTTATTTTGTTTTCTGACGACATTCCTATTAGTTACCACTTAATTTATGAAACTTCTTCCTTTTATTGCAATTTGCATGCTATGGTTAAATTAAATCTTAAATGTCTCGTATTTAAAAATGTACAAAATATAAATTTAATATGTAAATTTTATCTGGCGGTTATGACCTATATTTATGCACATGTTCGCTTCTTGTTCGCCACTGTTAAAGGGCTTAGTAATGCCCGAGGAATATGATTTTTGTCCGTCGTAAAAAGGAGATTTTAATAAAATAACTTTAATTGTGGTCAAAATTTTTGGTGGTCTTTTTTTAAAGTATTAACTATTTTGACGTGTTACCATACTATTTTATTTTAGTAAATACGTACTTAGAAAGCTTTCTTACAAAGGCAATTTAAAAGGAAATTAAATGGTGTGTGTCCCACTTCGACCCTCTCACGCCAAAATCCCCTTTTAATTAGCTTGTGATTTTTTTATGCAATTTTTTTTTATTTTACTTATTTATTTTTTATTTGTTTGAAAAATCGGTGTCGTGGATCCAAATAATTACAACTATAGCATGTTTATCCCTCAATTTAAAGGGCGTGGCACTGCTGACGTCACGAGCAGAAAGAATGGCGGCTAATTTTCACAACAATGATTGAAACTATTAAATCTCGTGATCATTGAGCCATAAATAAACACTTTTATGCATGATTATGCCAAATTGTGTCCTATGCTGCCATTTTTAAAAATATAAAGTTCCAAAATTTTGACTCAAATTTCAAAAACTTTTGTCTCGTTCTAGATGTTTTCATAAAAAAGTCTGTTATAAAGTTTCGTGAAAATCCATTAATATTTTTGGCCGCTATTGTGTGTAGAAGCTATCGATCACACACAGACAGACAGATAGACGGACATCACTCCAAAAATAATCAAAGCGTGTTCAGGAGGTCTTAAAGCATGTATTGGCATCAAAATCTCGAATTCAAAAATTTTCGAGGAAACAATACTTTCTCTGTACTATATTATATTCGTTCGTTACTAATTCCCCAGTGGTGAAGGAGCGCCTATGCACCACGTCCACAAGACCCCCCAGGATATCCCATGGCGAAGGGGAGGATATTTACAGCTTCACTTTTATAGAGGGTCCCCGAAGGGCGGAAGTTTGACTTGGTCTCGAAATGACAGCATCCATGTCCGCTGGCGGGATTCGAACCCTCAACCTGGCAATCCAGCGATCAGACGGAAACGCATGGCCCTGACCGCTCAACCACTGGATCGGTACTATATTATATAGTACGAGGAAGTTAAAATACGTTGTCAGATTCGTCTTTTAATGTATATAAATATTTAGCATAATGTTTATGGAGAATTTATAGTTCATATTCTAATAATCACGTTGTGTAACGTGGTTGCATATGACTTTTATAGACAAACATTTTCATGTATAGTCTTGGTAGAACAATATAAAGGATTACAATTTGATCATAATTCGCCAGATCAATAACTCCTATCTGACTCAGCTCATTTTGTAAAATATTTCTATCTTTCACGTTATTATAGACATATGAACACGTTTTGGGATTTCTAAAATAAAATTGAACATTAGAGAATAAATATGTAACCTGTTGCATGCCATTTGAGTATACATCGCAATGCTTTGAAATATCCATTAAACTTATTACCATGATTTATGTGTTTTTGCTGTATGTATTACTGTGTATTGATATTTCTGCTGTTTTTGTTTAACTGAATGCTGTTCATTGCTTCTGTAGTCTCTCCATACTTCTCTTCAGGTTCTATTGACAGGCGAATGAATGACCTTTAGGCTGCTTGAACAATTGCATATACATATCACTGAGCTAAATAATGTGCGCTTCTGCTTATCTTGCATGCTGTGTCCATTTGTTTAACATCTCATATGTCAGTGTAGACCTCAGGTGACTTTCTTGGCGATGTTTGGCTTCGTAATTAACGATTCTTGGCGATTTTGTTAGAAAACATTTGCTACGTAATACAGAGATATAGCGACCAACTCTAAAGATGACTTACATCTGGATCACATTCGCCAGAAATTTTTCAAGTACGCCGGTAAATAGTTTTCCATTTTGTGACAGTAGCATATTAAAGGTCCCTATTCAGGCATTTTACAATAACTATTAATATTCATGCGTTTTACATATACGCTTACAATAACGATTAATATTCAGGCGTTTTACATATACGCTTACAATAACAGTTGATATTCTGGCATTTTATACGCTTAAAAAATCATTCACTATTCAGGCATTTTACATATACGCTTACGATAACGATTAATATTCAGGCATTTTACATATACGCTTACACGAATAGTTGATATTCTTGCATTTTACATATACGCTTACAAAAACGATCACTATTCTGGCTACAATAACGGCCACTATTCAGGCATTTTACATATATGCTTATAACAACGGTTAATATTCAAGCATATTCTTAGTCTAGAAATCCTGTTGCTAGGTCAGACGTGACGTCCCATAAAAACCGCCATCTTTTGAATGATCAGTTATTGATAAAATTATTTTTATTAAGAAGACCCTTAGCTTAGTAATCGACAATTTCAGGATCAAAGTTTGGCGGCCCAGTATATCAATATTTCGCTGTATTCCGATATTCCCGATAATATTTGATACGATACACATACGGTACAGATACGATTTTATACGGTACAACCGATAATATTTGATGTATTTGAAATTGTTATTATTTTTCATTTTGAGAAATGCTTTACTAAAAAATTCCAATAATGCTTTATTTGCAGAAAGGATGAAATATCAAAACTTACAAAAAATTATTCATCAAATTTTAGTTATTATAAATTACTAATTATAAAACATATGAATTTTAGTGCTTTCACTCGATATTGGAAGTTATTGGGATTATGAAAAAAATAATCGTTGAGCGTTGCCAAGAATGTCATCAAATAATTAAATAGTTACTTTAAGAACTTATTCCTTTTATATTTGCTTCTTTCTCGTGTGGCTTTGCTTTACGTAGTTTATATTTGCATGATTTGTGTTTATTTTTATGATTGTTATTGTATTTTGTTATGATTTCTGAATGTTTCATTTCAGCTGTTTCTACTAGATAAATGTTGTTTAGTCTGATATTGCATAAACGTGTAGGTTCAAATACAAAAGCATTGCATTTTTATTTTCTTATAATGCATTCCGATAGTTCGAAATTTATATTTTAAAAGCAAAAGTCACAAACTTATTTTAATTTGCGTCGTTAAATGGCCAATTTTCAAGTTAATATTTAAATAAGCAGTCCTGAGCTGAGAAATATTTATTACAAATTACGTTTTCCTTTAAATAATTATTCCGTACCTGATCCAATGAAATATAAAAAATATTTATTAACACTTTTCTAGTCAACACACTGATTAACTGAATTAAAATCTCTGTAAAATGTTACGTACTTTGTTTCGTAATTTGAACCTTTCTTTATATTTTAAATAGTTGATTTTACAAAGGATTCTGCGTGTAGCAACGTTGAATAGATTGTATATTTTCTACCTCTAAGATGACTCACGTGTCAGAATCAAAAATAAGATCTACAAGCCAAATTTATATCTAGAGATGACGAGAAAAAGCACATAAGTCAAAAATTCCAATTTCTTATGGCATACATATTTAATTTAAGAAATTTATGAACTTTGTTATGGAAGAAATACGTAAGTCAGTTGGGCTTTCAAGTTGTTAAATAAAGAAAAATCTTAAACACCAATTAAATTTAGCACAAATATCAGTGGGGCAATAAAATATAATTTAAGAAAACTTATTATTTATTTAGCTTATGAATATATTGTAAACTCTATAAAAATTCAATCCGTATTCTGAAAATTAAAAATTAATATTTAAAAGAAAATTCTCCTAAAAGTATCAAAATTCTCATTCCTCGATATTTCAAAATCCTTGATTTTGACTTCGATGTTTATTCCCGCCAGCTCTAGATATTAAAAATTAAATGTGGGCAGCACATGACTTTCCCTGCAAACTTATATCCACGTTCTCTTTATTTTCATTAAATTTAATTCACTTTTAATTCAATTTTCGTTCTCATTTGGTAACTGGATTTATTTTCAAAGATGACCTAGAGAAAATACGAAACAACTAAAATATCCCGAGAACGACTAGTCTTAATGTAAAGGGGTTGATCTTATTCTTTTCTTTGTTAAAAATTAAGTATAAAACAAGCATTTAATGGATATATTTGAGCATACGTAGTTTTTTATTTTAGATTTTGACGATTTCTGGGGCCATTTTGCAAAAGAAAAGCAGGTTATTTTTTTTCCGAATCACACCAAAATCTAATCAGCACCAGAGTAATTGACTAGCGACTTATCTACCGAATGTTGTGAAATTCGGTCCATTAGTTTTTCAGCTAGAGTGGATACAGGCAATTTTTGCGGGCCATTTCGCAAAAAAAGGCGAGTTCTTTTATCCCGAATCATACTAAAAATGAATCAGCACCAGGGTCACACCCACATACCAAATTTTATGAAATTCGGTCCATTAGTTTTTCAGCTAGAGTGGATACAGGCAATTTTTGCGGGCCATTTCGCAAAAAAAGGCGAGTTCTTTTATCCCGAATCATACTAAAAATGAATCAGCACCAGGGTCACAACCACATACCAAATTTTATGAAATTCGGTCCATTAGTTTTTCAGCTAGAGTGGATACAGGCAATTTTTGCGGGCCATTTCGCAAAAAAAGGCGAGTTCTTTTATCCCGAATCATACTAAAAATGAATCAGCACCAGGGTCACACCCACATACCAAATTTTATGAAATTCGGTCCATTAGTTTTTCAGCTAGAGTGGATACAGGCAATTTTTGCGGGCCATTTCGCAAAAAAAGGCGAGTTCTTTTATCCCGAATCATACTAAAAATGAATCAGCACCAGGGTCACACCCACATACCAAATTTTATGAAATTCGGTCCATTAGTTTTTCAGCTAGAGTGGATACAGGCAATTTTTGCGGGCCATTTCGCAAAAAAAGGCGAGTTCTTTTATCCCGAATCATACTAAAAATGAATCAGCACCAGGGTCACACCCACATACCAAATTTTATGAAATTCGGTCCATTAGTTTTTCAGCTAGAGTGGATACAGGCAATTTTTGCGGGCCATTTCGCAAAAAAAGGCGAGTTCTTTTATCCCGAATCATACTAAAAATGAATCAGCACCAGGGTCACACCCACATACCAAATTTTATGAAATTCGGTCCATTAGTTTTTCAGCTAGAGTGGATACAGGCAATTTTTGCGGGCCATTTCGCAAAAAAAGGCGAGTTCTTTTATCCCGAATCATACTAAAAATGAATCAGCACCAGGGTCACACCCACATACCAAATTTTATGAAATTCGGTCCATTAGTTTTTCAGCTAGAGTGGATACAGGCAATTTTTGCGGGCCATTTCGCAAAAAAAGGCGAGTTCTTTTATCCCGAATCATACTAAAAATGAATCAGCACCAGGGTCACACCCACATACCAAATTTTATGAAATTCGGTCCATTAGTTTTTCAGCTAGAGTGGATACAGGCAATTTTTGCGGGCCATTTCGCAAAAAAAGGCGAGTTCTTTTATCCCGAATCATACTAAAAATGAATCAGCACCAGGGTCACACCCACATACCAAATTTTATGAAATTCGGTCCATTAGTTTTTGAGTTAGAGAGGATACATACATTGCACTGACAGACAGACACACAGACAGACGGACAGACACGCAGACAGACGGACAGACACACAGTCAGAGAGACACACACAGACAGACACACAGATAGACAGACACACAGACACACACATACAGACGTCACGCTAAAAATAGCTTTTTTGTATTCCAGAGGTTCCGAAACATGTAGATCCGTCGAAAACTCGAGTTGCGATTTTCGGCATGATTCCAATATTTTCCCTATACATTACCATGTATTGCAGGGAAAGTAAAAATGGGGAATTCGGATAGTTATTATATCCATTAAGAGTCTAAATTAACTGGAGGTGGCTCAACTCTACTCTCTCATACCAGAATCCATGTTGAAGTAGCTTATGATTATTTTTTAATTTTGCACGAAAAATTTGAAAATCTGTATCGTTGATCCAAATGATTACAATTATAGAATGCTATCCTTCATTTTAAAGGAGTTGAAAAAATCTGCCGATTAATACCAAGTTCAACAATGTTCTTAATGAAATAAAATATCCTTAGACCCGTCCTCGAAGACTAATGACGTCACGCATACAAAAACTGTCTCGCGGCTACGACGATTAATACCGCTAAGTTTCGTGATCATTGAACCATAAATAGCCCTTTGTAAAGGTGCCGGAATGAAAATACAGGCATCGTTTGATGAAAATAACAAATTTTATTCTTAAACTGTAGAAATCATAAAATAAACATCATTAACGTAATTTACAATAATAAATCAGAATGTACATGGTCCACATTTTCTACCATCGTCTGCATCCACACACTCCACGCTACACGTTCCAACTCGTATCATCCCGAATCCCCCTCCCCCGTGCTTCGCCTTTTCATAACCTGATTGCCAGCCCCCCTCTACCGTCAGCAATCTGCGCGACTGCTATTCAAACTTAGACTCTGATTTCGCCGGAGAAAGACACTGCTTAAAGAATAAGAAATCGAGAATATAATTGTTAATCCTTACACCTTGTTATGCATTATTACGTCCAATTTTCTCCTATGCTGCCATGTTAAGAAAATACAGTATTTCGAATACATTTCGAAGTTTTCGCTTGGATTTTAAAAAAAATCTACCTAATTGTAGATATTTCAATAAAAAAGCAGGATATAAAGTTTTTTGAAAATTCATTATTTGTAGCAGCTATGATGTACACAAAAATTTGATCACAGACTGAGTGAGAGACAAATGTGAATTACTCTAAAAATAGTGAAAATGCGTTCAGAAAGCCCAAAACATATATTGGCATCGAAATCTCGAAATCAAAAATTTTCACGAAAACAATACTTCATCTGTATTCTATAGTATGAGGAAGTAAAATATCTGATGTGGGCAACACATGACTTTCCTTATATAATGCAATAAATTTACTACTTTTACAGTACAAAAAATAGGTTTTTCTTATAGTAGATACTTATATTCTTTCCAAGATATTGAATTTTCGACAATCAGTCGTCATTTTCATTGATTTAGAGTCATTTTTATCCATTTGGCGAGATTTTCGTTAATTTGGCAACATTTCAAAAAGTCGCCAAGTTGGCGACATTCCGCCAAATTCGTCGCCAAAATATCGCCAAGCTTTACTGACGGAGAAATAAGTTATTCTTATAACAGATAAATGACTATTGGAGCTCATACAAAAGTATTACTCAAAGTATCTTTTCTCATGAATGGAACGAGCTAGATCCACGAGATGTCACCCAATTTATTGCATGGTATTACATATGAAAAGTGAACATGTTTCTCAATAGGAAATATATATTTTTTATTTTATATGACTTTTTAATAATTTTTTTTAAAAATGTGAAATATCTCGAGAACGGTTCATGTTAACATTCTAAATTTTATGTTAATCATTTTCTAATGAAAAATTACATAAGAAATGTCTATTCGCGTAACTTTATTAGCGGTTTTGATTTTTTTACGATTTTTTCAAAATTTCACTCGAAAATTTAGGTGGGTTCTGAACATTCGATTGCGTTTAAAAACAATAGGCTTCCAGTGTTTACGGATTGTGATTTTTGTACCAAATTTCGTTCGAATCGGTCCATTCGTTCGTCAGTTATCGTCTCCACAGACCCACTGACACACACACACACACACACACACACACACACACACACACATACTTTCACACACACACACACACACACACACACCCACACACACACACAGACATCACTTCAAAAATGTTTGATTTGTGATCAGGGATGCTTGAAACGTGCTCTCCCGTTGAAAACTCGAATTCGAATTTTCGACCCCGTCACAATACTTTCCTTATACATTATGTATATAAGGAAAGTAAAAAGAACATATTTCAATTACATATACCGAGTTCTTAGGAAAATCCTAGGAAAATTGAGCACAGCAATAACTTTGTAAGGAAAAGTTCATGAATGCACCGTTGCATCCGCGCATCGTGCATTGTTGCATTCAAATGCCATGAATGCACCGTTGCATGACGCACACGTTGCATTTATATAAAGTGACTAAGCTTGATCGGATGAAAGTAATTGCAGAGTCCTAAGCTATGAGTTTAAAAAGTTAAGATAACAAAATTAAGGTAGCAAAGTTAAGGTAACAAAATAAGTTAAAGTTAAGGTAACAAAATAAGTTAAAGTAAAGGTGACAAAGTTAAAGTTAAGGTAAGAACTTAAGTTAAAGTTAAGGTAACAAAATAAGTTAAAATTAAGGTAGCAAAATAAGTTAAAGTTAAGGTAACAAAGTTAAAGTTAAGGTAACAATTTAAGTTAAAGTTAAGGTAACAAAATAAGTTTAAGTTATGGTAACAAAGTTAAAGTTAAGGTAACAACTTAAGTCAAAGTTTAGGTAACAAAGAGAGATAGACAAAAGAAGACATTTCCAAAGTCGTAGCGCATTTTCTAATAAGTAGGACCAGGCAATGAATATGTCACAGAAAGCATATACTTGGCACAATAATGCTATTGCCGAAAGGCTATCAGGAATGATAAAATAAACAACACTGACATGCACTGGAATCTAATGTACAGCCTGTTCAAAATGACTGCCGTCAGCAACAATACACATTTGGATTCGAGAAAGAATACTACTGATTCTAGTAGCAATCCAATGTTGGCAGACACTATTGGAAATATTAGACCAAAATGAAAAGTGGACAACATTTTGATCGAATTGTCCCGATATTGGCTTAAAATATTGGGATAATATTGCGCCAATATTGGCGTTTCATTGGAAATATTGCCAATTTAGCACCAATATTGACGTAATATTGTAATGAAAGTATTTAGCCAATATTGGAGGCCAATGTAGCCCCAATATATGTCCAATATTGGGATTACATTGGAAATATTTCCAATATAATGCCAAGATATGCAATATTGGTCAAATATTGTACCAGTATTAAATGCCACTAAGAGATAACAATATGTACATTTCCCCAAAATACCACTTCATGAAAGAAAAAACTCTGCCAAATACATAAAAGGTTTGATATCTCCAAATGGTTCGTGACAAATTTTAGCACAGTTAGAGCTATACTTTCAGGTGTAGGGTACCCTGCCGAAGGATCCTAACCTTCCATGCAGCCGTTTTTAGTCATAGTTCAGCCATAGTCGTTATCATGTTAAACAAAAATCTGATGTGGGCAGCACATGACTTTCCTTATATAATGCAATGAATTTACTACTTTTACAGAAAAAAAAATAGATTATTTTTATAGTAGTTATTTATATTTTCTTCAAGATATTGAATTTTCGCCAATGAGTCGTCATTTTCCATGTCGTCATCATCAGTGCGTCGTCATTGATTTAGCGTCATTTTTATCCATTTGGCGAGTTTTTCGTTAATTTAGCAACATTTAAAAAAGTCGCCAAGTTGGCGACATTCCATCAAATTCTTCGCCAAAATCTCGCCGAGAGTTATGGACGAAGAAATAAGTTATTCTTACAGCAGATAAATGACTATTGGCGTTCAAATACAAATGTATTACTCAAAGTATATTTTTTCATGAATGGAGCGAGCTAAATCCACGAGAATTATGTCACCAAATTTATCGCATGGTATTACTTATCAAAAGTGAACATGTTTCTCAATAGGAAATATTTTTTTTTTATTTTATATGACTTTTTGATAATTGTTTTGAAAATTGTGCAATATCTTAAGAACGGTTCATGTTAGCGTTCTAAAATTTATGTCAATCGCTTTCTAATAAAAAATTACATAAGGAATGCCTATTTGCGTAACTTTATTAGAGGTTTTGATTTTTTGACGATTTTTTCAAAATTTCACTCGAAAATTTAGGGGAGTTCAGAACATTTGATTGCGTATAAAAGCAATAGGCTTCCAGTGTTTGCAGATTGTGATTTTTGTACCAAATTTCGTTCGAATCGGTTCATTCGTTCGTCAGTTATCGTTTCCACAGACTCACTGACACACACTTACACACACACACACACACACACACCACACACACACACACACCACACACACACCACACACACACACATACTTTCACACACACTCATACTTTCACACACACACACTCACACACACATACATCACTTCAAAAATGTTTGATTCGTGATCAGGGATGCTTGAAATTTGCTCTCCCGTCGAAAACTCGAACGCGAATTTTCGATCCCGCCACAATACTTTCCTTATACATTATTGTATATAAGGAAAGTAATAAGCAAAATATACGTCGCTACGATGGCTTATAAATCGCCAAGTTTCTATGCCCTTGGCAACACCTTTTGATTCACTTCTTTGGGTACAGATACCTCTTAGCACACCTATTGCAATCCATGTACACTCGCGCAGCGGATGTGATAATTTCATGTTTCTCAAGGTAATTGGTGCTAAGATAGATCAAGACGCAGATGAGAAAATGGGAGGGATTATAATCGGAATCATAGTTATTTTCGTCGAATTCCATATATTTTTAGGAGAAAATAGTTATAATATTGAAAACATTTTAGATATCAAAAATTAAAACTTCAACCTATAAAATCCGCAAAATTGGAAAATAGTGAATTTTATTTAACTCACGTATCTCACTTACGTATCTGACATCGTTGATAAAAAAAAGCCTTTGCTTGCAGACTATAACAAGATGGCTCTCGTTGTATTTCTTCCATCCTCAATAATCTGTAAAAAACTTTTTTTCAACTGCAACTCTCATTATATATAAATTTCGTTGAGAAAGCTAGATTCTAGGTTAAAAATAAACAGAAGAGATAACGTTTTGAGGATGTGTAGTTTTTGTCGATTTAGAGGCTTTTTTAAGAGATTATTTTGTACATACTTTTGTCTATTTAATTTTTAAAGTTTTCGTAAGTTTTATGCAACGACTCGAACCGTTACCCAAATTAAAAAAAACTTAAAAAAACTGCAAGATTCTAGGCCAAGAATTAGATTTGCAACCAATCACATATTCATGTATAGTCGTACAGTTACAATCACGGTCAGACAAAATTTATTTTATTAGATTAAATGGAAATCTAAGGAATTTGGTAAGCTACTCAAAAATTGGCATTCAATAATTAATATTTAATAATAAATATATTTATATAATAAATATCATATTTAACTAAAATATATTTAAAGTTTAAAATATACATCTTTATAGACAATTAAAGAAGTGAACAAATATAAAATTATCATAAAGACATTATAAAGTAAATTTATATAAGCAAACTTATTGTTTTATGATACCAACGTTTCGAACATACCTTTTATTCAAAAATCCCCTTCTGACTTGATGCTAAACTTTTACTGTCTCTGTTTTCAGCCGAGGAAGATGAATCTGTGCTAAGTCCCATGCTAGGCATCCTCATCGGCATTGCATCTGCCCTCTTTATCCTCTTCATCGTCATAGCTATCATCGTCAGATTACGGACAAGAAGACGGCGGAAAGGTAAGCTCCTCAAGTTCAGTATGGTTTATCAAAACTGCATGTAAACCAGTCATATTCCTGATTTTCCGTATACCTATACAGTGATATACTCATATAGAACCTCTCCTACACTTATATAGTAAAATTGCATAAGAAAAAATCTGCTACTTAGAAGAATTAATGTGAAGTTTGTAGACCCTGAAATATGAATTGACGATGTAATGAATTGACGACTTGAAGAGTCCACTCCGACGATAAGAGCTTGCAATTCCGTTCGAGTAGTATTATGGTAGAGCACCGGCTAGCCCGGTCGAAGATCCATAGTTCAATTCCCGACTGGGGCAGTAAGGTTCGTTTCAATGGTGCTCAAACAAATCAACATTGTAGGCTAGTACACATATGTCGACGATTTAAAAGTGAGTGACCCTAGTACGACTAGCATGGATTCAGTGGACGATGTTATATTGAAATCGGATTTCAAATCGGGAGGACAACAACCACGCAGGAAATTAACCTGGAGGATAAAACTGTAATCATTTGGCTAACATGAGTTAAAAATAGCAGGTCGGTCAAATTGTCAGTTGCACGCCAATCGGACATTAGAGGGTGGAGATTGCAGAGAACAATTCGATAAAAGCTTGCAATTATGTCCCAGTAGCTCAACACATCGTCAGCTGACCAGTTCAAAGACCCGTGGTTCTATTGCCGCTTGAAGTAGCAAGGTTATTTACAGACTTTGTAATAAATATACACATTTAAAATCATGATGATTTAATGGATATAAATATAACTGATAATACTTAGCATTAGATAAAGCCCTTATTGGTTACTTCAGATTTTACTGTAAATGACAAAATATGTTGTTCAATAAATGATATATTCTTATCAAACTTTTTGCTAGTACTCTGCTTGGGAGCATTTTACCTGTTATGAGCGGAACAGATTCAGCAGAAGAGTTTTAAGGATGAGCGTCAGTAAATCTTCTGCCCTATCCGCGCTTTATTAACTTTCGCGGCACACATTTTTCACCGAAATTCTGCTCAAACAGTTGCGAAATATTTTCTGAAAGATAAAACGCAATGCTTAGATTATATTAAAACTAAATTTATTATCCAGTAAAACATAGAATATAATTTTTATTTTAATCCAAAATATTTTTGGTGCTGCCATCTGTTGTAATTTAATTCATACCGATTATTTTTATTTTTTAATGAACATTTTTAAATATCTATTCCTTCTAATACAGTATTAAATACAACAACAGATCATATATAATAATGCTACAATCAAGGAAAGGTAATTTCTCATTCTATAAATTTGATAAGGGGATCTGAATGTACATCACTGAGGACAGCAGCTTTTGTGGTGAGTTGAATTATACACATATAAATACAAAAATAAAACACATAAATACACTAAAGTTACTCACCAGATAGTTCCACCCAGCTTAACCGCGTTATGTATAGTGGGGTCCGATTGGACCTAGTACATTGCATTTGCTAAAATAAATAATCACTCCCTCTTTTTTGTGGCCATTGAACAATTTATTTACAGAACACATAAAATCTCAATTAAACTTTAATAACAATATACACAATCATAAATTTCCAATTTACCTAAGCTTGACCCCGGGGTGCACAGTTAATTTTGCATTCATTTGTATATTTTTTTATTATCCCCCCCCCCCCCTTTTTTTTAAGGCAAATAAAATACAAATTTCATTTGGGCAAATATCCCATTAAGCATAAAGTTGCCCTTAACACTGTAGATCACATCAAAATAAGTTTAGACATTCATATAAAACATTTTTAAATCAATATATAATTTGCATACCGTCATTACATAAGAATGACTCTGAATGAGTGCTGGTAACTATCCCTCTGCACATTGGAATGGGTGGCAAGATTAATTGACGATCAGTTCATTATTTGGGACGGTTCATAAAAAACACTACCGGTCTGAGAAGCTCGGTTGAGGATCATCAGGTGACGAAGTTTAGCCAAGTATTATTTCGGAGATGGGCACACTGTCCACTTTCCTTCTCCTCCTCCTAACGTCGGCTTACGCCCAGCGGATTGTGAGAGCTGCGTACAGGCTTTACCAAGGAGTTAAGATCAGATACGTTTCCGCAGAGATTATCTGCTGCTTAGGAGCCCGGGATTGATGCTCCGCAAACACTCCGTACATGCAGTATCACAGTTACCACGGTTTAAATGCAGCTAAGAGAGCAAGGTCCCACACCACGCCATTTTGGAGCCAGAGCTGTGTTGTACTGCAACCAAAAAAAAACAATGACGACTTTCTTCAATTTTCTGGTCGCCACCGCCCGAAGAAATTGCGCCCTCGCGCTGAATTAGGCTCTGGCTCGTTTTGGCTACGAGTCGCCATACATCACCGGACTCACGACGTCGGATCCTAGCCGAAGCATTGGCCTCCATAGATAGGGGTCACGGATACCGGGCCTGAGATGCATCAACGTGCATGCCGGATCGGGCTTCACAAAAACACAAGTGCCACGCACTTGGAGTGCTATCTTCTCGAGATCAGAAAAGCATCTGAAATGTTTTACATTTCTAAAAACTTCCAGAATTTTAAAACAAGGGGAACGACAAAAATAAAGGGAGGAAGTCTCCCAATTCCCATTCGCTGTTTCCCAAGCGCAATAAAAAAAGGCGGTCCAAAAATGCTTCACACCATTGGTTTTCGAAGCGACGCTCATTTTTTATGCGCTCCACTAAAACACAAGAACCAGAGGGCTTTCTACAAAACCGGGTGGTCCAAGGACCGGACCCCGACGCGAGCCACACCTGACAGGGCTATAAATTTTCAGAGACTTGTAGCTCAACTTTGACATTTTGCTGCAATTAATTCTCTGAATATTTACAATCCATGTCAGTGCGCATACAACCCAACGGCGCCAAAAAATCCCAATTCCGTCTGTGCAAAGGCCTAGCTATATACATACTACAAAACCATTGTATACATTTCATTTACAATCAGCCCTTTTTTTTTTCAGGGTTACGTATAAAAATATGGGATCGCAGTATCACAGCTTTGTCTTCAAGTCCAAGTTCAATTACGTTTCCATGATTGTGGCATTATTATGTATGAACTGTTGCATTTAATAGCATATTTAAAGGATTAGACATTTAAAAACGTTCATTAAAAATAAAAATAGTCTGCATGGATTAAATTACGACAACAGATGGCAGCACCAAAAATATTTTGAATGAAAATAAAAAATATATTCCATGTTTTATTGGGTATTAAATGTAGTTTTAATATAATCAAAGCATTGCATTTTATCTATCAGAAAATATTTCGCAACTGTTTGAGTACAATTTCGGCGAAAAATGTGTGCCGCGAAAGTTAACAAAGCACGGATAGGCAGAAGATTTACTGACCCTCACCCTTAAAATATCTCAAAAAGTTATAAATTGACTTTTTCATTAAAACAGCAACAGCACCTATTTGTTAAGACAAGGTCAATCACAACTAATGACGATATGTTTTGATAATTATTTCCATGTAATAACTTGTTGCAATCGCTTGCAGATTATTACAGCACTGCAGCAGTCTTTCTCTATTCCTATTAAACACTCTGTATTCATGTACACCATTCATACTAATTCGTACACTATTCATAAAAGCAATTTACACTCAACAATCACTATTACACAGTCTGGTAATTTCTTTTCAACACAGAAGTCTGAGATTGAACTAAGGGGCAAATAAATTAGAGTGATAACTAATGGTAATTATTTATTTTGTAAAAATCTAAAATTGAATAATCAACTACTTTTTAACACTTCACAACATAGTTGAAACGTGTTTATGACGTTGGCCATTCTGTCTGTCTGTCCGTTCGCACGATAACTGCCGTAAAAATGACTTTATCAAAATGAAATTTTGATAAAGTTCAGATGGTCTGTGGGACATATGGGAATGTAAATGATGAATATCACCCAATTAGTTTTGGATTGAACCCGCGTTGAAAAAATGAAATACATTAAACCCAATGGGACTTAATTTTTCAAACATTCTCTAAGCTAAGCTAAAATTCACAAATTACTTCGAAAATATTAGGAAATATTCAAATTGTACCATAAAATATATAATAAAATTTCAATAAAATATGCTCGATAGTATTTTAAATAAAAAGTTAAATATTAATGACACCCATGTAATATGAAGAGATCACATGACCCACTTCAAAATAAAATAGGGCACCCATCTTTTTTCCAGAGTAAAAATCGTGATTTTAAAAGTTCTTTTAAATTTATATTTAGTGTTGTATCCGTCCTAAAACCGCTTTATTTTTACGGATTTCCTGTGTATCTATATTCTGCGCTAATGCAATTACAATATTTTTTAGTTTGATTATCAAACTTTGATTATTTCTACAACGAAGTCTAATTTTAATGGATACAGAATGTAAACAAGTGATTGTAAGATGAGTTGTATAATAATAGCTGATTTTTTTCACGTAAAATTCTTTAACTCTGGCGTCTGAATTAAAGTGTATGAATAAAATATTCACTGCTTTTACCTAGAGGACCACCCAGACAATTTATATTTCAATGACGCCATTTGAATAAAGTTCATTTTTTATGAAGTTTTAAGTTTTCAAATATAGTAAATCATTGTAGTATTGTGATAATTTTAAAAATATCACCGCTGAATGTTTCGAATTTTAGAGACTTTTAAATACAATTACTTTTCAGTTGGAAAGTGTTTCATAATAAATGCTTCATGCATGATTGATCCTTCTTGTTATATTGTTGAAGATAAACAAGATATCCCCAATTTCAATGCTTTCCACAGGGACGACAACTTGGATTAAACTGTGTCTATTCAAGAAGTCCCCTTAATCCTAAGGACCTGGACATCATTAGGAATATATTTAGATGGAATTCTGTACATATGTAGTATTATATAAGTCATATCGTTGTCCTGCATTCTGCAGCAATATGAGGTTCGTTGCATTTCAAGAAGGCCGACAAAGCGTTTTGTCATACCAGACAACGAATTAGTAAAGCTTGAGGATGTGTATAGATGCATTGACAGACTTGCATGATCAGCTAATTTAAACGAAGTGGAGAAAATCTCACGATTTGATTGAAAGTTACACTGGTGGACATTAATTACCTCAAGTTACTCGTCAAGAAGTGAGACAATCCAGTGGTTAGCGCGCGGGAATTGGATTCGAACGGCCCGAGTTCGATTCCTGACTCTACCCAAATTGCCCCCGTGTTCACACGGAATACGGGTGTGTTAAATATATGGATCCGTAAGTCATTTCGAGAGATTGGTAGTAGGGGAAGGGGCGTAGGATCCCTGTGGATGCCGTCCTCACTGGATTCCAATTTAAATTGTTTGCCACTTCCCGTCCGTCCAAATAAATACCTTACACCTTTGGGTAGAATTTTTCTATTGATAATTCATTGCAGTTAATCACATATTTTTTTATCCACAAAGCGTTTATACTTTAATTGGCTTAGTTTTCTTTATACAATTTAGATTATATTATTGAGAAATAAACTGTTTATTATCTTTTAAATACCAAATTCGATATTTATTATTAAGTGCAATTTGATGAACTTCATAATTAGATGCTTATTTATTTCATTTCAATTATATTTGTTAGCGTATTTACAGATGGTTAGTACGCATGCATTTACGTCTATTACAATAAGTACTTATTTTACTTATATTTTATCCATGCACGTCATATCAAAATGCCGGATTGCAGCTTTAAGAGTTTTTATGATATTTAAAACACGCAAATGGCGCCCTAATCATTTGTCAACATAAATACATCAAACTAATGTGCTGTTTTTAAATGGGCAAAATAAATTTTGTATTCATCATTAAGAAACATTGTTTTATGAAAAATGGAGGGAATTTTGGAATCTGTTTAAGTTTTAATGTAATATTGATAATGCATTAGTTTCTTTAAATTGTCAATTTATCATGGATAATGATGAATGCATTCAAAGTTTAACTAAAATACCAGTTACGAAAATTAATGCAGTGTTTTCATGACGCTTACTGCCTGCTTTAATGATGTACAGAAAATCACGCTATATGTTCAAGAGAATAAACAAATGGTTATCAGCATTAAAACTCTCGAATATCTTTGATTATTTTCTTGAAAAATATTTTTTGTGCAAATTATGCTCTCATAGAAAACTAGAAAATGTACCCACTGTTGTCCTGGATATAAAGCAGCGATTAATTGCATTCATTTATTATTTTTTTCAAAATCCCTAGTCGTTCAGTACGTGGACTGACGTGCAGCTACACAGTTTACCGCTACACAGGCAAAATACGCCCTAAACAAACGCTAAAATACGCCTTCGCCAACTATTACAACGGTATAAGGTAAAACTTCAGTTTTCGTCTATTGATAGCACAAATTCCGTTCAAAGTTTTTTCAGAAGGAAATTAGTCATTCCCATGGAATTAAGATAGAAATTTTGCAATCAAATGTTCGATCGCTAAGAAATGTATTTGTGAAAAAATCACTCAAAATGGCGCTTCAACACAAAAGAACTGAAAATTTACTTCTATTTGTTTTGAGGAATAGCTCCAAGGCGCTTTTGTACCTGACCTGAAGTAAAACTGTACTACATTTTGTAGCTGTGGGTTGCTTAGATTTTCCGTTACTCAACCAACAGACGAACATACAGACACACACACATATTCTTTTATTATTATAGATGCATATTTTGCATATTCTTCAATCAACGTGTTTCTAACTTTTCAATGTCCCTCAATCTAAAGTAATTTTGTTAGCTGAGCAGGTCCAGAAATTGAAACTCGATTAATTCCCTGTATATTACTACTTGACGCATTCTATGGCACATTTTTACTATAAGAAAAAATAATTTTATCTTACTATTTTAATTTCCCAGTTCGAAACGGTATTTTTAACACTTTATATTGATTTTAAGACGTCTAAGAAAACTCTTAGCAAAGTGGTATCCAAAACTGAAATTCATTACTTTGTTATAAACCTCAAAGAGCTACTGTTACAGCGAAATATAATATTTTACCTACATTGTCATTTTCAGATTTAAATAACTTTACAAAAATTATACATTTTTAATGTTTTTAATAATATTTGCTTACGATACTTTTTTTCAATCCTAAATATTTGAACTTCTTAATATCTTCTTAATTGAAACTTTGATAATGCCATTTTTCTTCCATTGTAATGGTATCTATAAGAAATTAGAATTTAGATATCGAACGTAACTTAGCGCACAATCAATAACAAATTAGATGATAACGTCGAATGCAGTTCACATAAAGTGAAGTCTCCGGGTCGGAAATTTTTGGATTTTCATTTTAGTCCGAACAAACCTGGATTTCAACATCCAAATAAATACACGCAAGACTATATAGGAAAAACACGAAATAACTAAACCACTACACCGATAACAGCAGCGCCACCTAGTGGACGTAAGAGAAGTAAAACGAGACAAAATAGAAAGTGACGGAAATATGAACTTGAGATGGAAACACCAAAAAGAAAAAAAACCCTAAGAAATCTTGGCAGTTCATTCATTACATCCAAGAATAAACAATATGTTATATCCTTTTCCTTCTCACTTCATAGTATAATAAATACCTAAATACTGTCCTAAAGCTCTTTATGTTACTTAGAAACACGCAAGGAAAACACCTGCATCATTTCTCAACAGAAGGCCAATTGTGGTACTTTGGGACTTAATATGCATCTTTTTAGATCTGCAAAATAAATTCTGTAGTATATGTATGCTGAAGAGTATTATTTTGTGTAAAATGAATGAAGTTTTAGTATTATTTAGAATAAGAGTTTTAGTGCAAAACGGATACCATATTAGTTACATTTAATCACGGATAATGGTGAATGTTTGTACAAAATTCCATGAAGGCCCCATTGCAAGTTGTAGAGATGTTTTTTGCTGCCATTTCACGGCGATGCAAGATGATCGTGTGGTAAAACAAAAAAAGCTGATGTGAACAACACATGATTTCCCCTACATAATGCAAGTACTTCACTTTTTTCAATGTGAAGCTTTTCTGAATGACAGAATGTATATTCATAAAGTACCAAATTAACTTATGTTTCGCGTAAATCTAACTTGACAATTGAAAATATTGCTAACATCTAAACAATATGTTCCATTATATTAAAATATGCTAATCACAATTTCATCCATTTCATGTCATTTTCGTAACTTTAACCGTATTTTTACAAATTTGGTAACATTTTGTCAATTTAGCACTATATTAAAATATTTAGCATATCGGCGATATTTCGCCAAATACGTCGCCAAATTTTTCATCGAGTGCTCCTTACAAGGGAAGGTTTTGCAATAGTTCCCTCGGATTGCAATCTTTCATGTCCTATCTTGTAAAGGACCACGAATAATGATAAAACGCCACGTCTTTCATCTGCTAAGTGATAGGGCCCACCACAATAACAATCTGCAGTTGTCATGCAAACGTGCTCTACTGAGGTGTATTATTAACATTTTAGTGTGAAAATATTATCCTTTTCAATTATTATTATTATTTTGAAATAAAATGGACAATAATGGTAAGTAGTAAACGATAAATTTATTACTAATATAATTTATATCTTATTAATTAGCTAAACAACTGCCAAGACATGGTCGTAAAGGTTGATCAAACACAACAAAGACAAATGCTGAGATTTTTGGAAACCAAAGCTGAACTAATCAACAAAACTATTGACTGTATTACAATGAAAGTCAAAGCAAATAAAATTTGTAAAATAGTGAATGATTTAAATTCTTTTAAGTTTGAAATTATGAATGGGAATGATTACATGTATGATCAATACAAATGAAAACGTTACAATGTGCACATTTAACAAATGCATAATCATTGCAATTTATAATGAAACAAGTTGCTGAACCAATATTAAATACAGTTGACATTACCTTGTTAAATTATGTAATGTGTTTTTCAACAGAATATCCAACTTTGTTCCAAGAATATATTACCATATCTTGAAATATATCAGTGCCAAATTAATTGTACACAAATGAATGCTTTTTTAAAATAAATAATCTGTCATTTAACTTTCTGTTGGCCTCTTCATCGATGTTGGTTCAAAATTCATCGATATCTTCAATATGGACCCCTTCAATGCATATAGCTCGAATTTTTATGTAGTCTTCGATACGTTTTACAAATGCCTTATAAGGATTGAAGAAGTAACAGTCTAACGGCTGTGCATATTTTGTTGTTTTTTCAGGTATTATTTAATAATAATAATAACTGAAAAGGATAATAAATTCACACTAAAATGTAAATAATACACGTCAGTAGAGCACGTTTGCATGACAACTTCAGATTGTTATTGTGGCGCCTCCTATCACTTAGCAGATGAAAGCCGTGGCGTTTTATCATTATTCATGGTCCTTTACAAGATAGGGCATGAAAGATTGCAATCCGAGAGAACTATTGCAAAGCCTTCCCTTGTTAGTATTTGATGATACTACTTAACTGTTTATTTTTATTTTCCTTATATACATAGTATAATGTATAAGGAAAGTATTGTGACGGGGTCGAAAATTCGAACTCAAGTTTTCGACCGGAAACCACGTTTTAAACATTTCTGAACATGAATCGAACGTTCTTGAGGTGATGTCCGTGTGTGTGTGTGTGTGTCCGTGAGTCTGTGAAAACAATATCTCACAAACGAATGGATATATTCGAACGAAATTTGTTACAAACATTATAATCTGTGAACACTGTAACCCTATTCTTTTTAAGCACAATCGAATGCTGCGAACATCCCAAAAATTTCGAATGAAATTTTGAAAAAATCGTCAAAAAATTCAAATATCCAATAATGTCACGTAAATCATTATTTCTTATGTAATTTTTCATTGTAAGAGGAGTGACATAAAAATAAGAATACTAGTATGAGTCGTTCTTGATATGGTACACATTTTTCAAATAAATTTATCAAGAAATCACATAACATTGGAAAATAAATTCACTATTGTAAAATATGTTAATTTTTAACACTTTACAACATAGTTAAAAAGTATTTATGACTTTGTTCATTCTGTCTGTCTGTCTGTCTGACTGACTGTCTTTTCGTTCGCATGATAAATGCCGTAAAAATAACTTTATCAAAATGAAATTTTAGTACATTATTGAGACGGTCTGTGGGGCATAGAGATTTAAATGAATAATATCACCCAATTAGTTTTGGATTGGACCCGAGTTGAAAAAATGAAATACATTGAATCCTATTGGACTTAATTTTTAAAACATTTTTTAAGCAATGTTAAAATTCACAAATTGCTTCGAAAGATTTTTGGAAATATTCAATTCGGCTACATTTTTGTCAATTTAGCAGAATTTAAAAAGACTCCCCAAGTTGGCGATATGCCGCAAAAATTCGTCGCCAGAATTTCGGCAAGCGTTACAGACGGAGAATTGGGCTATTCTTATAGTAGATTCTTATATTCTCTCCAAGATATTGAATTTTCATCAATTAGTCGTCATTTTCATTGATTTAGCGTCTTTTTTATCAATTTGGCGACATTTTAATCAATTTGGCGGCATTTTCATCAATTTGGCAACATTTAAAGGATCTCGCCAAGTTGGCGATATTCCGCCAATTTCAACGCCAAAATTTCACCAAGCGTTATGATTGGAGAAATAGGTTATTCTTATAGTAGATAAACGACTAATGGCATCCAAATACAAAACTATTACCCAGAGTATTTTCCTTCATAGTAGATTCGTATATTCTTTCAACGGTATTGATTTTTTATCAATTAGTAGTTGTCATTTTCATTCATTTGGAGCCAGTTTTATCAATTTGACGATATTTTCTTCAATTTGGAAACATTAAAAAGATCTCGCCAAGTTGGCGATGTTCCACGAATTTCAACGCCAAAATTTCGCCAAGAAGTATTAACGGAGAAATAGGTTATTGTTATTCAAGCAGCAGTGAACGTGGAAAGTCAGTAGGTGATCGGAAAAAATTATTCACGTGGAGGGTTATGAAAATGATGATGGTCTGGGTTAGTATCTAAATTGAAATGTTTATCCGTGATTGAAACACGTTTGGCAACATTTTGTAGCAGCGTTACCCAGAAATAGATAGATAATCTGACAGATAAATCTAGGTATTTATATTATTAATTCCGGAAAAAATCAGCATCTAAATCAGACGAAATCGTCCTAGTATGCAATCCAGCCAACGTCCCGTTTTGACACTAAATATTGCATCCACACACGTTTATTTTTGTGTTTTTCAGCTTTGAGATTTCTAACTCCGGTAGAACCCGTACAATAGAAGCACATCTTCATTCTCTTGTTGAAACACCTTAGTACGAAATAATCCAATAAAAACGTGTATTGACTAAACAATTACTCCTTCCACGGAGTTCATAGCTCTTACAAAACGAAGCCAGAAAGCTCCGCTGCAACTTGCTGCGTTTAATACGATCTTAAATGGCTAATTTAACCATGTATAGCTTTTAATTTTCCATCATCCTTCCCATGTATTTTAAATTATTGACAGCGATGAAAACAATGCACATTATGTTAAACAGACCTATCGCCAATAGAACACGTCTGGGACATGTTAGAACAGCAATCGCAGCCTTCTCAGAATATCACTGAATTAGTTGACCAGTTGCAACATTTGTGGCAGAATCGTCCGCAGAGGAACATAAGTAACTTAAATGACTCTATGCCGCACCGAATATCAGCTTATCCGAGGGGAGAATGTACCACTTACTAGAATGCTATATTTTTGTTTTCCACCATTTCTTAATAAAACATTTTTTCCCAATTTCTAATCATATGCATATCTTCTCATACGATATGTATATATCGAGTTTCGCGAGTTTAGCTCAATTTCTTATAGGTGCATCATACATTTTTTTGCACCAGAGTGTAATAAATATAAAATAATTTATGTAAACTGTTGTCTAAATATATAGAAAAGTAAAACCCTTCGTAAATAAAAACTGCATAAAACACACTCCTAAAATTTCAACCTGGTTTCGGACGTAAAACTGTTTTTCCTTCCTCTGGATAAATCCTACAGAGCAGTTGCTCTTTATTATGCTCTTTACTGTTATTATTACAGCGTTTAACTTTCCAATAGAAATTCCTAACTGCAATATGATGCAATAAAATTTTTTGGTATGTAGTAGAAACGGTATTTTGGCCACATCAAAAAATTTTCCAGCAAAATGGCACAATTACTCTTTCCACCATATATATATATATTTATAATCTAATATTTATATAATTGTTTTCCTTTTCACCTATGTTTGTAAAGCCGTTTATTCTGTTCACTGTCAAAAAAATTTTCTACAGAATAGCATCAATTACTCTTTCCACCAAAAATAAATTTATAATCTAATATTTATACAATTGTTTTCATTTCTACCAGTGTTTGTAAAGTCGTTTAATCTGTTTACGATAAACGCTTTTTATTTCCCTTTCTTGTATACATTTTCGAGATTAAAAAAATAAACAGTGTTGCACCGTCTTTAAATGCAGTTTAAAACACGCAAGGGAAACTTGAATCATTTGTCATAGTGCTAAATTCATGCTATTAGCCTATTTGGTGCTTTAGTAACAGCTTTTGAAATAAGCAACATTAATTTGATATTCACTGCGTTATCTTGTTTAAGATATATGCTGAAAAAGTATCGGGCAAATGATATTTTATTCACCATACATCATAAAGTACTTCAGATGAAGTATTAGTTTCACAAAGAAAAATTTCAGCATATGTGTTTTTCGTTAACAAAATATTTTTTTTCCAGATGTATATTTTAGCAATTTAAGTGGCATTAAAATGTATTGTATGAGTGTGTGCAATGACTTTTATGGCTTTTGCGTTTTTTCCCATACAGTAGTGATGGCAACCGAATGACTGTCTTATGAATATTGAAACACCCCCTCACAGACGGAATTTGCGTTTATAAAATTTACTTTTGCAGATTCGCTTCGCTTGAGCTAAATTGTAAATGAATTTTATTGAGGCTACTTGGAAGGACTGAAATTGTTAGGTCCTATAAAAGTTCCTAAAAATTGCGGTTTATACCAAGTTTCTTGCTGCCATTGCAGATATCAGTTATTCCAGGGTGATGAGCGCATAATAAGTGAGAAACCGGTCCATGGATACTGGTATCTGCAATAGTAGTGTCTGACGAATTTTGGAAAGCCCCTTGCTGGCGGGTTTTGTGTTTATGAACTTTGCATTTGCAACTTCGTATGGATTAAGATAAATTGTAAATTAATTTTATGCCGGCTATGTGGAAGGACTGGAACTATCGGTCCCCATAGAAGTTCGCTAAAAATTGCGGCTTAGAACAGTTTCTTAATGTTATTGCAGATATCAGGTATTCCATGCGCTGACGAGCACATAATAAGCGCTAAACCGGTCCATGGATATTGGTATCTGATATGGTCTTCCACACCAAATAGCAGTTTAGTCATATTCTGGAAATCTGGCTTTTACAAACCAAAGTATAACCATAATGTATAACTGAACTGAAAAAATAAACTGAGCAAAACAATGAAATACGCGTTATACTGGTGTTTGTTATGTTTTGAACAAATTAAAAAAACAAAACAAGCCCCTTTTTCCGAAATAGACCATAAAAAGTCCCCATTAACTAAATAAAATAATAAATATGCTTAAATACAAGTCAAAAACATGTTAAATACATGTGAAATGCGTGTTAAATATATATTAAATACATGTTGATTATATGGTAAATATATGCTAAATATATGGCCCAACTAATAAAACCAATCCCATACCTCTCAGTTTAAGAAATTTAGCGACTTCACCTCCATTTTACAGTTCTATAAGTCGCCAAATATGAAAATAATTTTAAAACCCAAAATTCGATGTAATTTAAAATAAGAATCTTATTTATCCTTCTTTTGCAATGAAACTTAATGCATATAGGTAAATAATATGTGAATTTAGTATTTTGGGAAAGTTAACGTGCTGCACACGCCAGATTTTTAAAATTGCTGATTTTGCTTCCATTCAATATACGCCAAATTGCAATAAGAAGTATTCTAAAACCGTAAATTTACTGAGTTGACATTAAATATTCACCAAGTTATTATGAAATATAAAACTCAAATGCATATATCAATAAAAATGAAAAATCGTTTATTCGTCAGTCTAAATATTACATGTCTAAATATTATCTAAATATTACAGAAGAACGGCTTCACCGAATTTCATTAAATTTTTAGGTACACCCTTGCTATGGTCCCCCTTAAAATTTAGGCGTCCCCTGTCCGTCCGCCTGCCTTCGTGTCCTTCTGACTGCTTCCTTATTTTAAGTGGGATACAATCGTTATAGAACCCTGCAAACAAACAGGATCAAATAGTTATTTGAGTCTTCAAACTAACGTGACCAAATCGTTTAAGCCTCTATGCAAAGAATTCAATTCAAAATCCGATACCATGAGCTAATCATTTCTTGTCTCTTTACAACAAATGCAATTCAAAATACGATATCGTGAACCAGTCGTTGTTTGTGTCTTTATTTCTAAAATTATTTATAATATAAACACCTTGATTTATCGATTTGTTAAACTATCTATCTCCGGGTAACGCTTGGCGAAATTTTGGTGTCGAAATTGGCGAAAGATCGCTAACTTTGCGAAATTTTTAAAATGTTGAAAAAATGACGAAAAGGTCGCCAAATTAATAAAAATGTAGCAAAATTGGTAAAAATGACGAGTAATTGATGAAAATTCAATATCTTCGAAAAAATATAAGAATCTACTATAAAAAATAACTGTAAAAAATAACTCTACTATAAAAAATAACTCTGTCTGTACCGCTGGGCGTAATTCTGGAGCCGAATTTTTTTGGCAGTATATCGTAAACTTCGTGCGTCCTTTTAAATGCTACTAAATTGACGAAAATGCTGCCAAATTGATAAAATTTATGCTAAATCATTGGAAATGACTACTAATTGATGAAAATTCAATATCTTGGAAATAACATAACAAACGACTATATGAATAACCCATTTCTCTGCCCGTCGGTAATGCGTGGCGACAATTTTGGCGAGATGTCGCAAAATTGGCGACAAATCAATTGACGACAATCTCAAAATGTCGCCAAATTGATAAAAATGTCACCAAAATGATAAAAATAAAGCTAAATGGGAGGAAATGCTTTGCAAATTTTTAATTTCGTCATATGACTGGTAAACCTTCTAATGGAAGATATTTGAGAATCTTCTTTCTGGGCATAGACCTACCTGCTGCCTACTTCTCTAGGACAATAAATTATGAAATATATCTCTCTAGCCATGGTCTACTTATAAAATTGTCATTATGTATATAAATAAAAATGTAAATTGTGCTTCTGTATATTTGTTTATTATCGCAGTACGAGAGAACTCACAACTTCCCTTTTGTAGTAATTCTTACAAAATGTAAAGAAAAATAGTAAAAGTCCATCACAAATTATCAATTAAGATTTATTTTCTCAGTAGAAAGAACGAGTATACAGCTTGTGAATGCATAAAATTAAATAATATAGAAACGAGTTTAGTGTGGTAGGGAAATTCATGCTATGGCTACATCAGCATTTTTGTGTCTTCAAACTAACGTGACCAAATCGTTGTTCCAAGTCTTGTCAATAATAATCCGTTCTTACTCAAATTGCAGTGGCATCAATGTGGCTAAATGGACAGTAAAAAGAAGTGCGGTGAATAAAAGTAATTAGATCTCAATATAAACAAGGATTATTTGCGATGCATTGATTTCATTTATAACAAAAGGGAATCTTCTGTTCAAGAAACAAAAAGTATTAATTACGTTGGGATGAAGCCACTCTGTAATAACCCCCACCCCGTTATTGATTGACCTTTGTTTTTATTCTTGATGAAATAATACATAAGGTTAACAAAATTAACTTATCATTCAATACCTAAAGACTATTTGCTGTATTGAGTTTATATAAGCCTTGTTGTCGTCGAGGTGAAAGTTAATTCCACTATTATTCATCTACACCATTAAAACGTGTTATATTGTATATATATATATATATATATATATATATATATATATATATATAAGATTCAAATAAAAGAGGGAAACGACCAATTGCATAGCATAAATGGCAGAGGTGGATTGCGACACCTCTTTCCCTGTTAGAAGCGTGCTTTTAAGCCCGGGCAACACTCCCGAAACCAATGCCATGTAGTGGCCTATCTTCCGGATATGTGTGAAGTCAAAGACACCGAAAAACATGCGAAGCAAACCATCTAGAAGCGACCACGAGACCAGAAACGACCTCAAGACTAGAAGCGACCATTGCAAGACTTTAGAAGCGACCATTGCAAGAGAAAGGGATGGATCTTATATGATACTTTTTGTGCATGTTCTGCTTTGCGCCAACACTTGAAGTATAAGAATTTCCGTTGTATAAAAGTTTTCACTTCGTTTTATATGATATATATATATATATATATATATATATATATATATATATATATATATATATATATATATATATATATATATATATATATATATATATATATATATATATATATATATACATATATATATATATATATATATATATATACATATATATATATATATATATATATATATATATATACATATATATATATATATATATATATATATATATATATATATATATGAGAGTGTGTGTGTGTTATTTCAGGGACTTTAAACTCAATTTTGGGGTGCAGAAGTTTATCTAAATAGACAGAACGGATCTTAGGATTAAAATTAAAAAATAATCTTATGCTTTCATCGCATGACTTTCTCTATATAATGCAATGACTTAAATTCTTTGACAGAGAAAAAAATAGTGTACAAAATCTAGAGAACAATCTTTTGGCCATTAAACTAACATCCCATAAATTGAGTATTGGCGAATGCTTAAGCATCACAATATAAAACTATTCAAAAGTGTCTTGATTTGTGAATGGAACGAACTAGATCTACGAGAATGATGTTAACCAACTTGTTACATAACACAGCAAATGGAAAGTGAATCTATTGGATGACACTTAATACTGTTTTCGTTTTATGTAATATTTTTGGTAAATTTATTAGAAGAAAAACGTGCATTATCTCAAAAACGGTTCGTACTAGTGTTCAAAAATGTATGGCATTTGTTTTCTAATAAAAGATTGCAACTAAAATGATTTTTTTTATCATTACTGGAGGTACTCATCTTTTAATGATTTTTTCAAAAATTTATTCAAAAATTGGGTGGGGGGGGGTTAACACTGGTTTACGTTTAAAATTAGTAGGATTCCAGCACTCATTAATTGTAATAATCGTACCAATATTTTTTCTGAAACGCTTCATATGTTCGTGATACATCGCGTCGGCAGACTCACAGATAGAGACACACACACACACACACACTAACACTCATCTACATACATACACACATACAGACATCAATCACCTCAAATATGTTCGGTTCGAGCCCAGGGATGCTTAAAAGTTATTGTTCCGTTGAAAACGATTTTGAATTTTTGACCTCGTCACCATAATTTCTCCTAGTATATGGGGAAAGTATTTAATATACGAGTATTTAAAATTACGCGTTTAATGCCTCCTTATAATCCCTATTTCATAAATTTGGGTTGTACAGGGACTGGATTTGTTCTACAGAATTGCCAGTTGCCTTAAATGCAGGGAGGTGTAGAATGAAAGTTATAATCAAGAAAGTTAAAAAAAAATTATTGATTTTTAATTACTTAAAATTATCAAATATTTTTCCATTTAGATTTAGATCTAGATTCTGGCATCTTAGATTCTGCCATCACATCTCTAAAAGCACAGTGTCAGTATGGCAGATCACCAAATGCAATCCCGAGGGCTGAAAAAACTCATGTGTACTAAGTCAACCATGCTGAATCCATATCTGAAATCCGTTTTTCAAATTAATCCCTGCTTCTGGAAGCCTCTCAAATCTTGCCTTTTTTTTACTTTTTATATTTTATTATTTTGTAATTTATTTTTAATTATTTAATTTTTTATTTAATTTATTTATTTATTTATTCATTTTTGGCTACTTTTGTGTTTATAATTTGAGGTCGAAAATGTTGCCACAACATGATGCAATTGCATGGTCTCATTCTATGATTATCTGTAATAACCCCTCAGCTCATGGAGTTAGAAATGAAACCACCGCCGGAATTCAGTTGAATAGGAAAGTTAACATTAAGAAGTCATTAAAAATTCAGAATATGAATATTTACACTATGGAGTTAGAGATACTTGCCTTTTGGACTTTGCTGGTTAACAAGAAATTTATGAAGGAGTCTAAGGATGACAAATAGTGTGTGTAGTTCAACTCTGACGAAAATATTAAGCATTATATTTCTTTCTTCGCATATCCATTTCGTTTAGACATATGAATTGTCAGAAAAACCAGAAGTGACATATCCAGAACCAGAAGTATAAATTTTTAGTGAAGTCCCTTTCCCCTCGGAAATTATATCAGTCATTATCGAAACTTTATTTATATCCAATCTTGAGAAATAGATGTATTAAGAAAATTTTTAAACCGAAAATGAAAAAAGACGTTTGAAAGCGTAAATCTTCTGTGAAATGATTTACCTCCTTTAGTATTTCCCTCTGAAATTCGATGCTGAATTTATATCAGTCATTATCTAAACTTTATTTATTTCCAATCTTGATATAGATGTATCAAGAAAATAGATGAAATAGAAAATAATAGAAATAGATGTATCAAGAAATTTTTTCAAACCGAAAATAAAAAAAGGGTTCGAAAGCGTAAAATCCTCTGTGAAGAGCCTTGTCTCCTCTAGTATTTGAAGCTAAATTAATATCAGTTATCATTTAAGCTCTCTCTAAAGCCAATATTGAGAAATAATTTTTTTTTCACTTGGGATGAAAAAAAATTTGAACCAAAAATGGTAAAAGAATCGGAGGAAGAAATCTTTAACTGAAGAAGACTTCTCCGAAATTTGACGCTGACTAAATATCAGTCATCATCCATTTAATATTTCTCCATGATAAATCGTAAGAGATAGAAGTTTCCATGGAAAATATGTCAATGAAAAAGACAGCGTGGCAAAATTTTTGCCACACATGAAATTTTTGCCCATCCATAATTTTTTATAATTCATTCCTCTTGAATCGCAGAAGCATTCTAGGTGGCTAAAAAGCCATAACAAAATAATGCAGCAAACAAGTGTAATTAGGACTCAATACGAAAAGAAGAGGAGGATTTGCGATAAATTGAAAAGTATCCTCTGCTTCCAAAGTGGAAAGCCGTAATTGCGTTGGAAAGAAGTCGGTAATAAACTCCTTGAGGTACTTTATAGCATTGTTTTAGGTCTTCACGAATATGGTTAAGGATATTAGCTTCTAATTTAAGAAAGTTAAGTATGGAAATATTCTGTTGTTATGTGTTTTTTCGGTTGCGGATTGTTTTTATTACTTCCTCATACTATAAAATATAGTGTAAAGAATAGTATAGAGAATAGTATAGAGAATATATAGTATAGAGAATCTATATAAATAAAATTGAAAATATGTTTCTATCTGTATGTTTGTCTCATCATTATGAGAGAACGACTGTATCGAATTTGATGTAATTTTTAGGGTAAACTTCGAATAGCCCCACTTAAAATTTAGTCCATGTTTCGAACTTCTAGGACCAAGAGTTGTCGAGATATTAATGAAAACGAAACTTTCATAGGAGTTATCTTCGCTAACTCCCTGGTTCCTCCAAACGAAAAAGGTTGGAAATCGCTGGTTTAAAACGTGAAAGTGAATTAAAACTCTCTCTCTGAGTTTGGATGGCGTTTATGGCGCGTATTAGTCATTTTTGAAAATCACAGGTTTGAAACACGAATTTAGACTGAAGCTCTATCACCATGGTTTATTTTTCACAGGTTTATTTGGTTTATTTTTCACTTAACAATGAAAAGTATTAAAAAATAAAAATAGTTATTTAATTATCAGCATTTTATGATGAAGATTCTTTCTTATGTTATGTTGCTCAGCAACGCAATTAAATCAGATGTGTTTGCTAGTTATTATTATCATTTTTTTATTTGAATAATAAATAAATGGACATAAAAATATATCATATAATTTGATTTTTTTAATTATATTAATTACGGACTGTGTACATCACTTTCATTTATTTTGGCAAACAGTTTTCAAACTTATATATTGTGTTTAGCCAATACTTTCATATATTGTGTTTAGCCAATAAATTCATATATTATGTTTAGCCAATAAATTCATATATTGTGTTTAACCAATAAATTCATTTAGCCGATCATTAAACAGAATAAGAGTAGAACGGGTATATCTTCTAATACAAATTTAGTATTTTCATTTAGTATATATAAACGGGATCAGGATGTTATATTCTTTAGATCTGCAAATTCAGATCTACGAATTTGGCCAGATGTCGGTAATTTGGCAATTTTTCTCAAACGTTGTTAAATTGACGGAAATGTCGCCAAATTGATAAAACCGACGCTACATCAATGAAATTATTTTCTTTTGTTAGAAGAGTGTACTGAAATGATGTTTCGGTAGTATTTGCCTGTCAGTCAAACTGCCCTACTTAGTAACACATTTAACGAATTTTTTAAAATGTCGCCAAATTGATAAAAGTGTTTGTAAATCCATAAAAATATCTTTAAGTTGATAAAATTGCTCTAAATCAATGAGATTAATGGTGTTCCGTAAGGGATAGTATTGTGATGATGTTTTGTCAATTTGTCGATTTTTAAAATGTCGCCAAATTGATAAAATGACGCTAAATTCATTAAAATGACACCGAATAGATGAAAATTCAATATTTTGCATTATTAAGTACGATTTTTTTGATAATCTCTGTTGTTTTGTGAGAATTACAAAACATTTTTCTCTACATTTCTTTACAAACTGGACCAGGATACTTTATTCATCAGATCTGTCTGTGAAGATAATTTTTTATTTCGAGCTCAGATATTCTTATGCATTTTTTAAAAGAATTTCATTCAATATTTTAATAGAACAAAGCCATTTAGAATACTATAGGAATTTAGACATAATTGTGAATGTTAAGTTTCTTTATATTATATTTTCCGTACAAAGAAAGGGTATACTGCTAGTATAGAATATAGTATATATACAGTATTGTTATCTCGAAAATTATCGATTTTTAGATTTTGACGCCAATATATGTTTTAGAGCCTCCTGAACACGTTTTGACTATTTTAGAGTCATGTCCGTCTGTATATCTGTGGTCTATATGTATACCATAGCTGTCATAAATATCAAAGGAACAATATAGAATTTTTTGATTTTCTTGGAATTTTCTTTGATCTTCTTTTCTTGGATTTGATTGAAAGTTTTATATTTTCTTAACATGGCAGTATAGGACAAAATTTTACATAATCATGCATAAAAGGGGTAATTTATTTCTTAATGATTACGAAACTCACCGGTGGCAATAACTGTAGTGAAACATAGCCGCGATACAATTTTTGTGTTTGTAACGTCATTAGCTCCTTCAGAGACGGAGGAGTCATCCCCGGGGAGCACATTGTCAAATTCGGTATTAATCGTAGCATGCTATAATTGTAGTCATTTAGACCAACAATATGGATTTAAAAAGTATTGCAAAAAAAAAAAAGTCACAAGCTTTATTTATTTATTTTTTACTTTTACCTTGTGAAGGAGTTTTATGGAATTTAGTTAATTAGATTTTGAGTTATAGTTGATACATACATTGCACAGATATACACACACACCGGCGTTATGCTAAAATAGTGTTTTTGTGTTTAAGATGTGCCAAAACGTATAAATCCGACGAAAACTCGAGAGGTGTGATTTTCGGCACGATTGCAATAATTACTTCATTCATTACTATGAATTGTAGGGAAAGCAAAAATGTACTTGGCATTGCCCAGGAATTCAGATGCAAACCTCTCATTAATATCACACCGGAACTCACAGCGAATTCTTGAAAACGAACTCCTTAAAAATACGTCCTCTCATAACAACAACCACAAGCACAACAACCACAGAAAATTGCTACGCCGATGGTGTTAGGATGGTAAATATGCGAGAATATTTCGAGGGATATAGATTAGGTCTTCCACATACAAACAGTAAATATTTTTTTAAAAAATCATAAAAATACGTCTATTCATAGTACGGATCCAGGTCAAAAAATTTTTTGAAAGAGAATTTGTTGAGCTTTTCGTTAGTGTTAAGGCGAAATCTCCGCAAGAATATTTTCATTCGCTCAGGAGCCAATATGTGTAAAAATTGTTCAACAATGTGCTAAATCGAGGTAAAACATGAAAAATTAATTCGAATTTTAAAAAATAACGTCGAGGTTCACATGTGTACGTCGAGGTGCACTTATGAACGCCGTGAAATATCTGTGTATGAAATTTCATGGCAGTTCGCCGCTTAGATATTCCGCTACAAACTGTATCAAAACACACACACACATACACATACAGGCATGATTTTTATAATTCATTAAACACAGGAAAAATGGATTTTTTAAGGTTTGAAAAGCGCTTAAAAGAGTAAAATTGTTCATTCAGTCATTTTATCTACAATGAGAGAGCTATTCTAATTTTGAAAATACTTTTTACAACCTGGTTCTAAGATTAAGAGTTTTGTCAATTCATATTTGTACATATGAGTGTCTTGTGGATCTTCACACTCACATTATTTCTGTTTTCACTTTAAGTACTGTTTTTTTACGTGTAAACAGTAATTCACTCCTATGAATTTACAACAGGGTTATTGTGGAATCGGAGATGGCTAAATTATCCCTAAAACAAATACATCATTGAATATAATTATCTCTTCCATACAAACACAAGAATACGCAGAAAAAAGATGCATAAATACACGAATATGCCTAGTTTTTTTAATTTATATTTATTTTTTAAAAAGTTCTTATATTTTTCGAGTAATCGACTTGTCACGTTGAAGAAGTAAGAAAATTTTACTTTTTTAACAGTTTACAACATGGTTGAAAAGTGTTTATGACTTTGTTCATTCTGTCTGTCTGTCCGTTCGCACGATAACTGCCGTAAAAATTACTTTATCAAAATAAAATTTTAGTATGTTGTTCAGACGGTCTGTGGGACCTATGGGAATATAAATGAATAATATCACCTAGTTAGTTTTGGATTGAACCCGGGTTTAAAAAATGAAATACATTGAACCCTATGTGACCTAATTTTTCAAACATTTTTTAAGCAAATTTAAAATTCACAAATTCCTTCGAAAGGTTTAGGAAACATTCAAATAATCCCATAAAAAATATGGAAAATATTTCAGCAAAATATATTCGGTAGTTTTTGAAATAAATATTAAAGTAATAATTACATCCATATTATATGAAGAGATCACGTAAGCCACTTCAAAATAAAATATGGCATCCATCTTTCTTCCAATTTAAGAATCGTGATTTTTAAAGTTCTTTTAAATTTATATTTTGTGTTGCATCCGTCCAAAAACCGCTTCATTTTTGCGTTTTTTCTGTGCAACTATATTATGCACCAAAGAAATAAGAATATTTTTGAGTTTAAATGATCATCAAACTTTGATTATTACTACGAGTACAACGAAGCCTAATTTGAATGGATGCAGAATGTAAACAAGTGATTGTAAGATGAGTTGTATAAGAACTGCTGACTTTTTTCACTCAAAATCAGTTAACTCTGAAGTCTGGAATAAAAGTGTGTAATTGAAATGATCATTATTTTTACATAGAGAGTCAGACGATTTATATTTCGATGACGTCATTTAAATAAAGTTCATTTATTAAATGACGTTCATTTATTAAGTTTTAAGGTTTCAAGTAAAATTAATTACAGTAGTTCTGTGATAATTAAAAAAATATCACCGCTGAATGTATCGCATTTTACATTTCAATTGGAAAGTGTTTCATAATCAATGCTTTATGCATGATTGAATTTTCTTGATCACGTTTGTAATGCTCGTATCTTCCAAACAAAAAATCTGATGTGGGCAGCACATGACTTTCCCTGCTGACTTATATCCACATTCTCTTTATTTTAATAAAATTTATTTCACCTTTAATTCAATTTTTTTTCTCATTCGGTAACCGGACTTATTTTCAAAGGTGGCGTAGAGAAAATACGGAAAACTAAAATATCTCGAGAACGGCTAGTCCTAGTGTAATGGGGTTGGTCTTATTATTTTTGTCGTTAAAAATTACGTATTAAACGAGCATTCAATGGATATATTTGAGTATACCTAGTTCTTTAGTTTAGATTTTGACGATTTTTGCGGGCCATTTTGCAAAAAAAGGCAGGTTATTTTTTTCCGAATCGTACCAAAATCTAATCAGCACCAGGGTAACCTACAAGTGATTCATCTACCGAATTTTGTGAAATTCAGTCCAGTAGTGTTTTAGTTAGAGTGGATACAAGCTTTTGCGGGCCATTTCGCAAAAAAAGGAGGGTTCTTTTATTCCAAATCGTACCCAAAACCAATCAGCACCAGACTCGCTCACAAGTTACTTACCTACCAAATTTTGTGAAATTCGGTCCATTAGTTTTTTAGTTATAGTGGATACAAAATCTGCACAGACAGACACACAGACACACACACATACGTCACGCTAAAAATGTTTTTTTCGTATCTAGAGGTCTTGAAACGTGTAGATCCGTCGAAAACTCGAGTTGCTATTTTCGACATGATTCCAATACTTTCCCTATACATTACCATGTATTGCAGGGAAAGTAAAAACGGTTCTGCGAGTAGAAACATTGCCGTTTAAGATTCAGAATATCTATTTCATCCTTAAAGTCCACATACTTTCAATTTAACTTTAACAATTTTTCTTTTACGTACAAACAGTAATTCACTCCAATGGAATTACAACAGGGTTATTGCTTTGTCTAAGGTGTCTAAATTGCCCCTAAAACAAATCCACAATTGAATACAATTAGCTGTTCCATGCAAACATAGGAAGTATTTGGAAGGAATTGATTCTATTCTCAAACAAAAGAACCTTTTCTTTTCGAACAGAGACGCCTTAATTACGTTGCGAAGAACGGAAAGGATAATAAACAGTCCGGGATTTTTTTATAATACTGTTTTTGGTCTTAAACAACGTAATTCATATAGTTAAGAAAATTAGCATCTCCAGACGAGAGAAAAATGTGTCTAACAAATGAGATATATAGTAACATATTAAAAAAAATCTGATGTGGGCAACACATGACTTTCCTTATATAATGCAATAAATTTACTACTTTTACAGTACAAAAAATAGGTTTTTCTTATAGTAGATACTTATATTCTTTCCAAGATATTGAATTTTGGACAATTAGTCGTCATTTTCATTGATTTAGCGTCATTTTAATCCATTTGGCGAGCAACATTTCAAAAAGTCGCCAAGTTGGCGACATTCCGCCAAATTCGTCGCCAAAATATCGCCATGCTTTACTGACGGAGAAATAAGTTATTCTTATAACAGATAAATGACTATTGGCGTTCAAATACAAAAGTATTACTCGAAGTATCTTTTCTCATGAATGGAACGAGCTAAATCCACGAGAATAATGTCACCCAATTTATTGCATGGTATTACCTATGAAAAGTGAACATGTTTCTCAATAGGAAATATATATTTTTTATTTTATATGACTTTTTAATATTTTTTTTTAAAAATGTGCAATATCTCGAGAGCGGTTCATGTTAGCGTTCAAAATTTATGTCAATCGTTTTCTAATGAAAAATTACATAAGAAATGTCTATTTGCGTAACTTTATTAGCGGTTTTGATTTTTTGACGATTTTTTCAAAATTTCACTCGAAAATTTAGGTGGGTTCTGAACATTCGATTACGTTTAAAAACAATAAGCTTCCAGTGTTTACGGATTGTAATTTTTGTACCAAATTTCGTTCGAATCGGTCCATTCGTTCGTCAGTTATCGTCTCCACAGACCCACTGAAACACACACACACACACACACACACACACACACATACTTTCACACACACACACACACACACACACACATACTTTCACACACACACACACACACAACACACACACACACACACACAGTCATCACTTCAAAAATGTTTAATTCGTGATCAGGGATGCTTGAAACATGCTCTCCCGTCGAAAACTCGAATTCGAATTTTCGACCCCGTCACAATACTTTCCTTATACATTATGTATATAAGGAAAGTAATATTATGGAAAAGCAATAACACAATATTATGGTAAAGCAATAAATCTGATGCGGGCAAAACATGAATTTCCTAGACTCAAATTCATTTCATCTTTATTTCAATAATAATTCATTAAATTGAGATTAATTGCATTAAATAAGAGGCATACTTATTTGAAGTTACACTAAATTTACACTTTTAATTCAGCTTTCGTTTTCATTTGGTAACTGGACTTATTCCCAAAATAGGCGTAGCGAAAATTTGAAAAACTAAAATATCTCGAGAACGGCTAGTCCTAGTGTAATGCGGTTGGTCTTACTCTTTTCATCGCCAAAAATTACGCGTAAAACAAGCGTTAAATTAATGCATTTGAACATTCATATACTTTCATTTTAGATTTTGACAATTTTTAGGACCATTTTGCAAAAAAAGTAGGTTTTTTTTTTCCGGATCGTACTAAAATCTAATCAGCTCCAGGGTAACTCACAAGTGAATTACCTACCAAATTTTGTGAAATTGGGTCAATTAATTTTCAGTTAGAGTGAACACAGACAGTTTTGGGGGGTCATTTCGCAAAATAATTCAGGTTCTTTTATTCCAAATTATACCAAAATCTAACCAGCACCAGGGTCACCCATAAGGAACTTACCAACTAAATTTTTATAAAATTCGGTCAATTAGTTTTTGAGTTAGAGTGAATACATACATTGTACACACACATACATACATCACCCAAAAAAATAATTTTTTGTGTTTTACAGGTCCCAAAACGTGTATATTGGTCTAAAACCTGAGATGCGATTTACTGCATGTTTCCAATACTTTCCCTATACATTACCATGTTTTGCAGGAAAAGTAAAAACGGTTCTATAAACGTATTCTGAGAGTACAAACATTGCCGTTTCAGATACAAAATATCTAATGCATCCTTAAAGTCCAGATACTTTCATTTTAACTTTAACAATATTTGTTTTACGCACAAACAATAATTCACTCCAATGAAATTACAACAGGATCATTGTGGTGTCTAGGGTGACCAAATTGCCCCTAAAGCAAATCCACAGTTGAATACAATTAGCTCTTCCATGCAAACATAAGAAGTATTTGGAAGGAATTGATTCTATTCTCAAACAAAAGAACACTTTGTTGTAGAACAGAGAAGTCTTAATTACGCTGAGAAGAACGGAAAGGGTAATAAACAGTCCGGGATTTTTTATAGTATTGTTTTTGGTCTTAACAACGTAATTCATACAGTTAAGAAAATTAGCTTTCGCAGACGAGAGAGAAATGTGTCTTACAAATGACTTACATAGTAACAAATTAAAATATTATGGAAAAGCTATAATCACATATCAGATGTGGGCAGCATATGACTTTCCCTGAAGACTCATATTCATTTTCTTTTTATTTCATTAATAAATCATTAAATTGGGTTTAACTGCACAAAATAACACTGAATTTCCACATTTAATTCAATTTTTGCTTCTATTTGGTAATTGGACATTTTTCCAAAGACGGCGTAACAAAAGATGTAAAAAATCTCAAATATCTCGAGAATGGTTGGTCTTAATGAAGTAGTGGTGTTGGTCTTATTCTTTTATTCGTCAAAAATTGCGTAAGAAACAAGCATTTAATTCATACATTTCACCATACGTAGTCTGCTTTTTTTAGATTTTGTCGATTTTTGTGGGCCATTTCGTAAAATAAGGCAGGTCGTTCTTTTTCGAATCCTACTAAAATCAAATCAGCACCAGAGTATCTCACAAATAACTTATCTACCAAATTTAGTGAAATTTGGCCAATTAGTATTTCAGCTAGGGTGGATACATGAGATTTTTGGGGGCCATTTCGCAAAAAAAGGCGGGTCTTTTTACCCGAATCATACCAAAAAATAATGAGCAGCAGGGTCACAACCATGTTATTTACTTAACAAATTTAATGAAACTCGGTCTATTAGTTTTTGAGTTAGAGTGGATGCATATTTTCACTGACAGGCACACAGACAGACAGACAACAGGCACGCACACAGACGTCATGCTAAAAATAGTGTTTTCACACTCTAGAAGCCCCAAAACGTGTAGATTCGTCGAAAACTCGAATTGCGATTTTCTGCATGATTCCAATACTTTCCCTATAGATTACCATGTATTGCAGGGAAAGTAAAATGTACAACAATATACAATTAAGGATCTTTTCAACACTTTCAAACATAGTTGAAAAGTGTTTGTGATTTTAGTCATTATGTCTATCTACCTGTTTGTCTGTTTGCACGATACCTGTTGTAAAAATGACTTTATCAAAATGAAGTTTTAGTATGTTGTTGAGACGGTCTCCAAGACATATGAGAATGTAAATTAATAATATCACCCACTTATTATCGGATTGAACCCGGGTTTGAAAAATGAAATACATTGAACCCTATGGAACTTGGCGTTTCAAATATTTTCAAGTGGTGTTAAAATTTGCAAATTGCTTCAAAATTGTTAGACAATATTAAAATTATCACATAAATTGTGTAAAGAAATTTTAGTAAAATATGTTGTTTAGTTTTTAAATAAAAATTGAAATAATAATTACACACATATTATATGAAGCGATCACGTGACTCATAGCACAATAAATATGGCTTCCATTGTTTCCGCTGTTTAAAGATCGTTTACATTTATATTTAGCATTGCATCCGTCATAAAACCGCTTTATTTTTGCGTATTGTCTGTGTAGCTAAATTTAGTGCCAAAGTAATTACAATATTTTATTTTAAATGATCACTAATATTTCTTTATTCTTACAATTCCCTGCTTGTGTAACTTCTGCTTGTGTAACTAGCACTGTCTTTTCTGATAAAGTTTTAAGATTAATTTTGTCGGTCGCAATTTTTGAAGCAGATTGAAATGTAAATAAAATTGCATTGCAGTTTGAAAGTGTTTCATAATCAATGTTTTATACAGGATTGATCTTCCTTGTTATAAATTTATCTCGTCCAAAATCATTAGGCTTTTTTTAGTTATCTATAAAAATAAGCATGCATTTTTATTGGAATAAAAAAATATCACTCCATATCCTCTAATCTTCACTTTTCCAATGAAACAGACCTATATATACTAATTGCCAAGTCTCTGTCTGTTCGTCACCATTTTTTAGGTTCTTTCCAAGTAGATACAGACTTGCGCAATCTGGTACACGGGTAAATCGTTCGATAAAATACTCCTAGAAAAATCGAATTTCTCGAAAATGTTCTGTAGAGGGTATGCTCTAACCAAAATGTTCGAAAAGTGAAATGATAGAAATCCTTACCCATCCTTACCCATGAGATAGATTTAAAATTTGGTGTATGGATAAATCGTTCTAAAAGAAGAACATCTGCAATTTGATATTTCCAATAATTACTACTCCAGGTGTCGCGCACCGAAATATTCGATTTTCCGAACGAATGAGAAACGCCTGCTGTAAAATTTGATAGAGGCTTGAAATTTGGTATATGGGCTAATCATTTGATGAATACACCCAAGACAAAATAATTTTTCAAAAATGCTCGTTTAAGGAGGCGCTCGAGAGAAAAACGTTCTTAATGTGAAATGAATAAAAACCATGCTTCGAGATGCGATAGTGACTTCGACTTTGATGTACGGGTAGATAGTTCGAAAGGAAGAGCATCTGCAATTTCAGTTTTCCGATATTTTCTACTTCAGGGGTGCCGCAAACACAAATGTTCGATTTTCCGAATAAATGAGAAACGCCTCCTTTAAAAATGTAATAGAGGCTTGATCTTTGGTATATGGGGCAATCATCTGATAAAAAACAAAATAATAGAGTTTTTCAAAATAATAGAGTTTTAAAGTTCATTTAAGGGGGTGGCTACTCCACACGAAAACTTTCGAAAAGTGAAATGGTAGAAAAATATGCTTCGCGATGGAATAGAAACTTCCAATTTGATGTATAGGCAGATAGTTTAAAAGAAAGAAAATGTGCAATAGAAAATTTCTAATAAAAAATACCTAAGGAAAAACAATTTAAGTTTTTAAAATGTTGGTTACCTAACATAAATTATGACTGTCTCCAATTTTGCAACTGTGGTTAACTTTGATATTCAGTGACGCAACTAACAGACAGCCGGAAAAATATACAGAAGGGGAGGAAAGGTTAAAAACAAATCTTTAAAAAATCATGTAAAGTAATATGTGAGACAGGAAATACCACAATTGATACTTGAAAATTTTATTTCAAATGAAACAAAGTTACACATTGTGTAAAGAATTTGCTTCATTCGCTAGCCATATTGTGTCCAAAGATGACAGGCAATCTTGGCTTATAGTAGAGTGCATAATATGTGGCTCATAGTAGAGTGCATACCGTATGGCTCATGATAGAGTGCATACCGAGTGGCTCATAGCAGAGTTCATACCGAGTGGCTGTGCATACTGAGTGGCTCATAGTAGAATGCATACTAAGTGGCTCACAGTGGAGTGCATACTGAGTGGCTCATTGTAGAGTGCATATTGAGTGGCTCATAGTAGAGGGCATACTGAGTGGCTCATAGTAGAGTGCATACTGAGTGGCTCATAGTAGATTGCTTAAGAGTAGGAAACGACCTTTTATTCTATTTCTGCATTTGAGCCAATTATGGAGAGATGAATTCTTATAGCAATAAGTGCATTTGGGAAATTTGTAATACATTTAGCTTTCACTTACGATTTCAACAGTTTTCCTGTAAACATTAGCACTCTAGGAAGACAGCGGCCTAGGAAATTTTCTTTGTGAGAGTTATTGTGCAATTCATTACCTCCCAAAAAGTCATATCTCGTTCTGCGAGAAATTTCTCAATCGCATCTACCTTTCTTAAAACTTTCGATAAGAAGATGCATTCTCTTTTTATTCTCCAATTGTAATTCTATCTCAATTCTGACAGACTTTTGAAATTTCATCATGGTGGGTATGGATGCTTAATGCTCTTTTGATTTTTAGTGGGCTATGATTCTTGCATGTGAATTAATTCTAGTTGTCAAATTCAGTTTCAATTTCATTGGATAATGTAGTGCACAAATATGAGCATTGGAGTTTATAATTAGGAAATTCCCCAGAAATAACATGGTCGTGAATCGAATAGTTGTACATAGCATCGTGGCTGCATTATATCCCACCATTTATTCTTTGTACGAGATCATAAAATATAAATATTAATTAACATACTCAGATTGAATTCCACAATTTTAACTTTAAAATAAACATTATTTATTACACATATTATGATTACGATTAAACTTGCATTAATTTTATATACACTTTTAAGACGGAGAGACTGCACGTATGAGACCAGATGCTATAATATTTTTCTAAAATCATATATTTGACTTAATATATAATGCAGATTTGCACATAACTCTGTTCGTCGTCTTGGACATGCCTAACCTCCAATTGACTTTGAAAGTATTATCTTGGGCGGTCATTGCTCCCAATTGTACTTAACACAACACTCATAGACGGTTATTGTCCCAATTCTATAAAGCACACTCTTGAATATTCTGGACTACAATTCCAGTCACAACGCTCTCGGAGGCATTAGCCTGAATTCTATGAATATAACACTTGGGCATGCCTAGCCTCCAATCCTCCTTGGAATGTCCTAGAAGGTATAGTGAGAAACACTATACCTTCTAGGACATTCCAAGCCTCCAATTGTGAACTCCGAATAAATTTTTAATTCTCTGCTTGTTGACATATATTTTCGCCTGAAGTTCAGATTCTCCCTCCGTATATCTATTGGCTGTTCCTCAAGACGATGTAGCAACACTTTTTCATTGGCACCTTATCATTCAATCTGCTTGATTTAAGCCTTGGCTCCAAGGAGATTTTTTTGTCCCAACCACACCTGCGATTTATGTAAACTGAATTTATTGGGATCATGACCACCAGGGACAAGACTCAAAATGGCGCGTACGAGTCTGGGCTTTGCTTTACAGTACACATCATATAAATCTGAAAACTGCATAAATGTCTCCTGGTCTCACAGATAACTCAACAAGGCCGCCTCTAAATAGCATACACGTGTAACAATGAACTTTGAGATCAGTAGCCAAACTCTTTTTAACAACGTCGTCAATACTAATTTTGATGAAAAAAAAATTATTTTCTTTCACATCTTCCTTTTTTGCCAACACGTTTTAGATTCTAAATTCAAATTACATTCCAAATTTTGAGAAGACCTTTTTTGTGAGAATTAATGAATGCTATTTGCGTTTTATTTTCCAATTAGTTGGATTGGTGCTGAAACTTACATACTCAACACTGTTAGATTTTTACAGGTACTTAAATCATTCACAAGGTTTTATTCCTGCTGATTTGTGATTACATCAAATGTGGGACGCCAAGAATCAGTTTAATTTGATTATAATGCTATATTTACTCTTTCTTGGATGGTTTCTTCTTTGGTAGAACTACGAATGTAACTGCAATCATTGGAAGCTTCTGAATATATGTGAATAAGCCATCGATATTTTTATTTGTTTCTTAACACTTTCCAACATAGTTGAAAAGTATTTATGACTTTGGACATTCTGCCTACCTGTCTGCCTGTTTGTCTGCCCGTTCCCACGATAACTGCCGTTAAAATGATTTTATCAAAAGGAAATTTTAGTATGTTGTTCAGACGATCTGCTGGACATATGGAAATGTAAATGAATAATATAACCCAATTAGTTTTGAATTAGACCCTGGTTGAAAAATTAAAATCCATTGAACCCTATGGGACGTAATGTTTCACACATTTTTGAAGCAAAGTGAAAATTCGCAAATTGCTTCGAAAATTCTAGGAAATATTCAAATTATCCCATTAAATATATAAAGAAAATTTCAGCAAAATAGTTTCGGTAGTTTTTAAATAAAAATTAAAATAATAATTACACCCGTATAATAAAGAGATCACGTGACCTATTTCAAAATAAAATATGGCATTCATCTTTTTCCCCAGAGTAAAAATTGTTATCTTTAAAGTTATTTTAAATTTAGATTAATGTTGCATCCGTCCTAAAATCGCTGTATTTTTTATTAATTTCTGTGCATCTATATTCTGCCCCAACGTAATTACTATATTTTTGAGTTTACATGATCATCAAACTTTTATTATTCCTACAACGAAGCCTAATTTTAATGGATGCAGAATGTAAACAAACCAAACTGTAAGATGTGTTGTGTAATAATTGTTGAATGTTTACAATGCAAAATCATTTAGCTCTGGGGTCTGGAATATAGGTGATATGATTGAAATATTCATTGTTTTTACATAGAGAAGCAAACGATTTTATAACATTGCCCTTTTTTGATGAAGTTTTAATCATGGCGTTGGAAAGCACTTTTTCCTCCATATTTTTTTAAGTTTCTAAGTAAAATAAAGTTTCGATGAAGTTTTAATCATGGCGTTAGAAAGCACTTTTTCCTCCAAATTTTTAAGTTTCTAAGTAAAATAATTGCTGTACTGTGGTAATTTAAAAAATATCACCGCTGAATGTATTGCATTTTAGAGGTGTTTAAATAAAATTTCATTTCAGTTGGAAAGATTTTCATAATGAATGCTTTATGCATGATTGATCTTTCTTGTTTGAAAAATAATGTATTGTAGAACAAACCAATGGGGAAGAGAATAAATACTAAATTGGTGAAAATAATATTTAACTGGTAAATTATAATTAGGTTTATTCTGGCTCGCGATCGTAATAGTGTTTACATAATCATACCTGCAATATATAACCCACCTGTTGTGCAGTCTGGCGTTAACCTGCAAATAAACCTTATTCCTAAAAGGTAAGGACTAAATAAATTATTTATTAACAGCACATTTGATTTTACTCACATAATTACTTATTTCAACAAACCTTTCACTAACAGTTTCAATTATAATTTTACAATTGTAGTTATTTTCATATTTTTACATTCATTCTCCATTTACTTGGTGGTGTGTGTGATGAAGAAGTAAATACATAAAAAAATTTATCTTGAATTAATTCTAATTCTTCATGTACAGATATTCCTCCGCGTCGTTGCTTCGGGGGATGCGGTTTGTATGGAATTTAAACTGTTATATACATGAATAAAATATATTTGTAACCTTATTATTTTTACTTTCTTTGCAATGCATGGTAATGTATAGGGAAATTATTGGAATCATACCGAAAATCGCAATTCGAGTTTTCGACGGATCTACACGTGTTGACACGTCTAGAATGCGATAAAACCATTTTTAGCGTAACGTCTGTGTGTCTGTCTGTGCAGATTTTATACAGGTATCTACACTAACTAAAAAACTAATGGACCGAATTTCATAAAATTTGGTAGGTAAGTCACTTGTGGGCGACTATGGTGCTGATTAGTTTTGGGTACAATTAGGTATAAAAGAACCCGCCTTTTTTGCGAAATGGCCCGAAAAAACTGCATATTAGATCAAATTTTACAAAATATGGTAGATTCACTTATGGGTTACCCTGGCGCTGATTAGATTTTAGTACGATTCGGAAAGAAAAACCTGCCTTTTGTTGCAAAATGACCTGCAAAGATTGTCCAAATCTAAACTGAAAACTATGCATGCTCAAATGTATCAATTAAAAGCTTATTTTAGGCTTAATTTTTAAAGATCAAAAATAAGACCAACCCCATTACACCAGGACTGGCCATTCTCGAGATATTTCAGTTTTTCGCATTTTCACTACACCACTTTTGAAAACAAGCCCAGTTATCAAATAAGAAAGAAAATTGAATTAAAAGTGCAAATTCAGTGTCATTTTAAATAATTATGGGTGTTATTTTGGGCAATTTAACTCAATGAAATGAATTATTTTATTGAAGAAAGAGAACGAGAATACGGGTCTACAGGGAAAGTCATGTGCTGCCCACATCAGATTTTTTAAATTAATGAATTGAAATTAACCATGCTTTAACCCCTGACCAACGCTGGGTAAAATCTGGAAAGATACATTTTCTTCATTCTGATAACGAATGTGATACAAGTAGAACTAAATACTCTGTAATAAGTATATGTGGGAAAGTTGAGTGGAGAACCACATTTAAGCCATATTCAATTTGTTTTCTTTAAATGCTGAACCGTATTTAAGACAATTTCTCTGCTTTCTCTTTAATTGCATTTATTTTAAATATAAACAAAAATATTTTCTACTGAAATTATAGCACATCTCGTCATGCTCAAAGTAGCTCAACTGCCAGTTAAACAATACGACAAATAAATGCAATTATCTCCCCAATACAACCACGATAGTTTGTGAAATTAATTGATTCCAAAGAAAGGAATCTTTTGTTTCCAAAACCAGGAACCTTAATTACATTGGAAAAAACTGCAAGGTAATAAAAACTCATATGTTTTTGTTTCTATTGATAATCCAATACATATAGTTAACACAATTAGCTTGTAAGCATCAGGCAAAATCATCTTGAAGTATTGTGTTTGTCCATGAACGGTTATGTTAAAGGATTAAGTTTGTTTATTGTTTTGTAAGATATAGTCGAATCATATATGGATCAATTTACGTTCTAAAGAAAAAACGTGAACTAGATTCATATATCAATGACTGGTCGGTTAAATGGTAGTAAGAAAACAAATCTGATGTGGGCAACACATGACTTTCGCTGCAGACCTATATTTACGTTCTCTTTATTTTAATAAAATTTAATTCATTTTTAATTCAATTTTCGTTCTCATTTCTTAACTGGACTTATTTTCGAAGGCGGCGTAGATTAAATACAAAAATATGATGTGGGCAGCACATGACTTTCCCTGCAGACTTATATCCACGTTATCTTTATTTTAATTAAATTTAATTCACTTTTAATTCAATTTTCGTTCTCATTTGATAACTGGACTTCTTTTCAAAGGTGACGTAGAGAAAATACGAAAAAACTAGAATATCTCGAGAACGGCTAGTCCTAGTGTAATGGGGTTGATTTTATTCTTTTCTTCGTTAAAAATTACGTATTAAACAAGCATTTAATGGATATATTTGATCATATGTAGTGTTTTATTTTAGATTTTGGCCATTTTTCCGGGCCATTTTGCAAAAAAAAAGGCAGGTTATTTTTTTCCGAATCATGCCAAAATCTTATTAGCACCAGAGTGTCCCACAGGTAACTTACCTACCGAATTTCGTAAAGTTCGGTCCATTAGTTTTTCAGCTATAGTGGATACAAGCTTTTGAGGGCCATTTCGCAAAAAAAGGCGGATTCTTTTATCCCGAATCGTACCCAAAATTAATCTGCACCAGACTCGCCCACAAGTGACCTACCTACCAAATTTTATGAAATTCGGTCCATCAGTTTTTTAGTTAGAATGGATACAATATCTGCACAGACAGACACACAGACAGACACACAGACACACGCACAGACGTCATGCTAAAAATAATTTTTTCGTTTTCTTGAGGTCTCGAAACGTGTAGATCCGTCGAAAACTCGAGTTGCGATTTTCGGCATGATTCCAATACTTTCCCTATACATTTACCTCTTGGGAGATAAGTGGGCAATATAAATTGCAAAAATATTGAAAGTAAAGTAGGAAATAAGACTACGTTAATGAAATAGTCTTCCCATTCATTTTCAAAAAGTTACACTTTTAAAATTTTTATACGATCCCCTTAGACAAATTGGGTCAATCAGATTTTTTTTTATTTTTAATGCAACAAAATCAGTAAAAAACCGCATATCTGTATCTTTAAAACTGAGCGAGTTATATTTAATTGAAAATTGAACATTGTGAATGGGGACCCTATATCAAATTCGAAATGTAAATTTGTGGAATATCACAAAAAAGATAAAACTGGATGATAATACATAGGAGACATTTTTGCGAATTCCGCTTAGGCTTACGATGCAATCACGGATTTTTGAGTACTTTTCAATAACTAAGTACTTTTCAATAATTAAGTACTTTTTTATCTAAACAATTTCCATCGCCATGTTTATGATCCCTATTTTCACCGATGAAAGAACCTTTCACATGGTACGGAAAAGTGGCATAAGTCAGATTTTTTCCTTTATCATAATTCAGTTGATTTTGAAGATAGAGATATGAGATTTTTTTTAATGATCTTGTTGTATTAAAATAAAAATTTTCTGATTGACCAGATTTGTCTAAGGGGGTCCTATAAAAACTTAAAAAGTGTAACTTTTTGAAATTTAATGCGAGGACTATTTCATTAATGTAGTCTTATTTCCTTCCTTACTTTCAACGCTTTTGCAATGTGCATTGCCCACTTATCTCCAACAGGTAAAAAATTAAAGCGTGTGTCAATCTTTTTGGAACACCCTGTATATAGCAAAATAGCAATTATATTATGTTATATTATATATAGCTATTATATTATATAAATATAATAGCTAATTTTATCATAAATGTCAGAAAAGACTAATTTCATTATAGATGTAAATAGGCTAGTGTCATCATAAATGTAAATAAAGGTTAATTTCATCATAATAGTAAATAATAGAGAATGCATAAATGAAGAAAAATGCAAATTCTAGAAACTAAATAGACACAAAGCCACAGAAATAATGCTAACTACTTCAAGAAGGGAAAACACTAAGACGTTAAATAATATGAAGCAATCTGTTAAGGATAATGAAGCATTAATAAACTCGATTATTGTAATGTTACTTGCATTGTTAAATGACGTATTTTAATTTTCAGAGTATTTGTTATAGTCATTACGATCAATATTTTTATACAATCATTTTTATAAAGTATTACAATCTGATAACACATTGACTACTACATTCTTAGCGTCATTTAAAGTCCACTATATTTATAAAGGAAATGAATAATTCATTTGTCTCGTTTCAAAATCTAGTAGCCAAAACACAAGAGATCCTAATTGCTTCTACTCAACGTTATGATAAATGGTCTACAATTCTTGCGTGCTAAATGACATTGCAAAAGTTAGACATTGTTGAGATACTTAATCCAATTGAAAGGCAAGAAAGGGTTTTTTTTTTTTTCACGATGTTCAAAATAACGAATTCTCTAAATATGTCCATACTTTCTAATATCCAAAAGTGAAAAATTTATTTTCATTAATCAAAAGCACAACATTTGCACTATTTTAAAGAATAACTGTTTTCAGGACACAGGAGAGGAACAAATTGAACTTGAGCCTCCACGGTAACCTCTGGGGTTTAGGCAGAAAGAAAGGAGGTAGAAGAAGGGAGGTTGTCCGCCACCAAGCGAGACCTCGGCTTAGGTAGCAAGATCAGCTAAATCATTCACAGGACGAGAACAGTGTTTTTTTCAGGCTTACCTCTGGGGGACAGACCCTCCCCCCAGGCATTTTATGTTCACCTAGTTTATATTTATGTGACACAGTATATAGAGGTATTTATATAGGGTAAAAAGAAAACTTTACCCCTAAAATTTCATTCGCCCCCGGACAAAACATCCTGAAAGAAACACTGGACGAGGATCGGAAGATGATCCCGTCAAGTCTTAACTCCAGTCGCCTACGGGTCTGGGAAACTAGTCATAAAGGCTAGTCTCTCACCGCAACCTGGAAGTGTCCGCTTTGTGAAACTGAGTAGAAACACCAGGAGTCATTCCATGGATTAGTGTTCACCCTTAGAGGAAACGGGACGGAGACAAGAAAGCCACGTCCATACGCGGGAGCGTCCTCCTCCATAAGGTGTAAAAAGGAGAAACAACATACACCCCGGCCTGAGTAGCGAAATTACTTTTAAACTTATCGGTACTGTGGCACACAAATAAAGTAAAGTTAAAGTTTAACTTTATGATTAACATTAATTTAGTAGTATTATTTATTTATTATTAAATTAAATTAATTTGACATGGCCGTTATTCTCATATAGTGGAATTATTATTTAATGTACATTGCTATGTTGTGCCGCAATAAACCCTCCAATTATTTTACTTTTCGTGTGAGTCCTGTAAAGGAATATTATTAATTATTAAAAAAATTAGACCAATTTAAACTTATCAATAACATTTATTAAAGATACAAAATACCTATTCAATCCCAATACATTAATTATTCTTCCCATTAATTATTTATTAAGATAGCATGTGAGAGGGGATAGCATGTGAGACCCTTAACCATATATCTAAGGTATTTAATAACCTGTGGATATTTGAGGGACACATACCTTTAATTTGGGTCTTTGCAATAGACCATAATGCTTGCAAATACTTGGTTGCACTGAACACATCCTAGATCTCCCTTATTTGGGAACTTCCACGCAATACTCTGCTTCTTTAGTATTGTCGTTCTATCATAATGGCAGGCACGCCTCCGTCCAAGTCATAACGTCGCAGTCGTTGCACACATGTCCTATTTCAGTCAAACCTCATAATCGTCTCCTAAGTCAAAATCCAACTGTTTCGTCAAAGTCTGATCTCCATGTCTTTTCGTCTGCATCTCCATGTCATTTTTCGTCTACATCTCATCTCGTTCTCTTTTCGTCTGTGGTTCCTTCGGTGGGTGGGTGGGGGTGGGGTAACTCCGCCTTTACTTCTTATTGGCGCTTATAGGTTCTTCTTTACCCAATTGCACCATTGCACATTTAGTATGGCCCTAAGCCCCTCTGGTATGGCACCCCTAAATTTATAGTATTTTAAACTTAAAGTTCAAGTCCTCATAAACCTTGGTGCCAGCCAGACTACAGCTTTGTTTGCCGTTCTGGGCATCATAAATACTCACATAAAATTGCCTCATCAAATGTGAGAACACTTTCTAGTCTCACAGGTATAAATGCGACTAAACATAAGAGTATTTATAATATAAACACCCTGAGTTATCTGTCTGTTTATCTGTCTATCTCTGGGTAACGATTTGCGAATTTTTGGAGTCAAAATTGGCGGGAAAATACCAACTGACGAATTTTTTAAATGTTGCCAAATTGACGAAAATGTCGCCAAAGCCAAATTAATAAAAATGTAGCCAAAATGGTAAAAATGACGATTAATTGGTGAAAATTCAATATCTTGGAAATAGCATAACAAACGACTATATGAATAAACCATTTCTCCGACCGTCCGTAATGCTTGGCGAAAAATTTGGCAACTTTTTTAATTATTGCCAAATTGACGAAAATGTCGCCAAATTGACAAAAATTTCACCAAATTGATAAAAAATAACGCTACATGAGAGACAATGCCTTGCGAATTTTTAATTCCGTCCTATGACGGGTATACCTTCTAGTAACAGTAGAATGGACCGGTTTAAAATTAAATTCGCAACAAAACTGAACCAGAGGATGGAAAATCTTAGAATTGTTTTGGGAAGAAAAGGAACATTATGATATACTAAAATATTCTAAATATTCTTAAATACTGCAAAGTTCTTGAAATCTGTTAAGTCATCTAAAATATATCTGAATACTGCATTCTAAACTTGTAAAGTATCTAAAAAGTTGCAAAAGTTTCTAGAGTTCCTACAACCTATAATTCTCCTAGAACTCTAAAACCTGTAAACATTCTAGAAATAAACCAAAGTGGACCTTTTGACCAGTTACCCCAAGTGTACAAATATGTACTCCTTTGAAATATTAAAAATGGCACTTTCCTAAAAATAAAAATACATTAAAATAAAAAGAAAAAACGCAGAATTTTAGTTTTCAGAAATCTAACGTTTATTAAAATTTAAACTTCATTTTTAAAGATTCATTAAAGTTTACATCTCATTAACTAAATAAATCAAATTAAACATTATAAATAAATTAAATAAATTGAATTAATAAAATGGCCAGCTGTATAGTGGTAGTGAAAGCATTTGACTATTAAATTTAAAGTTAACAACGTTAAAATTATACAATTATTTGCCAAAACTAGAATTTAGAATAAAAAGAACATCAGTTAGCCAAACAAAAAATTTAGAACAAGAGTTAAAGAAAACCTGAGGTTCAGGTGACCTAAAATATATAGGTCTAGGGGTCTTATTCATCTAAAACTGAAAACAATAAGAATAAAACATATTTTAACTATTGAGGAATAGAAATAGGAAAGCTTTCACCAAAATCTCCAGGGGGGGAAACAGCAGAGATCTGCAGGAGAGGACCCAACAGCAAAAGTCACCAAAGTCCCTTCTTGAAAAGTAAACACGGCACAACAGGGTTATGTCCATCAGAGGTGAGGAAAAATCTCCGGCCGGATCCGAATTCCAAAGAGATATTCCAAATAGAACGTTAGTAACGATGTAATAATTTCTCCACACAGCTGCAGCGGATCTTTGACATCAAAACTGAATGCATAGCATATGTCCTGTGCTTTTCACCAAAAATGACGCTCCAGTTCTTTATAATAAGAGCAGTATAACCAGGAAGAAATAAGGACTTAGCCGACGCGTTACATCATATCCGCAGACATCGCAGAAATATCATGTAGAGGATGGAAAACCAATATCAACATTTCCAACCGTTCCGTCCGTCTAGACATAACAAACGTCCGGCTCCCACATCATCCAAACGAAACATTTTCAGAGAGTACGGAAGGAGGATTCAATTAAACAAAAAAAAACAGCAAAAGAATGTTGTTTAAACAGTAAACTCAGAAGAATTCATCTCGGAGAAAACTCAACGCAGGCTTAGCTGAGAATAAAAGAACGTTTCATTCCGAATTCGAACTTCGGTTCGGCTCGGGCCGAAACGCTAAAAACAACTTCGTAGATTAATCACATCTTGAGTTCTAATCAATAATAATAAATTTTACTTATATACTGCGAAACATCGCTGCCACAGATTGTAAAGAAAATTATCGATGAACGATAAAATAATTAATGACAGAAGATTTTAATATTACGGTCAACCAATTAAAAACTAGAAATTTTAAAGAAGAGAACTGGAATTTTAAAGCAGACGAAAATCAAAAAGAAATGAAGTGAAACGATTTGGAATATACGAATTCGGCAACAATTTAAATATGAACGATTCTGAAATATTTAAAAAGCTGAAAATAGAATAAAACTGAAAAATTGCGATGAATTAACGAATTTTTAACCGAGAGCAATAAATTTTGAGTTAAATCAAAGGGAATAAAGAGGGCAATAAATGGAACCACAAATTAGCCAATTTAAATAAATTTAAATTCCTTAAACCTAAAAAGTACGAACTTTTGCCATATTAACACAATAACAATGAAATAGAAACTATTTGGAACAGAAGAATATCAAAAACCTAAACAATTTTAAAATGGATAACTAAAATAGAATGATTATGTAAATAAGACCTTAAAAGAGGATAACTATGTAAATAAGACCCCTAAACACGTTTAGATTAAAAACAAAACGCCTAAAATTATTAAATTGCCAAAAGTAACAACTCAACAACTCTAGGGAAGATTCGATTTGTAAGGCAAACGGATGGAATTCGAGGCAAGTTTAGTACTAAGATAAATTTTGAACGGATATTCCAAAAAATTTGATAAATAAAATCAAAAGGGTAAGTTTGACTCTATAAGCCGACAGGGTGGTCGAACGGTCAAGGCAAGCGTTTCCTAGCGATCGTTCGGCTGCCGAGTTGTGGGGTCGAGTCCGACCTTCAGGCATGGATGTTTGTCGTTGAGTACAATGTGTTCCGACCCCAACTGGTGTGCCGGGGCAGCGTCATGTGGCGGCTAAAAGGTTCACAGTTCTGGTCGGTGTATAGGCGAATGATGATATATCAAATGCCTGGCCATTGGAAAAAAAAAGTTCGCCTCTATTAAAAAAAACCTCAGTTTCCCGTCGTGTCGTGTTACGTCCCATTCTTAACTCCTTGCGAGTTAAAAGTCTTTGTTTGAATTTTTAACATCAAAATATCTTATTTTTATATTTTACAACTGCTGTGTTTATCCATGGTGAGTAAATGGATTAAAAGCATATCAAGAAACATATTTAATATTAATAAAATAAGAAATTCATACGACTTTGTTAAAGAAAACGAAATTTATTTTTTACTCCAGAGTTTAAAGATTTAAAAGTAATTTTATTTATCGCCATTTAAATCTCATCTAATATTATTAGTCATTTTAATAAATATTATTCAAAGTTTTTATTTCGTTTCTTATATTACTACGTATTACTGTTATGTATTTTGACCCCAATATATGTTTTAAGACCTCCTGAGCACGTATTATAACTATTTCTGGAGTAACGTCCCTCTGAAGTTCTGTGGTCGATATCATGTGTATATGGTAGCAGCTACAAATATTAATAGATTTTTACAAAATTCTATATCCGGCTTTGTTATCAAAAAATCTAGAACTGGATAGAATTTTTTTTTTAATTTGAACGAGAACTTCGAAATTTATTCAACATTTTATATTTTTTAATATGGCAGCATAGGACAAAATTTAACGTAAAATGGTTTATTTATGGCTTAGTGATCACGAGACTTAATAGTTCCATTCATTGTTGTGGAAAATAGTCGAGATGTAATTAATTTTTTGCTCGTGACGTCATCATCCGTCCTTTGGGGGGGGGGGGGAGACAAGTTATCTTCACCGGGATACACATTGATAAGTATGGTAACAATCCAAAGAATTTTTCAAGCCCTTTAAAACGAAGGATAAAACGCTATAGCATTATCTTGTAAAATTTGAAAAAAATAAATTCTGATATGAGAAAGTCCAGTTGAGCCACTCTCGCAGTTAATTTTTATATAGCTTTTTCAATTTTCAAAAAAAAGTTTAAAGAATTGAAGGACATGCTTTAGTCCAAGCTTCTTGAAATCCAGGGACTTCTTATATTTGTCTATTGTAAGAATCCTACCAAATATTATGGTATTTGCTCAATTTGTTAGAAAGGTACATCGCTCTGTGTTGAAAACCCAGACCGTCCGACTCATCCACATCGCTCTGTGTGTAAAAGTGAATTTTTAAATACCTTGAGAATAGCCAGTGATAACTCCGAAACAGTGGTGTCCCTTTATTACTTTAACTACAGTATGTATAGGGATATGTATAGAGATATATATGTATAGGGATATGTATAGGGATATATATGTATAGGGATATGTATTAGAATAGGGGTATGTATAGAGATATGTATTGGAATCATGTCGAAAATCTCAATTCGACTTTTCGACGAATCTACCACTTTTCAAGCACTTTATAATTATAATCCAAAAAACTATTTTTAACATGGCGTCTGTGTATGTGTCTGTCTGTGCGTATTCACTCTAGAATCCTGCTTCTGGTCTTATTCGATTCGCCTCAGTCCCCAGATCAACGAAATGTTCAAAAATGACGAAAAATTGAATTTGGAAATCACGATACAAAGGTATTTAAAAACACTTTCACCACTTTTCGTTTCTAAAACAATATAACTACATAATTTGATATATCCTTTTGCCTCTAATAATTAAAACTGTGTAGTGAACGCTCATAAGGCAGTATTAAGTGCCTTGAGCTGGAGATGTCTTTAGCTCAACGCTATGATACTAGCCTATCACGCTCTGATCCCGGAATCAAACCCCGGCACTTCCAAATTGGTGCTTTCGCATTCTCGCTACATTGGTGACCCGGACGTGATCACGAAGCATCCTTTGGTCAATTATTTCCAGCTATTCAGCTTCCTGAGTATATACACATTGCATAAATTAATTTTCTGTACTCCCCATGAGATGGCGCCACTTCTGCCGAGATTCTTTGATGTCGATTCACCGTACTTCATCGGGTCTTATGACTCACTTCGAGACCATTTGTAATTCCTTCGCTTCAACTTGGGCACCCGCCGCCCCATCTGCAACCCAGTGACAATTTCGTTCGGTATCGATGAAACTCACTGGGAAGGGGAGTACTGTAGTGAACACTCATAAGGCAGTATTAAATGCCTCGAGCTGGAGACGCCTTTAGCTCAGCACTATGATACTAGATTACCGCGCTTCGGCCCCGGGTTCAAATCCCGGCACTGCCAAGTTGTTAATTTCACTGTCTCGCTGCAACGGGCTATTAACAACTTTAATCAAGTGTTTTGGTGTCCATCACTAGCCGTTGAGAACGCGCGAAGCTCGAGTGAAATAGCTAGTATGAAATACCAAGCTAAGAGAAAGTCGATTGGAACGTCTTCCTCCAGGTATTGTTACACATTGTCTTTATAATATTCAAAATAAATCTCCACCGCGGATCTTCCTGCAATTTACTTTTATTTTCCGGTCTTCTAAAGTTCAAATTCTCTGAAATTGAATCGTTTTATAAGCATATCACGTAAAACTACACCGTATTAAATGTGCGAATTTATTATTTTTAGCACCCCCTTCCCCCCCCCCCCCCCCATCCTTTTTTTTTATCAAAAACATCGTGTTATTGCTTAAGGAGGACGTGCCGTGATTCCCGATAGAGTCAGTAAAAACATTCACCGGTTTTCGTTGCTGATGTATATATCTGTTATTACTAGCTGTTTTTATTCTGAAAGAATTTCGTTAAATGATTTAAGGAATCAAAGAATTTTTTTGCGCTTTTTTTAAGACAATGGGGGAAATAGTAAAGACATGAGGATAAAAGAAAATTCAAAATTATCTCTGATTTCTCAGTCCACAAGACATCTTGTTAACATAATTCAATTCATGCTGGAAATCAAAGACGGGAAAAATAAAACACTCGATAGCACAAGACTTAAGGAAAACTTGAGCAATAATATAACAACAAATCACAATAATGTAGCATAAAGCTATTTCCAGAATACGCTGGACCCCCTTCTTCAGCGTCAAAAAAAAACCCCAACAAACCCCGAAGTCCAAAAGTGAAATTGCCCAATTCTTGTACACACACATACACACACTAACATACATATATACTAACATACATGCACGCGCATTCACATATACTGAGATACATGCACGCACATACACACACTATCATACTCATATACTAAGTTACACCCACGTACATACACTTGAACACACACACACGTCTTTAAAAACGTTCGTTTCGCGTGCAGAGATGCTAGAAAATAGAAATGTGTTTTTCTGTCGAAAACTCGTATTCGAATTTTCGATCCTGTCACAGTGCTTACCTGTATATTATAGTATGTATGTAGGGAAGTAAATATGGAGTAAATAATATAGTGGAAAAAGAAAATTGAATAAAGAGGGAGAAGTGAAAATTCAATATTAACTATATTTCTGAGTGTACAAGACGTCTTGTAAAAAATCATGTAATCCGTGGTTGTAAATAAAAAACGAAAACAATAAACCCAAAATCTTATTTTACATACAATCCCCTCCACTGAAATTATCCCCTCTGATCTGATTCGAAAACCAGAGTTGGGTTGTGCGGAAAAAGTATCGGAGAACCTTATGGAACCTAATTTTACAACATGATAATGCAAGGCTGCACACCGACTCTTTCCTTGCAATACGTCACTAATGTTGTTACATCTCGACTTTTTTATTAGTTGATAATCATGAACCTCAAGTGCGTACTTTTAATTATTGCATCTATAGTAACAAAATATGTCTTATATCTCTCTGCTTGTTTGTGTTGTCTGTAGCGAAAAATCTAAGCGATTTTAACATTATACATGACTGATAATTGCGGATTCTGTAAGTATTAACTATTAAAATAAATAAGAAAGAGAGTATATGTGTAAACAGATTTAAAACAACTTACATTTCTTAGCAAATGAGATGCTAACGTATTTGAATAAAACTATTTGTTAATTCCTCTTTAATTTTTGTTTTGCTACAAGTTACAAAAATATTCTACATTGTAAGATAAATACTTTCAAAGTATTAACTTAATGCATATTTTTTAGAATTAAGTGCTTTCGCATTACTATTAATGTTGTTTTAATGGTAAATTCTGTGATAATGTGATAATTTTTCTTTCACGGCTTGTAAAAAGAGAAAGATCAAAATCAAGTTATTTATAAATTTGTATTGCATATAAATTGAATCAGAAAAACGGTTCCAGACGTAAAAGAAACAAAGATTATTTTTCTAATAACAGAAGACGAATTTGTTGTTCTGTGTTTCTAGTGAGCAATTTAAATACTTGTGGTATTAAAGAGATTTTGTACTCAATCCATCTTATACATTTCTTGAGTTTTTCTAAAATGTATCTTGTAATATTTTTAAATTTTGTGCACTTTACGCTCGACATGAATGGAATTTAATGTTTTGATTCTAAAGCGTATTTATGTAAAATTTCGATTACGTAACTATCGACTGATAATAATGAATCACAAGTACGCACTTTTGATCATTGAATCCAAAATAATAAAGGAAGATGCTTGTCGGTTTGTTTGAGTTGTTTAAGTCGTTTGAGTTGTTTTGTAGAGAAAAGTATAGGCGACCCACAACCATGACATGTGGTACAGAAGTACCTGATTCCCGAAAGGAAATGCCTCATTGAGATTTTTTTAAATTCCTTGCAGAGACTACTTCGAAGATAAGATCATGCAATTTCGTCCCAGTAGCTCAACGGTAGAACGTCGACTGGCCAGTTCGGTGATCCAGGGTTCGATTCCCGTTTGGGGCAACAAGGCTCTTTACAATGGCGCCCGAACAAATCAAAATCGTAGGTTAGTGCAAAGATGTCGGAGGTCAGAAGACCCCAAACCGTGCGATTCACAGAGTGGGTTTAGAGTAGCTAGTTGCATAGCCGGGAAAGGATACCTCCTGCACTCAGGAGGCACTCAAGGTCTACCATCCCGCCAAACGAACATTTATTTAGATCTAAAAAGATAACAATGGATAAAAAATAGTGTGGTTAAACAGACAGTTTTACATTACATTTGAACTTGACAAGTACGTCCATTTTTCAAAAATGGGAAAAAGGGTATTGCGAATATAGATAAAAAGATCATTGGAAAATGAAATTCAGAGTGAGATATATTAACAATGAAAAATAGATTAAAATTAAAGAAAATAATAAAATTTTAAAAGTAAAATACAGAAAATATATAAAAAGGAAATATAGGAAAAGGAAAAAAAAGTTTAGGCACATGAAAAACAAAAACAGAAATTCAGAATAAAATTTAGAAAAGAAAAATTAGAAAAATACAAATAAAAAGGGCCAAAAGAAAAAGAAAGAAACGAAAAAATATGAACAGTTAACAAAGATTTTTTTTTAAATAGAAAATATGGAGGGAACACAATAAGTCAATAAGTCCATATAAGTTAATAAGAATGAAATAAAGGGATTCATTGATCCAAATTAATTGAGAGCAGAATCTAGTCATAAGATTAAGTCACTTTATTAGAAATTTCCATGGAAACAAGAATACAGATTTTAATTTTATCTACTGAAGGGGGATTTGAACGAACTATAGAGAACCAAATTGGTTTATTAGAGGAGGGAGGGTTTGCAAAGATGAAAATGTTTTTAAAAATGACAATCAAAAATGTAATGGTCAACGTCACCGAATTTATTACAAATACAGTTAGAGGTGGATTTAATTTTGAAAAAGTATAGGTAATCAAGAAAGGGGCCATGACCAGTAAGAAAGTAAATGAGGTATTTATTGAAAATTTGTAAATTAGGACTCACGATAGGGAGGTAAAACAAGATTCTAGCCGGATCACCAGTCCTAGTAGAAATATAATCATTAAGATAATTTTGCCAAAGATTAAGGATATGAGATTTACAAAATTTTGAGAGGAGTGCGTAAGGAAAGGGAATAGTAAGAGAAGAACCAGAGATAGCAGCAATTTTAGCATGGTGTTGGAGGTCTGAAAGTGACCCTAGTACGACAAGTACGGATTCAGTGGACTCTGGAAGATTGAGCGTCGATTTCAAATAAAGAGGATAACGTCTACGCAGGATACTAACATGGGTAAAAATAGTAGTAGCAGGAGGCTAACCTGGGGTAAAAATAGCAGGAGGTGGCCAGTCAGATTGTCAGTTGCACGACAATCTGACATTAGAGGGTGGAGAATACAGAGTCCACTTTGACAATAAGAGTTTGCAATTTCGTCCCAGTACAGCGTCGGCTGGCCAATTCAGAGGTCCAGGGTTCGATTCCTGTTTGGGACAGCAAGGAGGTTTTTTACATCCTATTATGAATTCAATGGATGACCCTATCCTATATCCCATACAACGGCCAATTTTGATTATACCGCCATCAATTATACGTTGTTGAAACTAAAACAATTTTTGGATTTTATTTACATATCAAGTAGTTACTAATGTAGTAAACAAAACGTTAAGAACAACATACAACACAAAATAATATTATCGATCGGTTTCGAAGGCAAGAAACATCTTAGGCCCGGAAATGAATTCCGAGATTGACCCAGGAGAAAGGGGCGTGATCTGCCAGATAAAATAAAGAATTGGTCTGCTCTTTCAACTTCAGCTCATCATACACATTATCGATAAGAATAAACTTCAACAGGACCAGCCCATAGGGTTATGTGCAGTGATCCCACGTCGCCGGTGGCGCCATCTATAGTGTTATTTGAAAGCGTTTTTGCTCGGTTTTCTAAAATTCTCTGTATGTTTTGGTATAATTTTAATCACTAGCAACACCGGGAATTAGCTGCTAGTATGCATATAAAATACTTTTTCTCACGCAAAACATTTTGTGTTTTCATCCTTGACACTTCAACCCTGTACGTAGTAGAAAATATCCTAATTTTAGGTATCGACCTGATTTTTTTTTATTTTTCCCTAAATACATTTAGTGTAGTATATAGGTAAAGTATTATAGCTGGAACAAAAATTCGAATTCGAATTTTCAAAGTATTTACTTGTGTTGAGATGCCCTGAACTCGAATCGTACATTTTTGAAGTTATGTATGTATGTGTGTTGGTATATATATATATATATATATATATATATATATATATATATATATATATATATATATATATATATATATATATATATATATAGAAAAATAGAAATATACAAAGTGAAAAAAACATGTAAAAAGGAAGGAAGGCTCGGCAAAAAGCTTACATTATGGCGGTAAGGGGTTGTGACCTTACTCCCCAGTTCAACGAGCTCGTCAAAATCGCCGCGGCATTTTCACTCCTGGTCGCCAGCCCTGGCCCAAGCCAACCTCCGGAGTGACTTTGAAATCATCACGAGACCTGGATAGAGATGTGTACGAGAGTCATATCACCACAAATAAAGCCAGCTGAATTGCCGACTCAAATGAAATGTAGTTCCAGCCGCGGTCCTGTGATCACAGTGCGGTCCTGTCATATGGAGGGTTCGATGATTTTGTCTCTAATTGAACTCAAAAAATACTTAAGTCTTACACCATATGCAAAATTGTTTCTGTATAAATTATCAATATTTTTAATCATAAAGGAAATTGGATATTTATTAAAAAATGCTTGTTTTAAAAATTCTTGATCAAAATTGATACGTAAATGTTCCTCTTTGATAGTTCTTTTTATTCTGATTAAACCTCCCAAGAAAACATTGCGAAACACATTCAAATGTATGTTGGAGTTCCAATGTATAATTCCAATAATAGGTAGTTTAAATTGTTTTCTTTTATCATATATGGTGAATATGAGAGGGATTTGACTATAGTTGATATTCAAATCCAAAAATTCGACTTCTTTGTTATTTTTAAGAGGGTTTTCCTTCAAGATGAGGTTTGGTGGATAAAAATCAAAGTTCATTGTGTAGTTTTCATTCTCATAGCCAATAATTATGTCATCCACATAACGTAGGTATATGATTTCGTTGTTTATATGAGATCTTCTTTCATAAAAACTAAGATATATATCAGCCAATATGGAAGAACATCCCCCCCCATGGGGATGCCCTTAATTTGTTGATAAATAGACAATCCGTTGTAAAGGTAATTTTCTTTAATAACTATTTTGATTATAGACTTGAATTTATTGAATTCCAGACTCCTTTTTAAATCATATTCTTCAAACAAGCTGTAAAGTATATTTGTCATGTCATCTAGATCTATGGTATTAAATAGCTCTTGGAAATCATAAGTTCTTAAGTGCAAAGGATGTTTATGATCTTTCAAAATATTGATCACTTGTAGACTGTTTTTTATAATATAGCTTCCTTGGTTATTAAGTTTCAGCAAAATAGGTTGTAAAATCTTCATTAACATATTGGCTTTCGTGAGATAGGTATTGCATCCGACAGTAACTGGTCTGAAAGTAATAGGACTTTTATGAAGTTTCGGAATATTAATCAGATACGGATACTTTATAATTCCTGTATATTTGATACCAGTTAATAAATACAAAGCTTTGATTTTATTTGAGATTTCCTTAAGGGAGAGGTTGATTTTACTGTAAAGAACTTCATTTTCATATTTTTCTTTCAATATGTTAATGTAAAATAGTTTACATGTAAATGCGTAGTTACTTGATGCCTTGTCAATATATGTAATTATAAATTGATTTTGAATGTTCTTCAGAAGATGGAAGTTTATTTTACATTGGTCAGGAGGTTGGTAGAGTTTTTTATAATAGTACTTGAAGTCCTTGCACATCTTAGATCGCCATTGATGGAATGCCATATCTGGCATACTGTATTGAATGGAAAGTTTATAAATGAATCGATCAATGTCCTCTCGAAATGCCGTAAACGGATCTCCATGATACGGATTTCTATATTTAGTACCCAGTTTGAATGCCTGTATTAAAGTGGTATCTACAAGAACTCTGCAATCACCTGTTACTACATGACCCAATATTGGATCGGAATAGGGATTGTTACTGCATTTGCATTCTGTTAAATATGGTAGATGTAGATTTTGACTTAAAATATTATAGTTGAATGCTTTTCTTCCTAAAGGAATGACATAACGATAAGAAGTCCTGATTTTCAAGTTGCTGATTGGAAGGGTATCTTGATGGTCTTTTAAAATATGTCGAAATGGAATACGATTAAAAGTTTTGTTCTGGAAAAGGAGATTTAAATAAGTTGAGTGTGTAACAATATCTTCTTCTTCATTCTGTAATTTGATTTTAAGGAAGTTAAAACGTTTTTTAAGCCAATCGCTAGTAGTAGCCAAATTCAGTTTCTGAAACAAATTTGTTTCTTTCGTTTTCCAGACTGTTAATTGCTTTATCCAAGTTTTCCAAATGTTAAGCATGAATTTTTTGCGTATAGACAGAATATAAGTACGTATATTATCAGGTTTATGATCAGCATATCCATACACATCCCGTATAAAACTCCGAAAAGATTCCATGCTAAATTCCAAATTTTGTTTTTTCTTGTTTTTACTTCTGTACCATCTTTTTCGTATTTTTAAGGAACTATAATTGATACTGAAGTTTTGCTGAGAGTGGTAATAGTCATTATTATAAAGCTTATTAAATAAAACAGAGTTAAGCCCATAAGGGTAGATGGTATTTCTCTGCAGAATGTGTATGTTTTCCCACCATAAACGAGGTTGAGTTTTAATAACAAAGTCAATAATTGAAACTGTAATATTATTGAAAGAGTGATCCTGGAAATGTGTATAGAGCAAATGGCATTCTTGATTGTTGCTTTGATTTTGCATCGTAATCACATAAAGAAAAATCAAAGCAACAATCAAGAATGCCATTTGCTCTATACACATTTCCAGGATCACTCTTTCAATAATATTACAGTTTCAATTATTGACTTTGTTATTAAAACTCAACCTCGTTTATGGTGGGAAAACATACACATTCTGCAGAGAAATACCATCTACCCTTATGGGCTTAACTCTGTTTTATTTAATAAGCTTTATAATAATGACTATTACCACTCTCAGCAAAACTTCAGTATCAATTATAGTTCCTTAAAAATACGAAAAAGATGGTACAGAAGTAAAAACAAGAAAAAACAAAATTTGGAATTTAGCATGGAATCTTTTCGGAGTTTTATACGGGATGTGTATGGATATGCTGATCATAAACCTGATAATATACGTACTTATATTCTGTCTATACGCAAAAAATTCATGCTTAACATTTGGAAAACTTGGATAAAGCAATTAACAGTCTGGAAAACGAAAGAAACAAATTTGTTTCAGAAACTGAATTTGGCTACTACTAGCGATTGGCTTAAAAAACGTTTTAACTTCCTTAAAATCAAATTACAGAATGAAGAAGAAGATATTGTTACACACTCAACTTATTTAAATCTCCTTTTCCAGAACAAAACTTTTAATCGTATTCCATTTCGACATATTTTAAAAGACCATCAAGATACCCTTCCAATCAGCAACTTGAAAATCAGGACTTCTTATCGTTATGTCATTCCTTTAGGAAGAAAAGCATTCAACTATAATATTTTAAGTCAAAATCTACATCTACCATATTTAACAGAATGCAAATGCAGTAACAATCCCTATTCCGATCCAATATTGGGTCATGTAGTAACAGGTGATTGCAGAGTTCTTGTAGATACCACTTTAATACAGGCATTCAAACTGGGTACTAAATATAGAAATCCGTATCATGGAGATCCGTTTACGGCATGTCGAGAGGACATTGATCGATTCATTTATAAACTTTCCATTCAATACAGTATGCCAGATATGGCATTCCATCAATGGCGATCTAAGATGTGCAAGGACTTCAAGTACTATTATAAAAAACTCTACCAACCTCCTGACCAATGTAAAATAAACTTCCATCTTCTGAAGAACATTCAAAATCAATTTATAATTACATATATTGACAAGGCATCAAGTAACTACGCATTTACATGTAAACTATTTTACATTAACATATTGAAAGAAAAATATGAAAATGAAGTTCTTTACAGTAAAATCAACCTCTCCCTTAAGGAAATCTCAAATAAAATCAAAGCTTTGTATTTATTAACTGGTATCAAATATACAGGAATTATAAAGTATCCGTATCTGATTAATATTCCGAAACTTCATAAAAGTCCTATTACTTTCAGACCAGTTACTGTCGGATGCAATACCTATCTCACGAAAGCCAATAATATGTTAATGAAGATTTTACAACCTATTTTGCTGAAACTTAATAACCAAGGAAGCTATATTATAAAAAACAGTCTACAAGTGATCAATATTTTGAAAGATCATAAACATCCTTTGCACTTAAGAACTTATGATTTCCAAGAGCTATTTAATACCATAGATCTAGATGACATGACAAATATACTTTACAGCTTGTTTGAAGAATATGATTTAAAAAGGAGTCTGGAATTCAATAAATTCAAGTCTATAATCAAAATAGTTATTAAAGAAAATTACCTTTACAACGGATTGTCTATTTATCAACAAATTAAGGGCATCCCCATGGGGGGGGGGATGTTCTTCCATATTGGCTGATATATATCTTAGTTTTTATGAAAGAAGATCTCATATAAACAACGAAATCATATACCTACGTTATGTGGATGACGTAATTATTGGCTATGAGAATGAAAACTACACAATGAACTTTGATTTTTATCCACCAAACCTCATCTTGAAGGAAAACCCTCTTAAAAATAACAAAGAAGTCGAATTTTTGGATTTGAATATCAACTATAGTCAAATCCCTCTCATATTCACCATATATGATAAAAGAAAACAATTTAAACTACCTATTATTGGAATTATACATTGGAACTCCAACATACATTTGAATGTGTTTCGCAATGTTTTCTTGGGAGGTTTAATCAGAATAAAAAGAACTATCAAAGAGGAACATTTACGTATCAATTTTGATCAAGAATTTTTAAAACAAGCATTTTTTAATAAATATCCAATTTCCTTTATGATTAAAAATATTGATAATTTATACAGAAACAATTTTGCATATGGTGTAAGACTTAAGTATTTTTTGAGTTCAATTAGAGACAAAATCATCGAACCCTCCATATGACAGGACCGCACTGTGATCACAGGACCGCGGCTGGAACTACATTTCATTTGAGTCGGCAATTCAGCTGGCTTTATTTGTGGTGATATGACTCTCGTACACATCTCTATCCAGGTCTCGTGATGATTTCAAAGTCACTCCGGAGGTTGGCTTGGGCCAGGGCTGGCGACCAGGAGTGAAAATGCCGCGGCGATTTTGACGAGCTCGTTGAACTGGGGAGTAAGGTCACAACCCCTTACCGCCATAATGTAAGCTTTTTGCCGAGCCTTCCTTCCTTTTTACATGTTTTTTTCACTTTGTATATTTCTATTTTTCTATATATATAGTGTTTGGTACCCTCTGCTGCCTTGCGCAAAAGTTACTAAAACATCTTTATTTCCGATTTTTCAATTTCTATATATTTATATTTTATATATATATATATATATATATATATATATGTGTGTGTGTGTGTGTGTATTTATATATATATATATATGTGTCTGTGTGTGTGTATTTATATGTGTGTGCTTCAGTAAATCTCTGAACGTAATAGCTCACATGCATATGGAATATTTGGTAAAAAATTTGGTTCCATTAACACAAGCTATACATACTGGAAACTTGTTTGTTTTAAACTCGACTGAACATTCATAAAAGCTTCCAAATTTTCGAATTTAATTTTGAAATATATCATAAAAATTTTATTGAGATACATTTGTTATAAGATTAATGGCATTTGTAACTGTGATATGTCTAATACTTTCATCCGAACCAACAACGGTATTGGATGTCTGGAATGTAGACGGTTGTATTTTATAGTTTTGTTCGTTTATAAGTTAATATATAATAATATTGACTGTCAGGACTATTTAAATGAAATTAATATCTATGTACCTGCCTATAGGACAAGAAATAGATGTGTACTCTTTGAGGGGTTTCATGGTAAATTTTTTTTGAAAAATGAACCTATAGCGCAGTTCGTCAGAGGACAATGGGATACCTTTTAGTCTAGACATTTTTAGTGATCCACCAAAGTAAATGTAAATTTTAATTGTGTTTTAATGTATAAGTTTTTATATGTGTACTTTTTATGTGTGTTTGTAGGTATATGTGTTGTTTTTTACACTTCTCTGTAATTAGGCTTGTTGTACCTGCTGAGATGTAATAAGCAAATAAATAAATAAAATAAAATAAATTAGCTGCCAAAAAATCGATGAACTTCATCTATTTCGCGTTACATTTACAGTGGTGTTAAAAAAATGGCTTCATCCGCATTTCTAGGATTTTCATGGTGAAAAAAAGCAGTTACAAATTTAAAGTTTTGTTTAAAGTATTAATATTGATAAATAACACTTCACTTAATAAGTCTCCGGTCTGACACATATATGGCAACACTGTTGACAGACCCATATGATTTCTGGATAGTACCAACCTTCAAACGACACGTGTCAAAATTTCATGACATTCTGACAATTATTTTATAGGTTACAGTGGTTTTAGTGACCCCCCAGTTTTGTAATTTTCAAAACAATGGATAAAAAGAATTTCGTGTGTTGATTAAACATTGTTTTTTGATGGGGAAAAATACTGTTGAAGCCAAACAGTGGCTTGATAAGCGTTATGGAGACTCTGCACCAGGGAAATCAACTATTATTGACTGGTATGCTGAATTTAAACGCGATTGTACAATCACCGATGATACTGAACGCTCTGGTCTCCCAAAATCGGCAGTTGTTCCAGAAAACATAAAAAAAGTCCACCATATAGTTTTGAAAGACCGTAAAGTGGAGTTGCGTGAGATAGCTGACATCTTAAAGATATCAGAAGGTAGTGTGTTTACAATTTTATACGAAAATTTGAGCATGCGTAAGTTGCTTTCGAGGTAGGTGCCGCGTTTGCTCACTCCGGAACAAAAACAACAACGCGCTGACGATTCAGAGCGCTGTTATGGAACTGTTCAAGCGAAATAAGAAGGATTTCTTGCATCCGTCTGTGACAATGGATGAAACATGTATCCATTACTACACATCTGAATCAAAAAGATCGTCAGCTGTGTGAACAGCAGCCGGTGAAAATCGTCCAAAGCCACCCAAAACCCAAAAGTCAGCTGGCAAGATTAGGGCATCCGTATTTTAGGACGCGCATGGTATTTTGTTCATCAACTATCTTGAGAAAGGTAAAACTATCAATAGCGAATATTACATGGCATTATTGGATCGATTGAGTGTAGAAATCAAGAAAAAACGGCCTCACATGCAAAAGAAAAAAGTACTGTTCCACCAAGACAATGTCTCGTGTCACAAGTCGATGAAACGATGGTTAAATTATATGAATTACGCTTTGAATTGCTTCCTCACCCACTGTACTCTCCAGATCTGGCCCCCTAGCGACTACTGGCTTTTTGCAGACATCAAAAAGATGCTCCAGGGAAATAAATTTGGTTCAAATGAAGAAGTGATTGCCGAAACTGAGGATTATTTTGAGAGCAGAGACAAATCGTTCTACAAAAAAGGCATCGAAAAGTTAGAGGAGCGTTGGAATGAATGTATCACTCTTGAAGGAGAGTATGTTGATGTATAAAGTCGAATTTCTAAAAAAAAATTGTTTTTCTTAGTTAGACCGGAGACCGGATTGAGTGGGCCATGTACTTTGAAGAGTAGGTTATGCGGTAATGCTCTAACATCATTTGTATAGGAATATCAATGTTTGAAATATTTTGAAATTTAAGCATTCTTATTTTATTAAATTTTAAATATTAGTTAGAAATATGTGGCATTCTTACTTTATTAAATACACTCTGTTAAAAAAATATATGCACCGGTAAGAAATTGAGATGCAGCCACGAAACTCGGCATGTACGTATAGATTGAGGAGATAAGCAAAAAATTAGAAATAAGGAGCAAAAACAAGTTTCATTAAGAAATGGCGTCAACAAGAAGATGGCATTTTAGTAACTGATAAATTTTTGCCATAGCAGCTTTATAAGCGATATTCGGTGCGGTATAGAGGCAATTAAGTTGCTTATGGCCCTTTGCTGAAGATTCTGCCATAAATGTTGCAACTGGCCAGCTAATTCAGTGGTAATCTGAGAAGACTACATTTGACATCCCAGCATGTCTCAAAAGCACTCTAATGGCGATAAGTTTGGGGACCTGGATGGCCATGGGTGAGCAATAAATCCTCAAAGACATTGTTGAAAAAGTCGTGCAGCTTATGGTCGAACGTTGTTGTGTTGGTAAATGGAACCTGGGCTGCATAGCAGCACAGACCGTACATTCGATTGCGTAACATAGTCGACATAAATGCGAGCCACCAGATTGACTTGCAGCATATGTAGGGAAAATCGTCTGTCCCACGAGATGGCTCCACAGACTGTTACACCAGATATGATAACCGTGAGCCGCTCGACAACAAATGCGGGATCGGAACGTTGGCCAGTTCTCTTCCACACACGTATGCGGCGGTCATCAGCACTGACAGAGAAGCGGGATTCGTCACTAAAAACAACATACCTCCAATCGAGCACCGTTCATATTGATTGAGTCCGGCACCAATCCAAACGGCTCTGCCTATGTTGAGGGGTCAGTGATGGCCGTCTTAATGAACCTCAACACCTTGTCCATCTTCTGCCACTCGTCTTCAAATAGTATCTGTTGATACCGTATACATGGAGCCTGGCAAATGCCTTCAAATGGCTGCCAGCGACACCAATGCTGGGGGCGTGACGATACCACAATTCTCTCGAGCAGTTGCCTGTCTGGGGCGTCCTGAGAGTCTATGGCGGATGTGTCTTCTCTTATCCACTGTTACCAACATTGAGCAATTACCAAATCGCACGAACCGAGATGGCGACTGGTGTTTTGCAACAGAGTGTATTAACTACGTGTAACTAGAAATTCGTAGTTACAGAGTGTAACTACGTGCAAGTAGAGTGTAACTACGTACACGTAGTTACAGTGTGTAACTACGTGTTTTGCAACAGAGTGTATTTAATAATTAGGAGTTTTTCATAATTTGAAAAACTTCCTTTTTCATTTTTCAATATCACATAACCTAATTTCTACTGTCCCATAATAATGGCTGGGAAACGATGACACTTGAAATTTTTTCATAGTGGTCAGTGCACTAAAAATAGGATTGCGAAATTCGAGTTTGTTACGCTATTTCAAACTTTGGAATTACTGATTTTTTTGGGAGTGATGCAATTTTTTGTGCACTACTATATTAAATTTCAATTGGCGTGTAATTTTGAAGGTGAGGAAAATTCCAAGTTTTAATTTTTCGGCCAATAGAGTTACCAAAGCGTCCATTTTCAGATAACGCATTGTTAATTCAATGCTAATTACATTGTGGTGCGGTTTTATTATCTATATGCATATTTGAAGATTATGCGCACGATGCCCAGACGGTTGTCAAAGATGGTTGTCAATACGGTTATCAATATTTTTTAATAAATGTATTTGAAAAAGGTACACTGTCTCGAGAACGGATCATGTTAGCTTTCTAAAGTTTATGCCAATAGTTTTCCAATGACAAAGGCATAATAAATAATTATTTACTCAACATTATTGAAAGTTTTGATTTTTTTTTTTCAAAATTTCATACGAAAATTTGGTTCCGAACATTCGATTACGTTTAAAATCAATAAGTTTCCAGTATTTACTGATTGTATAAATATTTACACAGTTCTGATCAAAAGGCTTTATTTGTTCGTAAGATATCCCCCCCTTCCACACACACACACCTACATACACACAGATATATTATCTCCACCGCCAATTTTCATTATGCATGCCTCTGCATGCAATCACAATCTTCATATCAGCATCCAATTACTACTACACTATGATCATTTTTGGGATAATGCATTCTTGACGTGATTCAAAGTCCGCTACATCAAAAAAAGAATACATAATTTATTTTTCTCATTTAAAACCAGTAGCAAGCGCATTTGTCATAAAGATAAACAGTTAAAACACGGCCATATCCTAATTGCTTGCGCTCAGAATTATGACAAATGACCTACATTCCTCTTGCGTGCTGAATTGTATTACAAAAAAGGACATAGTTAGGATATTTAATCCAATAAGTAGCAAAGAAATGTATTTGAAACGTTTTTATACGCATACAAAAATAATATAAAATAGTTATAAATCTGGAACAGAAGTTTTATACGTATAAAATTGTAACGCAATTGAATAAACAATAAACACATTTTACTTTACAATAGCGATAAGGTCATTAAAGAATTTGTTTTTCAGTAATTGAATAAATAATGAGCAAATTTTTCTTTACAATAACAATAAGAACATTATCGAATATTTTTTTCCCTAGAAACCGCTGTTAGCGCAGTGTAATTGTATGTGTGCCCTCAAAAAGTACTACTTAAGCTTTTACTTTCTCTATATACATAGTATAAAGTATAAGGAAAGTATTGTGATCAAAAATTCGAATATAAGTTTTCGGAAGAGCACGTTTCAAGCATCCCTGAACTCAAATCGAACGTTATTGAGGGGATATCTTTGCCTATGTGCGTGTAAGTGTGGGTGTATGTGTGTGTGTACGTATGTGTATATTGTGTGTGTATGTGTTGTATGTGTTGTATATGTTGTGTGTGTATTATGTGTGTATGTGTTGTGTGTGTATGTGTTGTGTGTGTATGTGTTTGTGTGTGTATGTGTTGTGTATGTGTTCCGGGTGTGTCAGCGTCTGTGTGAGTAAGCTTGTGTGTGTATGTGTTGTGTGTGTGATTGTGTGTGTTTGTGTAAATGTTATGAATGTATTAGCGTGTGTGTTAGCAAGTGTGTGTGTAAGCATGTGTGTGTGTAAGCGTGTGTGTGTAGGCATGTGTATGTGTGTAAGCGTGTGTGCGCGTAAGCATGTGTGTGTGAGCGTGTGTGGGTGTTTTCTGTGTATGTGTGTCTGTGTGTCTGTGTGTATGTGTTTGTTTGTGTATATGTTGTGTATGTGTTCCGTGTGTGTCAGCGTCTGTGTGTGTAAGCTTGTGTGTGTGTATGTATGTGTTGTGCGTGTGTTTGTGTATATTTTCTGTGTGTATCATCCGTGTATGTCAGGATGTGTGTGTAAGCATGTGTATGTGTGTAAGCGTGTGTGTGTGTGTGTGTAGGTATGTGTATGTGTGTAGGAGTGTGTGCATGTAAGCATATGTATGTGTGTAAGCGTGTGTGTGTGTAGGCATGTGTATGTGTGTAAGAGTGTGTGCTTGTAAGCATGTGTGTGAGCGTATGTGGGTGTTTTCTGCTTGTAAACGTGTATGTGTGTGTGTCTGTGTGTAAATGTGTATGTGTGTAAATGTGCGTGTGTGGGAGTGTGTGTAAGCGTGTGCGTTTCTGTGTGTATTTGCATGTATGTGGGGGGGGGTGGAGTTTGTGAATGCGATGCCTCACGAACGAACAGAGAGTTTCGAACAAAATTCGTTACAATCAAACCTTTTTTGAAAGAGAACCTGAATCACGCGGAATGTTTTTATAAGAGGAAAATATTTTTAACCTCGTTCAAAAATATAGAAATTTATGTTATTTCCTTTGTGTGAAGAGGAACTTGCACACCGGCGAAAACAGACGGCAATTTAAAATAATTTGATAATGAAGCACTTGTTGTACCGAACAAAGAACAGAAAACTTTTTTATGAAATCATGAAAATGAAGAAAGAAATTACAGCGCATAGAAATAGTTCCACAAAAAAAAAAAAAAATGCGGAAGATGGGCAACGAACAAATAAATGAAAATTTTATGAAATTAGGTTAATTAGATTTTGAATTTGATTGAATTTATACATTGCACAGACAGACATACATACACACACACACAGAGAGAGAGACACACACAGATACACACAGACAAACGCAGAGACGTCAAGTTAAAAACCCCGTGTTTTAGCTCGTGTTTTAGAGGTAGCAGTCCCAAAATAGTGTAGATCCATGGAAAACGCGAATTGTGATTTTTGACACCATTCCAATACTTTCCCTATACATTACAATATATTGTAGCAAAAGTAAAAATAAAGATCCAATGTAACTTAAATGAATCATGACTCAATTATGCAAGACAGTTAGTCTAAACAATTTAGGAGATTAAATTATAGTATCAAAATATACATTTTTTATTAAACCCGATAATTTCTAATGGCAAAGCGTCAGGGGAGACAAAGTAGACACTGTCTAATGAAATAAATGGCGATCCAGGAGCTTGTAGTTAAATCATATATTATTCGAAATAAATAAAAGAAATTCCTACTTTGTAAATAAATGGAAATGCAGACACATTTTGCTTCGACTGGAGTCGGATCCTCCTCAAGGGACAGAGTTATTGTTCAAGAGAAACATTATCTCGAATTGCCTACTTCAGTAGGTGATATTGCACTAGTAATGGAAATGAAAGTGAATGCGCGCCAAACTTCTACCTTTTAACTGTCGTATAGGCCCAGATAGACGTGTCTAAACAGCGGGACTTCATGAATATTCCCCCTCTAGCGGGGTTCCGTTGGGTTTTTTCCTTTATGACATTTAGAACGGTTATTTTAATGAATTAAAGCCAGAAGTTTATTGATTGACTTGGATGAAAACGAGGACTTCAAATTTGGGAACATTTTTTTTTAATGAAAAAGATTATAAGAAATAGATTTACTAAAACTTTGTAAATAAATATCTTTTTTACATATCATTTTTACTTTCCCTGCAATACATGATAATATATAAGGAAAGTATTGGAATCGTGCCGAAAATTGCAACTCGAATTTTCGACGAAACTACACGTTTTGGGGACTCTAGAACACGAAAATCTGTTTTTAGTATAACTTCTCTCTCTCTCTCTCTCTCTTTCTCTGTGTGTGTGTGTGTCTGTATGTGCAATATATGTATCCACTCAGAACTAAAATACTAATTTCCTGAATTTCATAAAATTTGTTAAGTAAGTCCCTTGTGTGTGACCCTGGTGCTAATTAGATTTTTCATGATTCAAAATAAAAGAACCGACGGATCTACAGGTTTGGATACCTCTAGAATACGAAAAAAACATTTTTAGCGTGTCGACTGTGTATCTGTCTGTCTGTGCAATGTATGTATCCACTCTAACTGAAAACTAATTGACCGAATTTCATAAAATTTGGAGGGTAAGTCCCTTGTGGGTGACCCTGGTGCTGATTATATTTTGGTACGATTCGGGATAAAAGAACCAGCCTTTTTCTGCGAAATGGGCAGCAAAAATCACATGTATCTAATCTCGACTGTGTGTCTATCTGTCTGTGCAATGTATGCATCCACTCTAACGGAAAAACTAATTGACTGAATTTCATAAAATTTGGTAGGTAAGTCCCTTGTGGGTGACCCTGGTGCTGATTATATTTTGGTACGATTCGGGATACGATTTGGTACGATTCATTCAGCCGTTTTCTACGAAATGGGCAGCAAAAATCGCATGTATCCAATCTAACTAAAGACTAATTTACCAAATTTCTCAAAATTTAGTAGATAAGTTGCTTGTAGGTTACCTTGGTGCTGATTAGATTTTTTTACGTTTTGGGAAAACAGAATATGCTATTTTTTATTTTTTATTTTTTATTTTTTTCAAAATGGCCCTCAAAAATCATTAAAATATAAAATAAATGCATGCTCAAATGTATCAATAAAATGCTTGTGATAAAAAGAATAAGATCGACCATCTTGCTCTAGGATTAGCCACTCTTGAGATATTTGAGTTGTTTTCGCAATTTTTCTGCGACGCTACCAAATTTAAAACGAAAATGAATTAAAAGGGCAAATTCAGTGCCATTTCAAATAATGTTATTTTGTTCAATAAAACTCAATTTAATGTATTATGTAAGAAATAAGGAGAAAATGAATTTTAATCTGTAGGGAAGATCATGTGCTGATTTTTTTTTATTTTGAAGTGAATGGTGTTATTTACCGAATGAAACGATAACACATGCTATACTCGAGATCTTGCACATTTAAATTTAAAATAAGAAATCATAAAATATTTAAACCATTAAATATAATCAAAAGAATAAATACTTTATTTTAAACTAGAAAAAAAAGAAACAATTACTTCTTAGATATCACGAATCTATTCTCAAGATAATGACTTACTAAACTTTCTCGCAGAAAGCAGGCGTATGTCATTTAGGCGACGACAATTTTTTCGAGAATATTATAAAACCCCCCTTCTTTTGACTAAAAGAACAGTATGCGCCCTTAACAACAGCTAAGAACAAAATGTGTTCAATACTGCAACAATTTTTCAAGGCAACTGTTCTTTTGGTCTGAAGAAGAGGGGTTATAAAGCCATCGAAACAATCGTCGTTATCTAACTGATATATGTTTGCTCTCTTGAAGCACGTTTTGTAAGTTATTGTCCTAACAAGCAGCAGTTTTACTCATAGTTATAACATTCTCAAGATGTTGGAAATTTCATTTTTACTCAGGAATCCCGATATTTATAAATATATCAGGAAACCTGAGATAATATATCGAATTATACGGAATATGATAGGATTATTTTAATCCATAACTGAAAATTTCTTATTATTTCTACATGTGGATATAAGATAGATCTAATTCATCTTATTATTTCTGCACAATATCAAAATTTCTACTGTCTCATACTGCGTAATATACTAGTATAGAAAAAAAGTACTGTTTTCACGAAATATTTCGAATTCAATACTTTGATACCAATCTATGTTTCAATACCTTCTAAACACGTTTTAACTATTTTTGGAGTGATGTCTGTATGTATGTATGCATGTCTGTAGTCGATTTCTTGCGTACACAATAGAGGTCACAAATATTGATGGATTTTCAGGACCTTTATATCCGGTTTAGAGCTTTATATTCGGAACTAGATAGAATTATTTGAAATACGTACGAATTTATTCGAAATTTGGTATTTATTTATAGCTTAATGATCACGAGTTGATATACAGTCCAGTTAATTTTGTTTGTATGGAAAGTGATGTATTGGACACGTCAGTCTATTTTTTAATGTAACGAATACATACTTCTGTCATACGATTCAGATTGTTTCAGATGACAAGTTATATTTACTCTTTTCTACTCAACCTTATTTTAAACAAATTTACTTTAAACAAATTATTTTAAACAACTTTATTTTAACAAATAATTATTACTTAAAATATATATCATAATTTTAAATAACCGATTTTCCTTCACATTCTGTGAACAATGTTTTCGGGCTAAACACTAATTTAGCATTTTTATTCAACTGCAGTTGGAATATTGTTAGAAACAAAAATCGAGTTAGAGGCAGTAAATGTCAATATTTCTAATTGAATGAAACCAGGAAATTCGTAGCTTTCCGTATTAAGACTTTTGATGCTAGAACAGGAGTAACTGAAGCGTTCTTAACACAAGGTGTTCCGAAAAAGAATTAACTCGCATGAAAACCTCTGCTAATTGTTATTTTGTCCTTTTTTTGCACAAAACGTACTTTTTTTTGGATTGTTTACGATATATTTCTTCTGTGTAAAAGGTATGAATGAATTATTATTTAGTTGCTGCTGAAGAAAATAAAATAGCTGTTAAATTTACTAACATAATATAGCTGCTAAGTGACTAAAATAAAATAGCTATTAAATAGCTAAAATAAAATAATCTGCTCAAGAAGAGCAGATTGTTTTATTTTAGCAAGCTGTCTTCCCCGTTCGTTTACAACAGTGCTGAAGTCTCCCATAGTCAGTGGTAATTAACATTCTTGGAGTCTTACTTTTTTTTTTTTGGGGGGGGGGGGGCTGCATTGCTTCACTCACTGCTACGAAAGACATCCCTGGTTATTACTTCGGCTTCGAAGAAATCTTTTGGGCCTGATGGCATAGCGCGGGATCAATAATCTAAAGGTTTTGAGTTTGAACATATCCTCTATCATCGAGGATCTGCGCCAACATCCTCAATGGTGACCATGGATATACGAGCACTCAACTTTCTCTCTCCCTCCAACGATTACACCTCTTTCCGGAGATGACAGCACTACAGATGAAGCATCATTTCTCATCTCCTCTACTAGTTGACTACAACTGAGGTCACGCAGTCGCACGGCGAGATACGACACGCCTCCCGGCTAATCAGCACACCGACTGAGTTTCAGCTTGGAGACACGGTGAGGGTTTTCCGGCTGGCCCCCGTCCTCACTGATATTCGAACGAGCTTCTCGTCCGTAAATGTCCTATCTACGTTCTCACCAGAAAGGGGAATGTGTGTGGTGGCAGCATTGCGTCACTCACTGTTACGACAGACATCCCCGGTTATTCCCTCGGCCTCGGAGAATTCTTTTAGGCCTGATGGCATAGCGCGGGATCGACAATCTAAAGGTTTCGAGCTCGAACCTATTCCCCATCACTGGGGAACGGTGGTGCCCCACACTTTAAGTTTTATTTGGGGCCCCACACTTAATTTTATTCGAAGCACTATGATGCCAATTCCCTGCTTAAACCATCTCGTATTCCCTAAATCGTCCTTTGTTCTCAAATTTGAAGGAGGAACGGCCTTTTTCGGTTTTGGCAGGCTTTATAGTCCTATAACATCTTTACTCTAGGGCAGGGGTCGCCAAACTTTTTAGCATAAGGGCCACACTGACTCCTTCCACTAAGTCCCAAGGGCCAGAGTGCAAGAGTCCAAGGACCAAGAGTGCAGAATATTTAAAAAGCAATGGGGATATCAATATTTCGTGATTGAGTCAAGTAATAAGGCAATGTGTATAATTTGCAATGAAACAATATCAGTCCTCAAAGAATACAATATAAAACGTCATTATGAGACTAAACATTCTCAGAATTACTCCAAATTCACAGGAAGCCTACGGTTAGAAAAATACGAATCTTTGAAAAGCGGGTTGAAATCTCAGCAATTGTTGTTTAAGAAAGTAAATGCTGAACAAGAAGCAGCAACTCGTGCTATTTTCCGCGTGGCTCATTCAATAGCGAAACATGGGAAACTATTTACTGACGGCAAATTAATTAAGGATTGCATGATTGCAGCAGAAGAAGAAATGTGTCCAGAAAAAGCTGATTTATTTAAAAACACCAGTTTGTCAGCAAACACTGACTCTAACAAATATGCAGGAAATATATTAACTCAATTGTCTGACAAAAATCGACACTTAGAGAGTGGTTCTCTTTGGCCCTGGATGAGTCAACAGATGTTTCAGATACTGCCAGGTTTTACTTTTTATTCGAGGGATATATAAAAATTATGAAGTGTATGAAGAGCTTCTTGATGTCCATAGCATTCACGACACGGCCACTGGAGAAGATATTTTTAAAGGGGTTAAAAATGCTGTTCAGAAAAACAATCCTCAATGGAAAAACTTGAAATGTATCAGTACTGACGGCGACAAAAACATGTGTTGAAAAAATAAAGGTGTCGTTGCATTCGTATCAAAGGCCGTAGAAAATGACGGTGGTTCAAAACCATTAATCGTACATTGCATCATTAATTAATAATCTGTGTGCGGAAAATGCTTGGATATGTCAGAAGTTTTAAAGCCAGTCATGTCAGCTGTTAATTATGTCAGATCACATGCGCAATCACATCGTCAATTCCGCGAGTTTATTGAAGAGATTGGAGAAAATAACTTACTATATTATACTGCAGTAGCTGCAGTACTAGCTTAGCTGCGGAAAAGTTCTAACGCAATTTCTTGAGCTCCGAGCAATAATCGAAAGTTTCTTGAATGAAAGGAATCGGCCTCTGGCTGAGTTACAAAACAATGAGTGGTTATGGAAGTTATCATTTTATACAGATTTAAGCAAACATATGAATGACATTAATTTAAAATTTCAATAAATTTAAAATATATTCATTAAATTTAAAATTTCAATTAAAATGCAAAAACATGAATTTAAAATTTCATTAAATTTTTTGTTTAAAGTTTTTAGGATAAATCTCATATCATTAATTACAGTTAAAATGTTCAATTTCATTATGTATGTCAGTTATTGTGTTTCTTAATTGGTCGTTATATAAAAACATCCGATTATTATTTTGCATGATTTACTTACATTAAAAATTTTACTATGTAATCAAAATAAACTCTGATGGACCGGATACCTGGCATGTCCGGCACGCTACCGCGGGCCGGATTGGTGGTGCTCGCGGGCCGGTGTTGGCCCGCGGGCCGTAGTTTGGAGACCCCTGCTCTAGGGGAATATGAATCCTCGATGTTGATACGATGATGGATTTTCCGGGTTCCTCCGATGTGTGTTGCGCGTAACTCACAGGAATCTTTCAAATTTCGATGAGGGTCTGATTTTGTAATCTGTACTCAAAGCCGTTGGCAACTGCGGTTTGCACTTGGCAGGTGTTGTTCTTTATTCCTTTCGACCCAGACTGTTCAACCTACCCGAAGGTGTAGGGTATCTGCTTAAATGGCCGCTACAGTGCCACCTAATTAAGATTGGAACCCAGTGGGGGCAACGTCCACGGGGACAGTATACTCTCGACCCTGACCATCCGACCTACCCGAAAGTGTAGGGTATCTGCTTAAATGGCCGCTACAGTGCCACATACTTAAGATTGGAACCCAGTGGGGGCAACGTCCACGGGGACAGTATACTCTCGACCCTGACCGTCCGACCTACCCGAAGGTGTAGGATTATTAAAAGGTGTAGGACGAGGTGTATGACTCTATTAAAACGCCGTTATAGTACCAATCAATTTAACCTGGAACACAGTGGGGGGGGCAAATTCCACAGGGGCCGTACCCTCCTTCCCCTACCACCAACCTCTCAGAAGGATTTTGAGACTCATATATTTAGCGTGCCCATACACTGCATGAACAAAATACAATTTGGGCAGAACTGGGAATGGAACTCGGGTCCCCTGTGGGAAATTGCCGTGCCCTAACCTCTGAGCTGTCCCGCCCGCTGCGAATCCTGAATGTTAATAATTTCGGTCAAATTGTCCCCGCGGTTAGGACTTCGTTGGAAGACTTAATTATAGGACCTTAAGGACCATCAGTCTTAGTTGGCATAACTGGTACAGTTCAGGACCGTAGTCAGAAACGAAATTGAAGTGGGGGTAGAGGGGAACTCAAAGGGGGCTCAACAGTCTTAAAGAAGGGGCTCACTAAAAACACAATCATTAGCATTTATAAACCATAATAGTTACTATTATATATTTCAATTCATATAAATTATTAACAAATAAATGCATATTTATATTTGCAAGATTAATATTTGCGAGATTGCATATTTATATTGCAAGATGATTATGCTGATTATTAGTGTCCATATAGCTACTTTACATCAATATTAATATATAATAATTACAATTGATTTTAATGTAAGCATTGACCAGTAATAAAGCTGTTAATAATTTGTAGAAACATTCTGAAAATGAATACAAGTTAATGTTTAATTTTACCTCTTACCTACTTATCAGTTAATTTTGACTCTATAATGTGTAACAGTAATACAAAAGTATCCTAAATGCTATTATCATAATTTTTAAATATTTTTAAATTAAATATGCAAATAAATTGATCATTAGTATAATCGAAAATTCAGCTAAATTAAAAAATCTTTAAAACGAAGTAATTTATAGAAAAATCTCAAAGAAATTTTTATGTAAAATTTGAATGACATTTTACATTAAATTTCATATAACAGCTAAAAATTAATATTTTAATCATGGGGGGGGGCTGAGTATACATCTTAGGGGAGTTTTAACCCCCACTGGCCTATGTCTGTCTACGGCCTTGATACAGTTGCCGCTGTGGACCTCTTTTCTAACCTGCTGTCTCAAGATAAATTGGGCAAGTGTGACAAGACGTAGTTTAGTAATGTCAAAAATATATTAACATTAAATTTTGAGATAAATATTTTTGTTTTCCAAATGGGAGTCTTAGAGGCGTCATATATCTTTTCACACCTTTCCTCTAAGTGACAGATCTCTTTACGTGTTCTAGGAGGCGAATTTTTCGATATATGGAGTAAGCAGTTGCTTAGTGCCCACGGCATCTACAGGGACACTGGAATCATTTTTTGATGAAAAATTAATAACAGAATTTTTCAAACTTCGATCTTATCACAGGTTAATAGATAAGATATTTGCGACTGGCTCGTTTCTTATATTCAAACCTTCAAAGCTTAGAACGCGTGACTTCAGGTCATTGTGCTTCTTCAAAACTATTGGCTTTGGTATTGTAGTTCCAATTGACACACCATATCGTCTGCCTAAAGTCTCTTTATACTTACCTTTGTAGTTTGAATTTTCTTATATATTTTAAAAATATATTAATATGTTAACAATGCTATACAGTTATTAATAAATGACTTTATATGTACACTTATTGGAAAAATGATGACATTTGATCAATTAGTTAGAGTGGATACATATATGGGATTTTTGAGTTAGAGTGAACACATACATTGCATACACACACACACACATACACACACACAAACACAAACACAAACAAACAGACACACACAAACACACACACACACACACACACAAATACACACAAGCACAAACAAACACACACATAGAGCGAGCCGGCCGTCCAAATAGCTGCTCTTAGTCCTCTGGACGAGTCGGACGGTCTGGGTCTTCAACACATAGAGCGAGAGAGAGAGACGCACGGAGACGTTACGCTTAAAATAGTTTTTCGTGTTTTAGAGATTCCAAAACGCGTTGAAAACTAGAGTTGCGATTTCCGGCACAATTGCAATACTTTCCCTATGCATTACTATATGTTGTAGAGAAAGTATAAACATGACATCCATTTCACAATTTTAAGATAATTTAGTGTTCAAAACAATTGACTGCAAAATCGAAGGAATAATTTTTGCCACCATTAAATACTTTTATGAGATGCCGAGGCAATAACATTATGAACAGTGTCATATCTACTATTAATTATTTACGTAATTAATACCTGAAAACCTGGGTCTCTTTGGGGGGGGGGGGGTTCACTTGATTGAATGGGGTCTGAAGCTTAAAGTAGCTTAATAGTAGATATGACACTGTTTATAATGGTGGTACATTATTGACTCGATTGTCTGGTAAAAATTATTCCTTCAATTTTATAGTTAATTTTTTTGAACATTAAATTATCTTAAAATTGTGAAATTGATGCCATGTTTATATTTTTCCTACAATATATAGTAATGTATAAGAAAAGTATTGGAATCGTGTCGAAAATCGCAACTCGAGTTTCCGAAGTGTTTTGGGACCTCTAAAACACGAAAAACTATTTTTAGCAAAGTCTGCGTGCGTTCCCCCCCCCTCTCTCTCTCGTCCGTTCGTTCTCTCTCTCTCTCTCTCTCTCTCTCTGTGTGTGTGTGTGTGTCCACTCCAACTCAAAAGTCCCATGTATGTATACACTCCAACTAATTGACCAAATTTCATAAAATTCCGTAGATAAATCACTTGTGGGTTACCCTGGTGCTGTTTAGATTTTGGTACGATTCAAGAGAAACGAAACTACCTATTTTTTGTGAAATGGCACGCAAAAATCGTCAAAAATTTAAAAAAAGACTACATATGCTCAAATGTATCAATTAACTGCTTACTTTATACGTAAGTTTTGACAATAAAAATACTATGACCAACTCCATTACTCTGGACTACAGCCGTTCTCGAGATATTTTTTTTTGCATTTTTCTTATTCCGCCTTTGAAAATAAATCTCGTTAACAAACGAAAACGAAAATTGAATTAAAAGTGCAAATTCAGTGTCATTTTAAATATGATGCATTTTATTTTGTGCAAATAAACTCAATGTAATGAATTATTAAAGAAATAAAGTAGAAATGAATTTAAATCTGCAGGAAAAGTCATGTGCTGCTCACATTAGATTTACTTTTTCCCGGATTTATCAGAAGTAGCTTTATTATATAGTGTGTAAAGAAAGTCATGTGCTGCACATTTCATATTTATTTTTTCATATATGCTGTTACTATATCACAGTATTTTCTAAAGGTAAAAGAAATCTGTAATCCAAGGAATAAGTTCCATCATTTCCAAGTGAAATACAATACCTTCATAACTAATACTGCTGATCTCAGAATAAAGTACAGCGTTACTCATCCGTTGATAATACCCAGTGTCAAAGAGAAGAATCAGTTCGCAAGAAAACTTTTAGTACTAATTGTTGCTGTTGTTACTGAGTTGTTGTTACTAAGTGTTGCTGTTGTTTTTGACAGAGTGTTGTTTCTGTGTCTTTTATGAAATAACATTTCAGTGAAAATATATTCATTATTTGTGCTGTTTATTGTAGAAATATTGAGCATTTTTAATTATTTAGTTTCTTTATATGAATTCTCCCCCGTGTACATCATAATGTACATTAATACGAATATTAAAAGTATATAAAGAAATAACAGTATAATCGTTCTTCGCACGGAATATATAATATAAACATAATTAAAGTTCTACATTAATGTGCTTCTAAATAAATGACATTGTTATTCAAAACAGTCTATTAATATATTTAATTTAATTCTCCTATAAAGATGTATAATAATCTCCGTTCTCGTTATACAAAATTATCGTCACAAGCAGATCGGAAGAGTATAAAATCGTGGTCTCGTTTACAAAAAAATTTACAAAAAATATGGAATTGGATTAATATATGCAATTATATCAATATATATAGTTACCATAAAAAATGCAAATTACAATACCTGTCAATGAAAATACTTATAATAAGCATTCCTATTAAATATAACGCTATATTATAAAATGAATATAAACCTCGTTTTAATGAATATAAGCAACGAACTACTTACAGAAGAATACATGTATGTTGGTAAGTAGCTGTGAATGTATTAGAAACAATATCATTAATTTCATATGTTAACTTTCATTTACAAAATCTTCTTTTTTACGCAATTTGATCGGATATTGTTTAGCTGAAGAAACAAACATCTGCATCTTATGCATAAAAATAACCCTGGCTTCGTTAGCAAGTTGTTAACGTCAAAGCACTGGAAACTTTAAAGCACTGGACGTTAAGCACTGGAAACGTTAAGCACTAACGTTAAAGCACTGGAAACACCTTGCTAGCGAGTTGCAATTTTGGTTCCTTATATTTCTTATAAAGATACAATAAGTTTTATTCTGAATATGTTTCTACTTCTGAGCATTATTCGTTTATTCTAGAATTAGAATTTAAAAAAATAAACATCTGTATCTTGTACTTAGAAATAACCTAGACTTAAAGCTTCGTTAACACAGTTGTTGACGTCAAAAGAAACAGCTACTAACTCATGCAATAACAATTCACGGTGTTAAAGAGGGATTATCTTGTCATTTCCTTAATTGTTACATGATTCTTTTGTGGAGAACTGGAAACATCTTGTTAACGAGTAGCAATTTGTGTTCCTTATATTTCTTATAAAGATTGAGTAAGTTGATTTCGAATATCTGTATCTACTTCCAAACATTAATCGATTATTGTAGAATTATAATGTTTATATAATAATTCCACGAATATATGTTCTTATACGGCTGTTTACACTTATACTTAACAACTATCCCATGTGCTTTCTGACGTGGTTATTTCCCCATGGGGACGTAGCGCGTGTAATACAGGTAAACACGTAAATTTTCTAGTACGATAGATACTAGTACGATAGATAATATATGTCAGTTTTCGGTTCAAGACCATTTCTTCGATGGGTTGGGCCTAAACAGTATAGGTGTTTTTGATAAAACCTACGTCTTCGAAGGAATTAAGATGGCAAATGGATTGGCACTTATGATCCCAAAGGGTGATCGAAGTTCGAATCGCTTATAATAGTCATTACCGCTCAAGATGGTGACAAGTTGCATTATCTCTTGTAGTATAAAGAGGGACCCATAAAGTAGGAGTACATATAAACAGGGACCAGGAATCAGGGACCCCCAGGAGTATGTATAAACAGGGACCTATTAGATTAGTAAGGGATATAAAATGATTAAGAGTTGACGAGCGGAATTCCAAACAGAAATAGCTAATTAGAGACATTTTTGATACCTCCACGGGAAAACTACAAGTAGAGAATTAGAAGGACAAATTACTTCCAGATTTTTAGCACTATGGCAGATCGAAAGATTCCATCTATTTTTAAAGATATATACGGATAAATGCTTGAAGAAAGGACCACATAGAAAAGTTGATATATATAATGCAGCCTTCATAGGCGCTGCTTTCCTGTATAATAATGCTCACGCCGGAAAGCACATAAGGATGTTGTTACGTGTAATGCGACTTCTAAAAATTTTTAAAGTTTTCTCATATTTAGACTTTTTACTTTCTATATAATGCATATTATATGGAATAGAAAAGTGTTGTGTTGAAATTAAGAAATCTAACTCTAAAATTGTAATGAATCTACAGAGAATCTGTCTTGAGAATGCGAATTAACAGTCCTTTTATGGATGATTGTGTTCTCTCTCTCTGCCTGTTGATGTGTATTTGCTTATGGGGACAGCATCTCTCGAACGGGTTGAAATAATAGAATGGCAGTCAGACCAATTGTTTCAATCGAAAATCTCTAGAGACTTATTGGTTTTCAGGAGAGTCAGGCAATGGACATCCACGAAGATTTTCGAAAATTTTCTTTTCAAAAATATAAAAAATATACTAAATAAGATACAGAAAAATATTACAAAAAGAATATATTATGTGTATTGTTTATTCACAAGCAGATGGCATCATTGATATAACGGGATAATGTAGAAAACAAAATATGTTATCGTTCACACATGAAAAACCTTTTAAATAACGCTATCACATGAAAACCATGACCTAAATTAATACAAAAATCCATCGAAAAATAAATGCCTTCATTTTTATAAACTGCTTAATGAATTTGAAAGTATTTGTAAATAGATATTACTAAACATTCTGAAGATATTTGAAATTTTACTTTCCTACCTAAAGAGATATATCTCCTACAAAAAATCTTATATCGGTAGCACATGACTTTCCTTACAGATTCAAATTCACTTTCCTTTTACTTCTTATATAATTCGTTAAATTGAGTTTAATTGCACTAAATAAAATGCATAATTATTTGAAATTACACCAAATTTACATTTTTAATTCCATTTTCGTTTGCATGCTGTAACTGGACGTATTTTCAAAACCGGCGTAGCAAACAGGCAAAAAAACTTTAATATCCCGAGAACGGCTAGTCTTACAATATTGATGTTGGTCTTATTCTTTACATTGTCAAAAATTACGCATAAAGCAAGCACAGCACTTAATTTATACATTTCACCATACGTATTCTTTTATTTTAGATTTTGATGATTTTTTTTAGGGGGGGGGGGGCTTTTCGTAAAAATGACAGGGTTTTTATATGTCGAATCGTACTAATATCTAATCAGCACCAGGGTAACTCGCATGTGACTTACCTATAACATTTTATAAAATTTGGTCTATTAGTTTTTGAGTTAGAGTGTATAGATGCACTTTGCGCACGCACACACTCACACACACATACACACGAACGCACACACACAGGGTCACGAACGCACACACACATCACGCTAAAAAGAGTTTTTCATGTTCTAGAGGTCCCAAAACGTATAGCTCCGTTGAAAACTCGGGTTGCGATTTTCGACATGAATCTGTGGCGATTGTGCATCGCCGGGCCCCGAACCTGGGACCTTTTGATTACAAGACCGACATTATAATCACTGAGCAAAAGCTAGCTCCTCCTCTGTTCTTATAATTCGGGTACAAGCTCCGTGTGGCATCTTTGATAGGTGTCTTTGCTGCCGCACACTCCCTCCGCTGATGATGAAAGAAGGCCGGGAGGCGTGTCGCCTCGGCGTGACGGTCAGTCGTGGTCAACCAGGAAGGGAGTGTCAAGGCTTCTGACTTCATGTGGTGCTGCTATCTCGTGCTGAGAGGTGAAGTCGTTGGAGAAGAAGGTTGCGTGTTTCAAGCGTCCAGTCATCACTGTGGCGATTGGGCGTCGCCGGGCCCCGAACCAGGGACCCTTTGGTTACAAGAACGACATTATGATCACTGAGCAAAAGCTAGTTCCTCCTCTGTTCTTATAATTCGGGTACTGGCTCCATGTGGCATCTTTGATCAGATGTCTTTGCTGCCGCACACTCCCTCCAATGATGAGGAATGCCGGGAGGCGTGCCGCCTCGGCGTGACGGACAGTCCTGGTCAACCAGGAAGGGAGTGTCAAGGCTTCTGACTCCGTGTGGTGCTGCCATCTCGTGCTGAGAGCTGAAATCGTTGGAGAGGAAGTTTTTTTCGAGATCGTATGTCCAGGGTAACCACTGTGGCGATTGGGAGTCGCAGGGCCCCGAACCAGGGACCCTTTTCTTCGTAGACCGACATTATAATCACTAAGCAAAAGCTAGCTCCTCCTCCGTTCTTATAATTCGGGTACTGGCTCCGTGTGGCATCTTTGATCAGATGTCTTTGCTGCCGCAAATCCAATACTTTCCCTATACATTACAATGTATTGCAGAGAAAGGAATAAGATGAAATTTGTATGAATCCTTTTGTAAATAAATGCAAAAAACCTATTGATTAGGGGAAAGCTTGGATGAAGCAAAGTTTTCAATTCTTTGATTTTAAGCAATAAGACAAATTTTATTATGTAAAACGTTTGTTACACAAGTCAACACCTCTAAACTCCTTACAAAACCACAACTTCGTGTTTGCATTCTTTATGCACTATAATAAAGCTATATATTGTATATTTTAAAACTCGTGCATGAAGCAACATTTTGGATAAGCTTATAATACAAAGAGGACGATCAATATGTGAACTTTTGAACGAAAAGCTGGTTGGAATAAATTGATTTAAGGAATTTCGCGGAAAATGTGCTAAGCAGATTAAAAGCGTTTATCAGAATTAATTAATATTAAATTACTGTCAGGAATTTATGTAAGAGCTCGTAATTATAAAACACTGATATGAAGATACATAAATTATGTACTATGTATAACTTTCTAAGTCCATGATTTAATTAACAGTTTCTAGGCTATAAGTTTTCTAGGTTCCTCAGTTTGTCCTTTGTATCCCAGTAACTTTGTAAAATTAACTGCAATGTGGTTCAACTCGACTTTCTCAAACCAGGGTCCATTTTTAACACTTTTCAACATAGTTGAAAAGTGTTTATGACTTTGTTCATTCTGTCTGTCTATCTGTCTGTCTGTCTATCTGTCTGTCTGTCTGTCTGTCCGTCCGCTCACGCGATAACTGCCGTCGAAATGACTTTATCAAAATGAAGTTTTACTATGTTGTTGAGACGGTCTGTTGGACATATGGGAATGTAAATGAATAATATCACCCAATTAGTTTCGAATGGAACCCGGGTTGATAAAGTGAAATACATTGAACTCTATGGGATTTAGTTTTTTAAACATTTTTTAAGCAAAGTTAAAATTCACAAATTGGTTCGAAAATTTTAGGAAATATTCAAATTATCCCATAAAATATATAAAGGGTAACATCTTATTATCAGATATCCATAATAAGAAATAAAGGCGACTATGAAAAATGCAATTTATGCTACAATGTATCATAGCATTTCAACGGACAAAAAGCCCTAACATTCTAAGTGTCCAACGGGGAAAGACTCATGGTGTTTTTACCAGCCAGCAATAGCAAAGGGATAATATCCTGCTTCTCATAAATCATTTGTGGGAACACCTGTAATAGAGGCTATTTTACCTCATATTCTCCCAATTTGTAAAATACTTGCATCAAACGAACTTTTGGAAAGGTGCATAAACTGTGGAACTCAAAATGCAAACGAAAGCTTGCACAGTGTGATTTGGACAAAATATCCTAAAGAAACATTTGTACATAAAAAACGTGTGAAACTCGGTGTAATGGAAGCTGTGTGTGAATACAATAAAGATACACTGCGATGCATAAAGGAAGCACAGAATGCCTTAGATGTACCTTTAGGAAAGTGCTCCATGAATTTCGGTGTTGTGCTCGATTCTCGAAAAAAATATTTCGACAAAGACGACGAAGTGCAAAATATCAGCTTACACGCAAATTGGTTAAAAAAACAATTTTAGAAAGATACATATTAGTTACAAAGAAGGAATGTGTAACATATGGTGCAGGGTATTTTAAAAAGAAAGTTAAGAAATAATGGTGGTTATGCAGAAACGATATGCATAAAGTTACGAAATAGTTTGTGTTTTTATGATATGAAAATATTTTCAAATATTGTATTTCTTTTATAATATAGATATCATCATATTTATAGTTAAGTTATTTCCTAATGAAATGAGTCAAATGTATTTCATGGTGTAAAAATAATAATGAATTTGGTAAAATCAAATTTTACTTTCCCTGCAATACATGGTAATGTATAGGGAAAGTATTGGAATCATACCGAAAATCGAAACTCGAGTTTTCGACGGATCTATACATTTTGGCACCACTAGAATACGATAAAATAATTTTTATCGTGACGTCTCTGTGTGTGTCTGTCTGTCTGTGCAGATTTTGTATCCACTCTAACTAAAAAACAAAGTGACAGAATTTCATAAAATTTGGTAGGTAAGTCACTTGTGGGCGACTCTGGTGCTGGTTAGTTTTAGATACAATTCAGGATAAAAGCACCGGCTTATTTTTCCAAAATGGCAAGCAAAGTTTGCCTGTATCCACTTTAGCTAAAAACTACTGGACCGAATTTCACAAAAATCGGTTGATAAGTCGCCTGTAGGTTATGCTGGAGCTGATTAGATGTTGGTATGATTCGGAAAAAAATAGACTGCATTTTTTGCGAAATGGCCCGCAAAAATCGTCAAAATCTAAACTAAAAAACTACGTATGCTTAAATATATCATTTAAATGCTTGTTTCATACGTAATTTTTAACGGTGAAAAGAAGAAGACCAGCCCCATTACAACAGGACTAGCCGTTCTCGAGATATTGTTGTTTTTTCTTATTTTCTCTACGCCACCTTTGAAAATAAGTCTAGTTACCAAATGAGAACGAAAATTGAATTAAAAGTGAATTAAATTTAATTAAAATAAAGAGAAAGTGGATATAAGTCTGGAGGGAAAGTCATGTGCTGCCCACATCTGATTTTTATTTACATCTTTTCTCGATTTTCTTTTCAATGTGTGACAACGAAGGTTTCGGCTAATGGTCACTTATATAAAAAAATCTGATGTGGGCACCACATGACTTTCTTTATATAATGTAATGAATTTACTACTTTTACAGTAAAAAAAATAGATTATTTTTATAGTAGATATTTATATTCTTTCCAAGATATTGAATTTTCATCAATGAGTCCTCATTTTCATTGATTTAGCGTCATTTTTATCCATTTGGCGAATTTTTCATTAATTTAGCAACATTACAAAAGTCGCCAAGTTGGCAACATTCCGCCAAGTTCGTCGCCAAAATCTCGCCAAGCGTTATGGACGAAGAAATAAGTTATTATTACAGCAGATAAATGAATATTGGCGCTCAAATACAAAAGTATTACTCAAAGTATCTTTTTTCATGAATGGAACGAGCTAGATCCACGAGAATGATGTCACCAAATTTATCGCATGGTATTATATATGAAAACTGAACTTGTTTCTCAATAGGAAATATTTTCTTTTATATGACTTTTTGATAATTTTTTAGAAAAATGTACAATATCTCGAGAACGGTTCATGCTAGCGTTCTAAAATTTGTGCCAATCGTTTTCTAATAAAAAATTACATACGAAATGTCGATTTGCGTAACTTTATTAGCGGTTTTGATTTTTTGACGATTGTTTCAAAATTTCACTCAAAAATTTAGGGGTTCTAAACAGTCGATTGCATATAAAAACAATAATCTTCCAGTGTTTACGGATTGAGATTTTTGTACCAAATTTCATTCGAATCGGTCTATTCCTTCGTCAGTTATCTTCTCCACAGACTCACTGACAGACACACAGACACACACACACACACACACACACACATAATTTCACACACACACACACATAATTTCACACACACACACATCACTTCAAAAATGAAATGTTCGATTCGTGATCAAGGATGTTAGAAACGTGCTCTCCCGTCGAAAACTCGAATTCGAATTTTCGACCCCGTCACAATACTTTCCTACTTTCCTTATACATTATGTATATAAGAAAAGTAATAAATATAGTTACATTCAATGAAACAGCATATTCAATGGAATATTTTTTTAAAAGTTAAAATCTTTGAAGTGCTTTTTTCCCAGTTCGTATTTTTTCAGTGTATCAATTTGTTCAGAATGTTAAAACTTCAATATATATTTCTCAATTGACTTGATTTTTTTTTTGGATATTCATTATAGTGTATTTTATGAAACTAAGGATCGGATTTGCAATAAAATCATTTTTTTTTTTTTTGAAAAATAGATATATACAAAAAACTCAATCTTTTGTTGAATTTTTACATATGTATCAACATTTTATATTTTTTCTACCAAACTAATTAATTTTTTGAAAATCCGATCCTTAAAATTATAGAGGATACCTCAAAGAACATTATAAGAAAATCTGATGTGGGCAACACATGACTTTTCTTATATAATGTAATGAATTTACTACTTTTACAGTAAAAAAATAGGTTTTTCTTATAGTAGATACTAATATTCTTTCCAAGATATTGAATTTTCGACAATTAGTCGTCATTTTCATTGATTTAGCGTCATTTTTATCCATTTGGCGAGATTTTCGTTAATTTAGCAACATTTCAAAAAGTTGCCAAGTTGGCGACATTCCGCCAAATTCGGCGCCAAAATCTCGCCAAGTGTTATGGATAAGGAAATAAGTTATATTTACAGCCCACTGACACACACACACACATACTTCACACACACACACACACACAGACATCACTTCAAAAATGTTTGATTCGTGATCAGGGATGCTTGAAACGTGCCCTCCCATCGGAAACTCGAATTCGAATTTTCGACCCCGTCACAATACTTTCCTTATACATTATGTATATAGGAAAGTAAAAATTGTTGCTAAAAGTTAGAGAAATAGAAGATAGGTTTAAAAATAATTTAATTAAAAAAAATGTATCAGTTGAATTGTCTTTTTACTTGGTGAATTAATTTTCTTTAATAAAATCATTTAATAATATGCAAAAAGAGTATGGTAAAGTGCTTAAACAAAAAAAAAATGTTCAAAGGGTACCGGGTCCCATTAAACTTTGTGACAACTCTGCATTTCCAATGAGGAGCATTTTGTTGCCAATTCTAATTCTCCAGCTCAAACCTCCCTGAATCTATGCAAAATTTATATATTGTAATCAAGTCGTTAGGCAATTATGACTGCTTGAACTTTCGAGTTCCTATTTTATATTGTAATTCTAAATAATCCAACAAAATGTATACCATTTTCACCTCCAATATTTTAATGTTAATTGATAATTATAAAAATTATATTTAAAAAATATATAAATTGAAAAGTGGGTAAATTTTGATGACAATTCACAATCTTTTCAGTAACATTGTAAATCTTATGATGACCCAAAAAATGGTGTTGCCATATGAATTTTCGGAAATAATGAGCATCGCATTATAAAGACGATTCCTTATGCAAATTAGATGCACATTTATTTATAGTAGACATAATTCCGAGTCTAATGATACTTTTGCTTTGATTGCAACTCCTAGGAGATTAAATAATGATCAAAGTTCGGATTTTTATTTTGATAGACTGTAAATAAGGTCATAAGATATTCTCTCATCTCACGCCTGAACCAATTGCACTCCTAATATCACGTATGTGAACAACGAATCTCTCCCAATCAATATTATTATTTATTATACAACTGTTTAATAAAATTTAATTACTATATCACCCCTTACAACATGCACTTTCTATACGATCATATTCCCTAACAAAATATACCTGTCCCACGAAAAATAAAATCTCGTTAGAGTTTTCATCAAGAATATTAAATTAATTATTCTCAAAGAGATACAGAATTATCAAAGAAATTTAACTTCATTTTTCGAGATATAGTGAATTGTTGCCAATTTAGTGACATTTTCCAAAAGAAGTCGCCAAGTTGGCAATATTGGGCCAAATTAGTCGCCAATGGTTAAAATTGCCGCCAAATATGTAGCCGAGGGATTGAGAGAGAAAGGCATTTTTACTTTCCTTACAATACATGGTAATGAATAGGGAAAGTATGGGAATCATGCCGAAAATCGCAGGTCGAGTTTTTGACGGATCTACACGTTTTGGGAACTCTAGAACACGAAAAAACTATTGTTAGCGTGACATCTGTGTGTGTGTCTGTGTGTCTGTCTGTCTGTCTGTATAATGTATGTACCCACTCTTACTTAAAAACTAATGAACCGAATTTCATAAAATTTTATAGATACGTCACTTGTAGGTGACCCTGGTGCTGATTAGATTTTGGTGCCATGCTAAAGAAGGAAACCTGCCTTTTTTTTGCGAAATGGACCGCAAAAATCTCATGTATCCAGTCTACCTTTAAAACTAATGAACCGAATTTCACAAAATTTAGTAGATATGTATCCCTTGTAAGATACTCTGGTGCTGATTACTTATGATTTTAGAATGATTGGGAAAAAAAGAACCTGCCTTTTTTTTACGAAGTGGCCCGCAAAAATCGCCAAAATCTATAAAGGACTGCGTATGCTCAAATGTATCAATTAAATGCTTATGTTATACGTAATTTTTGGCGAGGAAAAGAAATTATAGCAACCCCATAATCTAGGACTAAACGTTCTTGAGATATAATATATATATACTGTTCCGCATTTAAAAACATGTCGAGTTACCAAATAAAAACAAAAATTGAATTTATAGTGCAAATTCTGTGTTATTTTGTACAATTACACCAAATTTAATGATTTATTATAAAAATAACGTGAATATGAGTCTGCAGGGAAAATCATGTGCTGCCCACGTCAGATTTTTTTTTATATAGTATCGTGCGAAAATTACTGAAGTACAATACTTATAAAATTTTCAATTCTATAGACATGTTTTTCCGAATTTCCATGATGCTGTAACAACTATTTGACACTCTGCTTTCCGTTACGTTCTGCATAAGTTATCAGTACAGAGTGACAATCAATGGACGAACATTAGACTGAAGAGTTGATTTAAAGGTATTGATTAAAGGTATTTCAATGAAATTGCCCGTTGTTCTAAGCAGATTAAAAGCTTTCACCGAAATTAATTATTAGATTAGTATATGCATTTAATGCGAATGCTTGGAATTAAATTTCACTAAGACACAAGCGCTAAATAACGTTCCATTAATGCTTATTAGTCTGTATTAAGCCTGTGGAATCTTCAGGGTATTTATTGTTGGATTGATATTTCCTCAATTCTTCTCTAAACCGAATTTGTGACGTGTAACTTTACAACAATTACATTTTCGGCATATTTTTTTATAAATTTAATCAACTTCGCTAAGTTGCCAATAACGTAGTTGAATACTTTATATATTAATAATATATAAAGTATAGCAGGCTGTATAAAGCCTGTGGAATCTTCAGGGTATTGTTGGCCTCCCAGGTGGTGTAGTGGATAGCGTGTTCGGCTGCTGTCTAGAGGACTCTGCTTCGAATCCCGAATAAGGCATGGAGGCTTGTGTGGTTACTGTAACTGGATTTCGATCTGTGGTGGCCACGTTAATTGAGTTAAAAAAATATATACCGGGTGGTCAGAATTAAAACACCCCTACTCTGAGCTCTCTATACATCGAACTACTCAGTGTAAAAGCTCCAAAATTGTTAAACATACTATTCAAGACATGGGGAAAGGGATTACGCGAAAAAAAAATTAGTTCCAGAAACACCGATAGGTGGCGCTGTACAACAGAAAATGTGCTGAAAAGACACAAAATAATCACAAAAAAACAAACACATGCGATATGAATTTTTCCTTTTTAATGTATTTTGCTGATATGAAAAAAAAGAAGATAAAAAAGTGAAGAAACTTAAACTGAAATTGTAATTGCAATTTCGCACTGTAAGCACAAAAATTTGCATAAGCCCTTGGTTTGCAGCTACTATGTTCTGGGCATAAAATGGGATAAAACTGGGAAATTTTCATTCTTATCAGCGATGGCTGTCACACTGCCAAAACGCGCTTTGCTTGTGAAGCTGTTTTATGAAAACAGAGGACATACTGAAGCTGCACTTCGAGAGTTTCGTCGATTTAAGAATTTGCGCAAAGGACCATTACTTCCACAAGTTCTCAGGAGAATGATCGCTCGATTCGTGAAAACTGGACATCTTGGAGTTCATCCGGGTCGAGGACGCAAATCGACTCGTTCAGATGTCGTTGACAATGTTGCCACCGCTATTGTTGAACAATCAATGGATAACGTTATAGGCTGCAGTAGTGCACGTAGAGCGTCACGACACTTGGGTGTTCCCTACAGCACAGTGCGGAACGTACTGAGAAACATGGTGCATTTTTTCCCGTACAAAATTAGTCATAATCACCACTTGCTGACCATCGACAGGGAGAAGCGATTGGCCTTTGTATTGACATTTCTGGCTAGAGTTAAAGTGAGCATCGTGGCTATGGCAGATTCTATGGAGCGATGAAGCGCATTTCCATCTAAGTGGAACAGTCAACACCCATAACTGTCGCATTTGGGACACGGAAAACCCTCGTACCTTCCAAGAGATTCCACTTCACTCACCGAAAGTTACAGTCTGGTGTGGATTCACAGCCACATTCATTCTTGGAGCTTTCTTTTTCGAAGAGGCTACTCCCAATGGCCCTGTAACATGCACCGTGATTGCCAGGAGGTTCAAAGACATGTTCGAAAATTTTGTTGTACCCCAACTGCAACAGCACCAATGTCCTTGATTCAATTACCTTTATGCAAGATAGAGCGCCTCCACACATTGGACTCTGTGTATAGCAATTTCTTAGGCAACATTTTACTAATGGTAGAGTAATTAGTCGTGCGTTTCCGACAACCTGGCCATCTCGTTCTCCAGATCTTAATCTCTGGGATTTTTGGCTGTGGGGATACCTAAATAGTCTTGCTTATCGAGGACGTCTGGTAACCTTGGCAGATTTGAAAGACAGTATCACTCTGCATGTGAGAAGCATCTCAATCGACCAATTACGATCCGCAGTTGAACAAGCTGTCCACAGACTGCAGATTTCACATCGTGAAGAAGGGAACCATATTGAGCAGCATTCTCTGCATCGATAAGGTCCTTGTGATATGAATGTTTGGTAAGTTCGAATAAAATGTGTTACATATGTGTATTTTGTGTCTTTTCAGCCTATTTTCTGTTGTACAGCGCCACCTATCGGTGTTTCTGGAACTAATTTTTTTTCGCGTAATCCCTTTTCCCATGTCTTGAATAGTAGGTTCAACAATTTTAGAGCCTTTACACAGAGTAGTTCTATGTATAGAGAGCTCAGAGTAGGGGTGTTTTAATTCTGACCACCCGGTATATATATATATATATATATATATATATATATATATATATATATATATATATATATATATATATATATATGTATATATATATATAAGTGCAGAAATTCAGTATAGCACATTTTGTGCGTTTCTCATCTTCATCCTTTTATTAACAGTTTACAACACAGTTGAAAAGTGTTTATGACTTTGTTCATTCTGTCTGTCCGTTCGCACGGACAGACTCGTAAAAGTGACTTTATCAAAATAAAATTCTAGTATGCTGCTGAGGCAGTCTGTGGGACATATAGAAAGGTAAATGAGTAATATCACCCAATTAGTTTTGACTTGAATCCGCGTTGAAACAATGAAATTCAATGAACCTTATAGGACCTAATGTTTCAAACATGTCTTAAGCAAAGTAAAAATTCGCATATTGCTTTGAAAATTTTAACACATATTTAAATTACCCCATAAAATATATAAAAAAAATGTGCGATAGTTTTTTAAATAAAAATTAAAGTAATAATTACACCCATATAATATGAAGAGATCCCGTGACCCACTTCAAAATAAAATACGGCATCCATCTTTTTTTCTCAGAGTAAAAATCGTGTTTTTTAATGTTCTTTTAAATTTAAAGTGTTGAATACGTTCTAAAATCGCTTTATTTTTGCGTATTTTCTGTGCAATTATATTCTGCGCTAACTTATATAATTTCATTATACATTACTATGTGTTCATCGTTCTAATATATCTGTGGAGTTTATCTCAAGCACTTGTATCATATTTTGTAGTTGTGCATCACATAGATTTCGCCGCTAATCGACAAACAAACAAATAAATAAATAGACATTTTCTTTTATTGTTATAGATTCTATGTTCTTGCAAGAAAACCAGATGGAGATAAGGTCAAGGCTTTTCATATGTTGTAATAGATACTAGTGTATAACATTAAGGGGGCGTGGAAGTTGAAATGAGCAAAAATCGACTAAAAATGCTTTTCTTTTAATATATAACGTTGTGCACCTGCTGCAGCAGGTGCAATGTTTCTGTCGGCGATTTCCTTGAACGCCAATGCCTGCAAAGGGGGATCGCACTGTTTGGGATAGGGTATGTTAAATACCTGTCTTTTGGGGAGGTTCTTCTTTTGGGATGGACGCTATCCCACCCGTAAACAAAAGGTTAAATACATTTTTTTCGAAACGGAATTTTCAAAGGTTTTACATTTTTAAAATGTTCCATGCGTCTTAATTTTTGTCTGAGATTCATGGAATTTGGCAAGAAGACACCTCTCATACCTTTTAATGAAACTGGGTATGCATTTTATAATTGAACCGTATTAAGGTAATTAAAAGTGAATAATAACCCAATTAAATGATGAAAATTAAGTTTTAATGCACAAAAATATTTTTAAAAAATCAATTTTCAATGGATTTAAAAATGAATACCCGAATTTGTTCATAATGTGTTTTTGAGTGATCATAATGTAAAATGAATCAAAAGTGAGAACAAATGGCACGCGAGGAGCATTTTCAAATTTTCGTTAAAAAAAATAAAATTTAAAATAAAATTCAAAATTGTAACAAAACTGAAAAAAATTGAATGGTATTTTATATAGTAATGTTAAGAAGAATATTTATACAAGTTTTCATGTTTCTAAGTCAATAAATACATAAAAAAAAAATTCAACGTCCACTGTTCCCTTTTACTAGTAGTTTAATATTTACTAGTAGTCTTCCAATAAATTTGTACTTAAATATACGCGCATTCATCTCATCCGTTGTAAGTATTCCACACAATTACACCAGAGCATCTAATGATATATTCAAGCCGATTTATCTGATTAACAGCATTAAGCCGATGTGAGAAACAGAATCGAACATTAATTATAAGAGATTCTGTAACGCTTATCAAAAGTCATTAACATTTATTCATAAATGATATTTAAGCGAATAAGCGCTTTGTCTGAATAAAACTTCTATTTTGCAATAGAAGATGATACAGACACAATTTTATAGCTTTTATAGAGTTCAAAGAATAAGTTGGGAGATATTATTATCAGTAAAATTCCACGAATTAATTCAAGGGTAAAGTGGGGAAAATATGAGCGATTTTCTCAATACCTGATTTTGACACGGAATTATAATGTAAATATGATGTGGGCCGCACATGGCTTTCACTACATAATGCAATAGATTTACTTTTTTTACAACAAAATACAGGTGTACAAGATCCGTAATACAATATTTTTGGCATTAAATTAACACGCAGAAGATTTAATATTGGCGCTTTTAGAAACGTATTATTCTAAACAGTTAAATTATTATTTTCTTCAGAAGATAAGTAATTACTTATTCACATTCACAAACAAAAAAATGTGTCATGAAAATGCAATTGATATTTAATTAATACGTAGTAAAATAAATTTCTATGGGCGAATAATTAAAATTCAATATATGGAACTATTATAAGAAGTATATTCTCTTGTAAAAGAACAAACTCGATCGTGTTGAACGATGTTAACCGACTTGTTGCATAATATAGAATGTGGAAAGTGTACTTGATTACCTAATTGATGATAATTACTAGTTTTTCCTGTTAATATAATTTTTTGACAAATTTATTTGAAAAATGTACAATATCTCGGTGCTGGTGTATGATATTGTTCTAAAGTTTGTGTTATTTGTTTTCTAATCAAAAATCAAGCGTGGTATGATTATTTATTTAACAGCATCAAAAGTTCAGATTTTTCAATATTTTTTTTTTAATTATTTAAAAATCGTAAAATATAGCGAGAACGGCTCAAGCTACCGTTTTAAAGTTTGTATCATTCGTTTTCTACTAAAATATTTCCGCATTAAATAATTATTTATCTATTATTGTTAAAGGTTCTGATTTTCTAATGTCTCCTACAAAATTAATGGATGTGGAGGTGGTGCTAAAATTAGAAAGCGTTTAAAATTAATAACGTTTCAGTATTCACATATTATAATAATTGTACCGAATTATTTCTCAAACACTTCAATTTTTTCCTAAGATATTGCCACCATAGACTCACGGATACACTCACTAACATACAGGCATACAGTAACATACATACACACAAAAACCTGCAAACACATACTAATATACATACACACACTAATATACATACACACACTAAAATACATACACACACTAATATATATGCACACACAGACATACATACACACTCTAGCATACATACACACTCTAACATACATACATACACACTACCATACAGACACACACACATACATACATACGCACACTCTAACATACATATACACTACACAGACATTTCCTCAAAAACATTCGATTCATGTTTAGAGATGCTTAACTCTTGTTTAGAGATGCTCTTCTCTCAAAAATTCGAATTCGAATTTTTCACCGAATTTTTCATTATTTGTTGAATTTAATATTCAAATTCTAAAAACTTATGTTTAATATTGCCTCCCCCACTGAGTTCCGGTTGGGTGAATAAAAAGCAAGTTATATATGGAGATTGTCGCGGAGGCCGCGGTAGCCCAGTGGCTAGCGCGCGGGAATTGCACTCCGTAGGCCCGGTTTCGATTCCCGCCACAGCCAAAACTGCCGCCGTGTTCACGTGGAGTACGACCTCGTTAAACATGTGGGTCCGTAAGTCCTTCCTAGAGGTTGGTGGTAGGGGAAGGAGGGCACGGTCCCTGCATCTCCCACTGGGTTACGGTCTAAATTGGGTGAATAAAACGAAAGTTATGGAGATTGTCGCGGAGGGCGCGGTAACCCAGTGGTTAGCGCGCGGGATGTGCACTCGGTAAGGCCGGGTCCCGTTTCCGCCACTGCCAAAACTGCAGCCGTGTTCACGCGGAGTAACATCACGTTAAACGTGTTGGTCCGTAAGTCCTTCCGAGAGGTTGGTGGTAGGGGAAGGAAGGTACGGTCCCTGTGGTTGCTCCCCCACTGGGTTCGGGTCAGAATTGGGTGGCACTTCCTGTCCGTCCATATAGTTACATTACACCTTTCTGGTACGTCACGCCAGCGAGTTTGCCACGGTCAGAATTTTCAAGGGTAGCGAACAGGCTGGTCGCCGAAGGCGGCTAGTGTTTAATACCCCCATTCTGAAAACTTATATTTAATATTCACATTCTACCAACTTATAGGGTCATTTGTATTAGGATTCTAAAGTATTGAAATACATTTTTTATACTTCTAATTTCACAGTTATTTATAAAATTAAGTTTTAATTTAAGTTCATTCAAAGCCCCTCATGTTGATATCCATTATCATCTTGCTAATAAATGTGTTCTTAGAACTACGAGTATCCATCTCAACGCTGGTGCATATTCCATTCAATTAAATCAGAGCAGCTAGTAATATACCCACTCCGATTCATCTGATTAACAGTTTTAAGCCGTTGTGAGAAGCGGAATTGAACATTCATTAAAAGAGATTCAGCAATGCTTAGGAAGAGACGTTAACATTTATTTATAAATGATATTTAAGAGAACAAGCGCTTTATCTGAATTAAATTTCTATTGCTCAATGGAATATGAAACTGATACAGTGTCGAGGGTATTGCAGAGGTTAAAGAATGCTTTATTAATAGCTCATTAAAAATTAGGTTCCGCTGCATTAATGCTAGGTTAAAACGTGGTAATATGAACTAGTTTTTAATAGCAAATTTTAACGCTAAACTATAACAAGAATGATCAATCATGCTTAAAGCATTGATTATGAAACACTTTCCAACTTCAATGCAATTTTATATAAACTTCTCTGAAATGCGATACATTCCTCGGTAATATTCTTAAAAAATCTGATGTGGGCAGCACATGACTTTCCTTATATAATGCAATGAATTTACTACTTTCACAGTAAAAAAAAAAAGAAATTATTTTTATAGTAGATATTTATATTTTTTCCAAGATATTGAATTTTCGTCAATGAGTCGTCACTTTCATTGATTTAGAGTCATTTTTATCCATTTGGCGAGTTTTTCGTTAATTTAGCAACATTTAAAAAAGTCGCCAAGTTGGCGACATTCCACCAAATTCGTCGCTAAAATCTCGCCAAGCGTTATAGACGGAGAAATAAGTTATTCTTACAGCAGATAAATGACTACTAGCATTCAAATACAAAAGTATTACTCAAAGTATCTTTTTTCATGAATGGAACGAGCTAGATCTACGAGAATGATATCACCAAATTTATCTCAAGGTATTATATATGAAAAAGTGAACGTGTTTCTCAATAGGAAATATTTTTTTTATTTTATATGACTTTTTGATGATTTTTTTTAAAAATGTGCAATATCTCGAGAACAGTTCATGTTAGCGTTCCAAAGTTTATGTCAATCGTTTTCTAATGCAAAATTACATAAGAAATGTCCATTTGCGTAACTTTATTAGAGGTGTTGATTTTTTGACGATTTTTTCAGAATTTCACTCGAAAATTTTGGAGGGTTCTGAACATTCGATCACGTATAAAAACAATTCTGGAGGATATAGTAGAGTAAGAATTTAATTGAATTTGTTTTTCTCCCTATATTAAATAATTTTTATTTAAAAAACTACTTAACATATTTTACTGAATTTTTTTTATATATTTTATGGGATAAATTGAATATTTCCTAAAATTTCCGAAGCAATTTATGAATTTTAAATTTGCTTAAAAAATGTTTGAAAAATTATGTCCCATACTGTTCAATGTATTTCATTTTTTCAACCCGGGTTCAATTCAAAACTAATTGTTTGATAGTATTCATTTATATTCCCATAGGTCCCACAGACCGTCTGAAAAACGTACTAAAATTTCATTTTGATAAAGTTATTTTTACGGCAGTTATCGTACTTACGGACAGACAGACAGACAGAATGAACAAAGTCACGAACACTTTTCATGTTGTAAAGTGTTAAAAAGAGTAAGCAATGTACGGAAAGAATTTTTTTTTTCGAAGTATCATGAAGTTGAATTTCAAATTTCAGAAGATATGAGTATATTATTTGTCTACATACAAAGTGTCAAGGAAATTCACACTTTTCCTATAATACATGGTGCAGCCCTACAATGCAGTACATGGTATAGGGAAAGTATTGGAATCGTGTCGAAAATCGCAACTCGTTTTCGACTGATCGACACGTTTCGAACACTCTAGAACCTCAAAAACTATTTTTAGAGTGAGATCTGTGTGTGTCTGTCTGTGCGATACACATGTATCCACTCTAACATAAAAATTAATAAACCAAATTACATAAAATTTAGTAGATAAGTCACATGTGTGTTACTCCATTGAGAACTAAATATAAGTATGATTCGGATTAAAAGAACCTGCTTTTTTGCGAAATGTCCAGCAAAAATCGTCAAAACCTGGAATTAAAGATTAAACATGCTCAATTGTAGGAATTAAATGCTTGTTATATATATAATTTTTGAGGGTGAAAATAATTGGATCAAGCCAGGATTCCCATTTCAGCGCGAACCCGCGAGATTCTCGCGAAATCCATGAAAAATCTCGCGTAAAAATTTAGACTGCGCGAGAATTTCTCTCTCTCCAGTTCCGGCCTAAAATTATTTTTTCCTTCAAATTGGATACCGAGAAATCCGATGCCCGATCCCTATCGGACAGATTGCTTCGCGACCGCAAATCGCGATCAGTTGCCTCGTTGTTGCGAATCGCGGGCCGATTGCCGAGCGGTCGCGGACCGCGATTTCGTAGCTACGTCTGAATCGCAGTCAATTGCGATTTGGGTACACTAAAGTACTACGTGTTTCTAATTAGAGAGATATTTTATAGAAAACTATAAGTGTCCCCTCAGCTTGCGCGGGTGGCAAATTCGATCAAATAAAATTTTGCTTTTTTTCTTATAGGATTCTTTCGCGGATTTGAATTATGCTCTTTCCGCGTACTTCCCGCATTTTTTGTGTTTTGCTCGAGAAATTTTCTTCTTTCCGCGGACGAAAATCCTTTCCCCCGTACACAGTATGTCTACAGGTTACAAAAATCCCGAAAATGTCGTGAAATTGGCCATATATGCCCAAAAAATGTTACAAAATTTGAACAAAGCAACGAATTTTTTATCAGAGACATTCCTTTCTTACATCACCTGAAAATCTGTTTCTCCGCGATTGCGAAAACGGCGTTCGCATACGGCGATTCCCACATTTTCTGAGGAGAGATGACCAATGAATATCTTTTTGCCATTTTCACAATATATTTGCATCGACTGAATTTTTTTTATAATTATGTCGTTTAATATACAAATAATAAAAACCAAACCATTTTTCTACCGTATTATTAATAAAATGAAAGGTTATTTTGCAGCAGCATCACGAAAATCTGCATTTGTACGCTATCCTCGGCATACCTCGTTTAATTTGAAAAATATTTACCACTTTTCCAATCTGTTTGCATCGACAACAGTGTTTGTAATTGTTTCGCGTTTTATACAGAAAAATTATTTTACAAACGTATTATTTATGAAATAAAGGGCTATTTTGAAAACAAAAAGAAAAAAGTCGAGTCAAACAAAATGGCTAAAGTCACATGACTGGCTTGAGATTCAACAAAAGGACGATGCAATCCTTATGTTCTGCAAGTTTTGTAAAAAATACAAAAAAAAAAATCCATTTTCAAACATGAAGTCAAATTTATTACCTAATTCTATTTGCCTAGTGAAATAGTTTTCGTCGATATTCGCCTTCGGCGATCAAAAATCGTTAAAGTTTTTAATTGCTATTGCTGCATGAAAATTGATCATAAAATGATTTTAAAAATCAAAATATAAAGTAAATGCAGTAGGCCCTCGACTTTTGCAGTTTACAGACAAAAAAATCGTAAATTCGCATGTGAGTCATTTTACATAAAATAACCCATGTAGACGTTTTTATGTCAGCAAATAAAATCCTAACGTAAGCATGGGGGAAGTCAGGAATTTGAGTATTTGAGTATTTTTGCTAACAAGTGGGGGGGGGAGCTATAAAATTACCAAAAATGTGCTTCGTTATACTTAAATGACTCCTAATTAATTTTTAAAAAGAATGTTAAAAGAATGTTAGTTTTAAGAATTAAAAAATTTAAATGTCGAAGAATATGAGTTATAGTTAATGCTTTCTTTTTTATTAGTTTCTAAATTAGAATGGTAAAAAAAAAATGAAATTTTAAGTGTCTCTCCTTATAACAGAAAATCTCTCCCAAAATTTTTTGGAAGGAGAGAAATTCTCCCCCTCTTTTCCTGACTTAGTGGGAACCCTGGATCAAGCCCTACAACTATATGACTGACCGTTCTCGAGATATATAAGTTTTATTCGCGACGCCGGCTATAAAATTGCGTTTAGTTGCCAAATAAAACGGTACACTCAGTGTAATTTTAAATAATTATCATCTTTTTTTTGTTTTTGTTTTTTTAAATAAATTTAATGAATTATGGGAGAAAAAAATAGTAAATGAATTTTAGTCTGCAGGTTATGTGTGCTGCTCAAATCAAAATTTTTCTAATGCGTATAAATTACTAGTGTAGAATATGCTAACACTCACATAATGTTAACTTTTTTTAATAAAATAGTGTGGTAACACGTCAAAATAGTTAATACTTTATAAATAAAGCCCTCCAAAAACTTTGGCCACAATTAAAAGTCTTTTATTAAAATCTCCTTTTTACGACGTACAAAAACCGCACGTCGTAAAAAGGAGATTTTAATAAAAGACTTTTAATTGTGGCCAAAGGTGTTGGTGGTCTTTATTTTTAAAGTTACTTTTTATATCGAGAAAATGTTTTAACATTTTCAAATTTATTAACTTTCCAACTATGGAAATCAAAAAACGAATTTTATTGATTATTTGAGTCAATATTTTCGATTTTTTTTGTTTGAAAACAACACAATACAATTTTCATATTTATTAAAAGCTGATATAATATTAAACAATTTGAACATAGTTTACAACTGAATTCATTGGTGGGAAATTATTATTTTTACTTTAAATGTTTTTGAAGCATCTATTTCTCAAGATCTGCTGTCGATAAGGATTAGATGTTGACTGATATAGGTTCAGCATCAAATTCCGGAAGAAGTAAAGCAATTCACTAAGGGTGTTTGTTCACTTTCAGATTTTTTTTCCAGTTGCGACTCAAAAAGTTTCTTTGAAACATATTTTTCTTAAAATTGGCTATAGATAGAGCTTAGATAAGGACTGATATAAATGCAGCATCAAATGTAAGAGGGGATAAGGTAAGAATTTTCATTTTCGTTTTTTTTTATTACTTACGGTTCAAAATATTTTCTTGAAACGTCTATTTCTGAGGATTGTCTTTACATAGAGCTTTGATGAATGATACAGGTTTAACATCTTATTTCGGAGGGAGTAATCGGTATACTAAGATTCAGTTTCGGTTTTTCAGAAAATTCGTTTTTTTGTATGAAATAAGTGTGCAAAAGAGAATAAAAATGCTAAATAGTTTCGTCCAAAATAAAGTGTACACATCATTTTCAATCATATGAAGTCACCTTTATAATATTCTCGTTTATATAGTAGAACAAAGTTTTTCCACGACAACTTATGTTACACATAGCAAGTTATCTGGTATCCATATTAAATGTAAACTACTCCGTTTTAAAATAGATTGAAATACCTAATACTGGTCAATGCATATTAGTATAATATATAGTAACGAAAATTTCAAACTTATACTATTAAACTATTAATTATACTATTAAAGCAAGTTCCGCCATGTGCGTGTGTGTTTGTCAATCCGCCCATGGAATTAAAACCCGAATTCTTCGGAAAATATGGAACTGTCTTAGATTAGAGACAGATTTGAATATATATATGAAAAATTTAAAAAAATCGTAATATTTTTCATTTTTTGGGGAGGAAAAAGTCATTAAACTTAAGATTTCATAAACTTTAATAAGCCAGGAAATTAAAATGCAATTAGAAATTCGGTGCAGCTATAGCTGAAGTAAGGTCCAAAGACACCTCTATAATGTATATTTTTTTAATTTAAATTAGTTTTTTTAGTCATTTTTTCTTAAAGCACAATTTTGAGCGATTTTTATCCACATTAATTCCATAAAATTGAAATACTTATTTTGCCAATCTGTGTCCGTTTATACTTTAAAAACAGCTCATGCAATTTGTATGAATTTTATTTCACTAGTTACGTTGAATAATGAGAAAAAGTATAGGTAAAGTATTTCAATATTACCTTAGTCAACGCCGTATATATCTGCCTGTAATAATTAAATTCCACTTCACTATGGAGTACCTATGTGATATATGCACTGAACCTACTAACTTATTGAGTGAGGGAAATTGTACTGTATCAAATTTTCGAGCTGTTCTACTCTAACTAGAATCTCGGGGGTTTTCGATCATTTGATCCATCTCAACTTTAATGCCAAGGCAAAAATTCTAAAATTTAAAAAATTCAAATTAGGGGTTACGGTGAGAAAAGATAATCAAAGACTAAGGGGTGATATATCAAAATTATCGAACATTTTCACTGTAGCTGGAATCTTTGCTTTTACGTCATCTGATCCGTTTCAGATTCGCAAGACCGAAGAAAAAATCTAAAATTTAAAAAATTCGGGTGACGGGGCAAAGAATTAACAAAAACGCCACCTTGCTGAATTATGGAATTATGCCACTTTAGCTGGAATCTTGGTTTTAGTCTTATTCTATCCGTCTCATCTTCCAGTTTAACAAAAAATATCTAATATTTGGAAAATTCGAATCAGAGGTGAAAGTGCAATGAAATGATTAAAAAATTCAAAATAATTTTTTCAAAGCAATCTAGCCTTTTCACTCGATTCAAAATCTCGGTTTCTGTCTCATTCGATTCATTTCAGCTTCCGAAAAAAATCGAAAATGCGAATTGAGGGTGACGTTTCAAAAGGATTTTCAAAGTAACTTACACCGCTTTTCGTCTCAGAAGCAATAAATACATAATTTGACATCATTTTGCAGCCTACAAATAAAACTGGATTTCAGCAACCTTAATTAAGTGTGCAGATAGCACATGCAGTGACCACTATAGCCATTGAGTACGCACGAACCGCGAGTTAAATAGATAGTCTAAAGATAAATATCTTCGCAACTATTCAGTTACTTCCTTAGAAATGAATTTCAAATCATTGTCGATGCCAATTCCGCACTCACCTAATAGTTGAATGCACAGTCATTTTGAATGCAAAGGCGCCCTATCCATCAAGAGTATTTCCTCTGAACATCTCCTCCTTATCACCGACTGTTTACAGTAATCACGTGATTAATCAGACAGGCACTCCCATCGAATGAATGGTCCACCGCGACTGGACTTGTGGAAAGCCTTTAATCGATACTTTCCTACCGCAGCTTTGAAGTCGAAGATTGATTTCAGCAAGAGAGGAGGAATCAGTTATCGAATTGCTCATCCTTTAAGAGATCATTGAATATTTTAGAGAGAGGAGTTTATGTTAGGAGTTGGCAATAAAATAGAGCTTTGGTGGTCATATTGTAATGATCCGCATTTCTTAAAAGTGTGTAACTTAACTGTGATGGAAGTATTTCTGCAAGAGTTCTAGTTTATTCTACATTTTAATTAGCAATAATATTTAATAGTATAGTCTATATATATATATATATATATATATATATATATATATATATATATATATATATATATATATATATATATATATTTATATATATATAAAGAACAAAAGTATGTATGTACGAATGTATGTATGTGCGATCCAGATAGCTGGAGAACGGCTGAACCGAATTTGATGAAATTTTGTGGGTAGTCTTAAAATCGCTCCACTTATAGGCCATGCTTCGAGTTTCTACAACCAGTGGTTCTCGAGATATTAGTGAAAAACAACACTTTCGTTTGTCTCATCATCACGGGAGAACGGCTGAACCGAATTTAATAAAATTTGGTGGACAGCTTTGAAATAGCTCTCCATAAATGTAGTCCAAGTTTTGAGTTTCTAAATCGTGGGGTTGTCGAGATATTGATGGAAAACGAAACTTTTCCCTAGGAGTTCTACTCTCTAACTCCATGGTTCCCAACAAAAAAGAATGGAAATGGTTGGTTTAAAACGTGAAAATCAATTAAATCTCTGAATTTTGTGGGTGTTTATTGAACGTATTAGTCACTTTTGAAAATCACAGGTTTGAAATATGAATTTAAATTGAAACTCTATCACCATGGTTTATTTCTCACAGGCTTACTCAACAACGAAAAGTATTAAGAAATCACAAAAATATCAATCATGCATAAAGCATTGATTATGAAACACTTTCCAACTTTAATTTTACTTAGACATCTCAAAAATGCGATACATTCAGCGGTAATATATCACAATACTGTAAGAATTAATTGTAACAATACTGTAATATATGAAGAAGAAAAATATGTGTGTATGTATGTATGATCCACCATAACTGTTGAACGGCTGAAGCGAATTTGATTTGGATGTTTCGAGTTTCTACGACCAGTAGTTCTCGAGATATTAGTGAAAAACGACACTTTCGTTTGTCTCATCATCACAGGAGAACGGCTAACTGAATTTGATGAAATTTGGTGGGTAGTTTTGAAATAGCCCTCCATAAATTTAGTCCAGCTTTTGAGTTTCTAAAACCTGGGGTTGTCGAGATATTGATAAAAAACGAAACTTTTTCCTAGGTGTTCTACTCTCTAACTCCATGATTCACAACGAAAAAAGATTGCAAATAGTTGGTTTGAAGCGTGAAAATATATCACAATACTGTAATAATTAATTATATTTGAAAATTTAAAACTTCATTAAAAAAACGAACTTGATTCAAAGGACGTCATCCAAATATAAATCGCCTGGCTCTCTGTCGAAAGTCCAGACCGTCCGGCTCATCCTAAGACATAGAGCAACAAGATGGGCGGCCGGGTCTGGCTCTCTGTGTAAAAGCAGTAAATATTTCATTCATACATTTTTATTTCATTCCTCACAGTACTACAATAATTTATTCTACTTAAAAACTTAAAACCATGGAGGCCAAATTAATTTAACTCTATGCATAAAACTTCATTAAAAAAAGTCTGCCATTAAATCGCCTGCTTCTCTATGTAAAATCAATGAATTTTCCATTCATATCATCTATATTGCAGACTCCTGAGCAAAATAATTTTCTTTTAAAGAAATTCAGCAATTCTTATACAACTCACCTTACAGTCTAATCAGTTTACATTCTCCGTAAATAAAAATTAGGTTTCGTTGTAGAAATAATCAAAGTTTAATGATCATTTAAATTCAAATATATTGTAACTGTGTTATTTCAGAATACAGATACACAGAAATTAAGCAAAATTAAAGCGAATTTAGGACGGATACAACACTAAATTTAAATTAAAAAGAATTTTAAAAATCACAATTTTGACACAATATAGATGGTATTGATAATTTAAAATCAAATATATTGTAAATGTGATGTTTCAGAATACAGATGCGCAGAAATTAAGCAAAAATAAAGCGGTTTTAGGACGGATACGACACTAAATATATGAATTAAAAATAAATTTTAAAATCACGATTTCGACACAAGATGGAAACCATATTTTATTTTGAAGTGGATCAGGGGACCTCTTCATATAACTGATTTAATTATTATTTTAATTGTTATTCAAAAACTACTGACTTTATATTGAATATATTTTGCTGAACATTTTTTTATATATTTCATGGGATAATTTGAATATTTCCTAAAACTTTCGAAGCAATTTAATGAATTTTAAATTGGCTTAAAAATGTTAGAAAAATTAGGTCCCATAGGGTTCAATGTATTTCAATTTTTCAACTCGGGTTTAATCCAAAACTAATTGGGTGATATTATTCATTTATATTCCCATAGGTCTCACAGACCGTCTGAACAACATACTAAAATTTCATTTTGATAAAGTCATTTCTACGCAGTTATCGTGCTAACGGACAGACAGACAGAATGAACAAAGTCATAAACACTTTCCAACTATGTTGTAAAGTGTTAAAAATAGTTATTTAATTATCAACATTTTATGAGGAAGATTCTGTCTTATGCAGCTATGACTTATATAATGCAATGATTTTTTTTTCATACATTATGCAATGAATTTACATCTTTCACAGTGAAAAAACAATGTATAAGATTCACGGCCCTATATGTTCCAGTGTAATTTTTATCACAGTTTTGAATGGTAAATCCCGAGTAACGCTGGTAATCGCTGCTAGTAATATATAAAATTTCAATAACAGATTTCAATATTAAAGTTAATAACTTTTAAGAGCTTTTAATATTAACTGTTTAATTATTTATCTAATAAAAGTTGCTTGTTTTTTTATCTGTCTGTATGCATATCATTTGCGTAGCGAAAATTCTAAGAGAGCTACAGCTACGACATTATGTATAGTGATAGGCCAAGATTGGTTCCGAGGTAACTTGTAAAGAACCTAGCTGTCCCAACCGGGAATCTAACCCTGGATCTCCGAACTGGCCAATCGATGCAATCCCTTATCGTCGAAGTGGAGGACTCTGCGAACTTAGAACGATAATATTAAAATTCGACTCAGTTATTTGGTTACTGAAAATGTTTAGTTATGGAAAGACAATGTTGAGCGATTTTCACACAAATCAATTCCTTAAGATTAAATAAATTTGATTTGTTAACATGTGACAGTTTAAACAAGAAAGATTAATCATGCATAAAGCATTGATTATGAAACATTTTCCAACTGAAACGCAATTTTATTTAAACATCTCTGAAATGTAATACATTCTGCGCTGATATTTTATTAAACTATTACAATACTAATGTAATTTATTACGCTCGAAAACATAAAACTTCACCGAAAAACACAATGCTAGTTACACAAAATGATCTTTATTCAAATGGCGTGATTGATGCTTTTGCTGTTAATATTAGTCAAAACCATATATTATTTTATTATTATAAAAACTACATCGTTTTCTTATCTCATGCTATATTAGGTTTTTGAAATTGTTATAACTATGACAAACCATCACATTTTATAAATCATCTGCCTCTTTATAAGAAATAAATGAATATTTCACTCATACCACTTATATTTCTGATTCCACAGCTATATTTTGTGCGAAAAAAATCAGTAATTCTTATACAACTCACCTTACAATTGCTTGATATGTTTGCAATGTGTATGCTATAGTTTAGAGTTAAAATTAGGCTTCATTGTAGGAATAAAAAAAGCTTAGTGATAATTTAAAATCAATTCAATTAGCACAGAATTTAGACACACGTGTAACATGCAAAAATAAAACAGTTTTGTGACAGATACTACACTAAATATAAATTTAAGCGATCTTTAAATACAAATATCTTCACAACTATTCAAATATTTCCCTTTGAAATGAATTTTAGATCATTGTGGTTACCAATTCTGCAGTCTCCTGAGGGTTGATCGCACAATCATTTCCCCACCTCATCCATCAAGAGCATTTCCCCTGAACATCTCCTCCTTATCACCGACTGTTTACAGTAATCACTTGATTAATCAGACAGGCGCTCCCATTGAATGAATGGCCCACCACGACTGGACTTGTGGAAAGCCTTTTAATCGATACTTTCCTACCGCAGCGTTGAAGTCGAAGATTGATTCCAGTAACATCAGAGAATCAGTTATCTAATTGGTCATCCTTTAAGAGACCATTGAATATTTTAAAGATAACAGTTTATATTAGGAGTTGTCAATGAAATAAAGATTTGATGGTTATTTTTGTAATGTCCCGCTTTTCTAAAAAGTGTATTGTCAACTTAACTGTATTTATGGAAGAGTTCCAGTTTATTCTACATTTTAACTAGCGATAATATTTAATAGTATAACAATAAATATAATTTCAATAATAAATTGTAATATTAAAGTTAATAATTTCAAAAGCTTTTAATACTAACCATTTAATTATTTATCTAATAAATGATGCATATTTGCTTGTTTTCTTATCTGTCCGTTCGTCTATCGTTTTCGTAACGAAAACTTCAAGAGAAATCTACAGCTACGAAATTAGGTATAGTGATAGTCCAAAAATGATTCTGAGGCCATTCGGAGCGATAATTGTAAAATTCGAAATAATTTTTAATTACTATATGTGGAGAGGAAATTTTGAGAGATTTTCATACGAATGGATTCCTTGATATTAAAAAAATCTGATGTGGGCAACACATGACTTTCCTTATATAATGCAATGAATTTGCTACTTTTACAGTTAAAAAATGTTATTCTTATAGTAGATACTTATATTCTTTCCAAGACATTGAATTTTCTTCAAATAGTCGTCATTTTCATTGATTTAGTGTCATTTTTATCCATTTGGCGAGAATTTTGTTAATTTAGCAACAATTAAAAATGTCGCCAAGTTGGCAACATTCCACCAGATTCGTCGCCAAAATCTCGCCAAGCGTTATGGACGGAGAAATAAGTTATTCTTACAGCAGATAAATGACTATTGGCATTCAAATACAAAATTATTACTCAAAGTATATTTTCTCATGAATGGAACGAGCTAGATCCACGAGAATGATGTCACCCAATTTATCGCATGGTATTACATATGGAAAGTGAACACGTTTCTCAATAGGAAATATTTTTTTTTATTTTATATAACTTTTTGATATTTTTTTTTTTAAATGTGCAACATCTCGAGAACGGTTCATGTCGGCGTTCCAAAATTTATGTCAATCGTTTGCTAATGAAAAATTACATAAGAAATGTCTATTATTAGCGGTTTTGATTTTTTTACGATTTTTTCAAAATTTCACTGGAAAATTTAGGGGGTTCTGAACATTCGATTGTGTATAAAAACAATAGGCTTCCAGTGTTTACCGATTGTGATTTTGTACCAAATTTCGTTCGAATCGTTCCATTCGTTCGGCAATTATCGTCTCGACAGACTCACTGACACACACATACTTTCACACAAACACACACATACTTACACACACACACACACAGACATCATCTCAAAAATGTTTGATTCGTGATCAGGGATGCTTAAAACGTGCTCTCCCGTCGAAAGCTCGAATTCGAATATTCGATCCCGTCACAATACTTTCCTTATACATTATGTATATAAGGAAAGTAATATATATTTTGTCGACCTGTGACTAAGTGTACATCCGATTCATACACGTTTGGGTTGACTTGTTGAGCCTTAGTAAAGAACATATTTATCGCTAAAATGTTTCAGTACTGTCTCTCAACGCCATGTTTATCTGTTTTTAATAAGTAAGTTCCGTCAAAAACCACTTTACTATAAAGTAGCTATATATTATGCACTAAACTGACTGATTGAGTGAAGGGGGGAAGGGGTATGTATAAAACGTTTCGAGCAAACAAAACCCAAATTTTTGAAAACTCGAATATTAAGGTGACTGTGCAAAGAATTAACCGAAAACTTAAAACAAACCTTGGTTCATTTTTGAGCAATTTCGATCGAACTAGAAACTCAGGTTGGGTATCATTCAATACCGTTCAGCTGCCAGGTCAACGAAAAAAGTCGAATATAGCGAAAATTGGAGTTAGGGCTGATAGTGCTGAGATATGAATAAAAATTTCAAAACCACTGTTTCAAAATGACCAACCCTTACACTAGAGATAAAATCTCGGTTTTGATGCCATTCAATCCGTCACAGCTTCCAGATCATAGAAAAACAATCAAAAATGTCAAAAATTCGAATTTAGAATCACGCCATATAAAGGTTTAACAAAAAATCTTACACTATATTGCCTCTCAACAAATATAGGAATTAGTAACCTCTCACTGCTAACAATTAAAAGTGGCTATCAACAATCAGTTCTGTATTGGTATGCATAGGTGTTCCAGTATCTGTGTTGGTGTATAGGTGACACACAAGAAAACGGTGTGTAGGTGGCCCAGTGACCACTACCCATTGAGAACGCGCAAAGCGCGAGCTGAATGACAAGTCTAAATATATATATCTTCACAACAATTCATTCAATTACTTCCTTCGAAATGAATTCCAGACCATAATCGATAACAATTCAGCACTCTCCTAAAGGTGGAACTGAAAATCAATTTGAATGCAAAGGCACCCCATCCATCAAGAGTGTTTTCTCTGCACATCTCCTCCTTATCACCGACTGTTTACAGTAATCACGTGATTAATCAGACAGGCGCTCCCATTGAAGGGAGGGTCTACCGCGACTGGACTTGTAGAAAGCTTTTAATCAATACTTTCCTACCGCAGCTTTGAAGTCGAAGATTGATTTCAGCAATAGTGGAGGAATCAGTTATCCAATTGCTCATCCTTTAAGAGATCATTGAATATTTTAAAGACATGAATTTATATTAGGAGTCGGCAATGAAATAAAGATTTGATGGTTATTTTTGTAATATGTCGCATTTTTTAAAAAGTTTATCAACTTAACTATATTTATGGAAGAGTTTCAGTTGATTTTACGTTTTAACTAGCGATAATATTTAGTTTAATAATAAATTTAATGTCTATAATATATTTTAATATTAAAGTCAATAATTTTTAAAAGATTTTGATATTAACTTTAAATAATCTTACCTAATACAGGATGCATGTTTGCTTGTTTCCTTATCTGTCCCTTCGGCTATCATTAGCGTAGCGAAGAGTTGATTTCAACAACAAGATTGATTTCAGCATCAGCGAAGGAATCAACTATGGAATTGCTCGTCCTTTAAGAGATTATTGAATACTTTAAAGAGAAAAATATACTTGTTAGGAGTTGCCAATGAAATAAAGTTTAGATGACCCTTTTTGTAGTTGCATTATCAATATGAATATAAATTTTTAGAAGAGTTATAGTTGATGGAAAATTTTAGCAAACACATTTATAATAGTATAATAATAAATAATAATTTCAATAATAAAATTTAATATTAAAGTTAACTTTTAAAAGCTTAAAAAACTTAACTTTAATATCAAATGAGAAGTTTTAATTCGGTGTGATTATAATTTTAATATTATAATAATAAAAAAAACAATTTTAATAAGACATTTTTTGAAATTAAAGTAATTATTAAAGTTTATTAATAACAATGTTAATTAATTTTTTAATACTATGTTAATTAATTTGTAAGTTAATTATGAAATGTTAGAAGTACTTGTTGATAACTGAATGTTTGTTCTATTATTTAAAATACAATTTTTACTAGAGTTTATGTTAATTATTTATTTTTTTAAATAAAATGTTTACTAAGAGTTATTTATACATGAATAACTTTTATGCAAAAAACTTATGTATCCTCCAAAATTGGGCACATCTATATGTATGTAAATCATATCACGAATCTTTGTACTGGTCAGCCGATGCTCTGCTGTTGAGCTACTGGGGCGGAATTACAAGTTTTTAACGAAGTGGACTCTGTATCCCTCACAGCAAAGATCGTCACATATGTGACAGTGACGTTGTAATCACGTAACACTTAGGCCACAATGTGACATGATATTTGTGACTTCCATGCGACGTTACGTATTAGTAACTTTGTAACTTCATTGTGACTATACTGAGACTTCATTGTGACTGTACTAATTTGTGACGTTTCCGCAATTTAATTAACACGTAACAATGTGACGACATTATAATAGAAGTTACAATGTCACGTCACAAACAAGTTAATATGCGACGTCACAAACGACCATGAAAATGACCAAAATGACTTCGCAGTGACCTCAATATGACATTGCCGAGACGTACTGCGACGTCCTATGACGTCCCAAAGTCACAGTGTGACGTAAATCTTACGTCACTGTGAAAAAAAAATACTGTTAATAATGTCAGATTGTCGTACAGCTGACATTCCGTCCGGTCACTGTCTGCTGCTTTTGCTTCGAGTAAACCTCTTAATGCTATTTTTATTTATCAAGTTATCTTCCTGTGTGATTTTTGACCTCACAATTTGATTTTAGCGCTCCGTATTCCAGAGTCCAAATCCATGCTAGTCGTATTAGGATTACTCTCAGACCTTAGACATCTTTGCACAAACCTTCAGGGCTGATTTGTTCGGGCGTCATTTTAAAGAAACTTACTGCTCCAACCAGGAATCAAATCATATATCTTTACAGTTGAGCTACTCAGATGGAATTGCAAGCTCTTGTCGTCGAATTAGAGTCTGAGACTGTTTTATATTGAATATGCCTATTCCATCAAATTTGTATCATTTTGTGTGTGATTGAAATTTATCTTCTACTTTTCCGTGCACCGCTGTTGTGTGGAGTATTACATTGAAAACATATTTCCATTTCCATAATTTAGCTTTTTAACAATTTCCAACATAGTTGAAAAGTGTTTATGACTTTGGTCATTCTGTCTGTCTGTCTGTCCGTTCGCATGGATAACTGCCGTAAAAATGACTTTATCAAAATGAAATTTTAGTGTGTGGCTCAGACGGTCTGTGGGACGTATGGGAATGTAAATCAATAATATCACCCAATTAGTTTTGGATTGAACTCGGGTTGAAAAAATGAAATACATTGAACCCTATGGGCTCAAATTTTTTAAACATTTTTTAAGCTAAGTAAAAATTCGCAAATTGCTTCGACAATTTTAGGAATTATTCAAATTATCCTATAAAATATATAAAAAAATATGTTTGGCAGTTTTTTAAATAAGAATTAAAATAATAATGACACCTATATTATATTAAGAGATCACGTGACTCACTTCAAAGTAAAATATGGCACCGATCTTTTTCCAATGTAAAAATCGTGATTTTTTAAAGTTCTTTTAAATTTATATTTAGTATTGCATCCGTTCTAAAACCGTTTTATTTTTGTGTATTTTCTGTGCATCTACATTTTGCGCCAATGCAATTACAATATTTTTTAGTTTAAATGATCATCAAATTTTGATTATTTCTGCAACGAAGCCTAATTTTAATTCAGAATGTAAACAAATCAAGCTGTAAGATGAATTGTATAAGAATTGCTGATTTTTTTAATACAAAATTATTTAGCTCTGGAGTCTGGAATATAAGTGATATGAATGAAATACTCATTGATTTTCCATAGAGAAGCAGACGATTTTATAGCATTGCCTTCTTCGGTGAAGTTTTAAGGGTGGAGTTAGAAAGTAATTTTACCTCCATGGTTTATGTTTTCAAGTAAAATAAATTATTGTAGTACTATGGTAATTAAAAAGATATCACCGCTGAATGTATCACATTTTAGAAATGTTTAATGTTCAGTTTAATTTGCAGTTGGAAAGTGTTTCATAATCAATGTTTTATGCATGATTAATATTTCATGTTTATGCATTATCTTCACTGATGTCGTCTGTGTCAGACGTCAAATGGCTATTTACTATGAGTCGAAAGTTTCTTGTCACGATCCACTTTTTCTTTACCGCCCGACCTACCCGAAGGTGGACATTATCTGTTTGGACAACCGGGACAGGACCTTCAGATTTTGGCCGGACTGTAGACTGTAGACTGTACCCTCCGCCACCTACTACCAACCTCTCGGAAGGACTTACACCGTATTTAACGTGTCCATACTCAAGCAAGGGGACAATTTAGGCAGACTACCTGAAAATGTAAAGTATCTATTTGGATAAAAGGGACAGTGCCACCTAATTTAGATCCGAACCTAGTGTGGGCGACATTCACAAGGATCATACCCAAATTCTCCTTTCACCAATCACTCGAAAAGACGTACATATCCACATATTTTACGTGCTCGTTTTTCGCGTCAACACGGCGACAGTTTGGGCCAGAGATGGGGATCAAATTATCATGATCCTCGAATTTTGACAAGCTGCACATAAAGCGATAGCAGAGCGTTCAAAAATCACACCCTATTATAAATATTTCACATCATTAACATCTTGTTGCTATTTAACAACAATACGCCCATTGATTACAGCAGAAAGTTACCACCATCCGTCTTTCACAAGTTTCCATACATATCTCCGCCTTATCTTCCACTGTTTACAATAATCACGTGATTAATCGTACGAGAGTCTCCATTGAATTTATGATTTACCGCGACTGAATGGCTGAGTAGATCGAAAACAGTACCTTCTGCCGCGGCTTTGAAGTTGACCATTAATTCGAAAAGCGGTAGATGACAATAGTTATGATATTGTTTGCCATTTATGAATTCGATAAACTAGTTACAATAAGGTATAATTAGAGGGTGTTCCGTAATATAATTGTCTTCTTATGCTACATTTCACTTTCCCTGCAATACATGGTAATGTATAAGGAAAGTATTGGAATAATGTCAAAATCGCAACTCGAGTTTTCAACGAATCTACACGTTTTGTGACCCCTACAACACGAAAAAACCGTTTTAGGGTGACGTCTGTGTGTATGTCTGTCTGTACAATGTATGTATCCACTCTAACTGAAAAACTTATCAACCGAATTTCATAATTTCATAAAATTTGGTGGGTAAGTCACTTGTGTGTAACCTTGGTGCTGATTAGAATTTGTTACAGTTGGGGATAAAATAACCAGCCTTTTTTACGATATTGACAGCAAAAATCGAATTTATGCACTCTAGCTAAAAAACGAATCAATAAAATTTCACAAAATTTAGTAGATAAGTCACTTGTAGGTTACTCTGGTGCTGATTAGATTTTGGTATGATTCGGAAAAAAACGGCTATCTTTTTTTTTTTTGCGAAATGGCAGACAAAAATCGTTAAATCTAAAAATAAAAGACTACGTATGCTCAAATATATCAATTAAATGCTTATTTTATACGTATTTTTTACAACAGAAATAATAAGACATGCCCCATTACTCTAGGACTAGCCATTCTCGAGATATTTTAGTTTTTTCGCATTTTCGCCACGCCACCTTTGAAAATAAGTCCAGTTACCAAAAAAAAACGAAAATTGAAATAAAAGTGCAAATTCAGTGTAATTCAAAATAACTATGGCTGTTATTTTGTGCAATTAAACTCAATTTACTAGATTATTGAAGAAATAAAGAGTACGTGAATATGAGTCTGCAGGGAAAGTCATGTGCTGCATACATCGAATTTTTTTTCCAGTCACACATATTTATTGTACAAGACTTTTACAAATATTCTATGAGTGTATATCTCAGATCTATAATACAGTTACGTTTCTACACTAATGTAAATATACTGTAACGTAACATGTACAGTAATGCAAATGTACTGTACTATTGTACGGTAACAATGCTTGATCGAATAAAAGTCCCTGTAAAGCCCTTAGCGAAGAATTAAAAAGTTAAGATAACAAATTCGCAACAAAACGAGATAGACTAGAGAGCCAATTACAAAGTTGTAAAGCAGTGTCACGGACAATTAGAACTGGATTTTCTGTTTTAATACTGCAAGTTGTGTACAAAGTTGCCTTTGAGATGTACTTGATGACGTTACAAACAGTTGTCGGATTTAAAGAAAGGACGCATTATAAGCCGGGAAGCTGGTTGGTCCAACAAACGTATCAGTCGCCATCTTGGTCTGATCGATATGGCAGTTGCTCTGTGATTGGTAACAGTAGATCAGAGAATGCACATGTAACCGTCACAGAGGCTCATCACGCCACAGACAGGCAGCTGCTTGAGAGGATCGTGCAGTCAGAAGAGGAGCCATGTCCACACTATTGGCGTCGCTATCAGCCATTTTAAGGCATTTGCCATCCTCCATACATCCCGTATCAAGGGATACTATTCGGAGACGATCGGCAGAAGGTGGGCTTAGGTATCGACGTCCATTAAGGCACCTACCACTGAACCTTTAGCATAGGCAGAGCCGTTTGGAATGGTGCCGTACTCGGTCAGTCTGAACAGTATCCGATTGGAAGTATGTTGTTTTTAGTGACAAATCCCGCTTCTTTCTCAGAATTGACGACCGCCGCATACGTGTGTAAAGGAGAACTGGCCATCGTTCCGATCCCACATTTGTTGTTGACGGCACACAGCAATCACATGTGGTGTGACAGTCTGAGAAGCCATCTCTTGGGACCGATTTCCTCTAGTTGTGTTGCAAGTCATTCTGGTGACTAGCATTTTCGTCGTTGTGCAGAGCCGTAGGGATTGGTGTTGAGCGCGGTCACATTGGACAGTTTCCAATGGAAGGCATGTTAAATTTAGCGATAAATCCCACTTTTCTCTCAGTACTGATATACGTGCGTGGAGGAGGACTGGCGAGTGTTCCAATCCCGTATTTATTGTCATGCAAGCATACAGACATCACACGTGGTTATGACACTCTGGAGGGTGGGACAGCCGATCTCCTTTAGTTATGCTGCAAGCCAATCTGTCGGATCACTTGTATGTTTTACCTATACTGTCAAGCCGCCCAGGTCCCATTTGCATACAAGACAACGCACGACCACATACTGCACAACTTTCTCAACAATATCTTCAAAGATGTAATTCCCTCCCATAGCCATACAGGCCTCCAGACCAATCATGAATAGAACACACCTGGGACATGCTGGGACGGCAATTGCAGCCCTCTCAGAATACCGCTAAATTAACCGACCATTTGCAATATTTGTTGCAGAATTTTCCGCTTAGAGATACGAGCAACTTAATTAATTCTATGCCGCACAGAATATCGGCTTAAATAGCTGCCAAGGAAGGATTTATCACTTATTAAGATGCCATCTTCTTGTTGCCACCAGTTCTTAATGAATATTTTTCTTTGTTTTCAAATTCTAATCATTAGCATTTCTCCTCAAACGATATATACATGATGCCGAATTTCGTTGCTGTTGCTCAGTATCTTATGGGTGCAAATATTTTTTTGCAACTGAGTATATATATATAATATAGATCTATATATATAATATAGATAGGTAGATAGATAGAGAGAGAGAGAGGGATAGACAGACAGTATATTTCAAAACTAATGACAAACAATTCGAGGGGTGATAGAACATATCGAAACAAAATCTGTTCATCAAGGAATGCATGGTCTCAAGTGAAGCAGTTACGCTCTAGAGGGCTGTTTCAGGCGCGCGCATAACAGTGGGGTCATAAGGTCATTAGCGACTTGAAATGGATTGGTATATCAAAGTGGAGTAGGCGAACATGCATTTTGTCTTGGGTTTCCCCAAGCAGGAAAGCGTAAAGGCTTTATCGAGGGTTCTTTCCCAGCTTCTTCAAAAACACAGAATCACGCTTGCACAGCCACTGTCTGAAAGAGGATCGTTCAGTGATGCCATGCATTTATTTTTTCCTAAATAAAGCTTTGTTTCGATGTTTCGTTCCAATACTGTTATTATCTTGCATAAGACTGAGTGTGTGTGGAGAAATGGAAAGCGCCCTCTAGTGCGCAACCGTTTCACTTGCGACAATGCATGGTATGATGAAAAATGTTTATTTCGATTTGTTCTATCACCCCTTAAAGTTTGCTCCATTAGATTTGAAACACCCCTGTGTATGTATGTATATATATAATCCATCTTCCTTTCACTTTTGCTATACAGAACATTTAACATTTTCTATTAATGATCAATCTCAGATATATATAATACAAGTAAAATAAAAATTCTTAAAGTATATATATATATTAGTAATATATATATATATATATATTACACACACTGAGTGTACATACACAACGTTTTTAATTAAATTATATATATTAATATAAGATAAAAAATAAAAGTATTTTTATAATGCAAATCATATTCACTGTCATAAAATGCAGAAACGCTTCGTAAGTACATTACCTTGTATAAAGCTAGGGACTACGCTTTAGATGTTGGAAATTTTACTTTTGCAGTTAGAGCGCTATGATCTTAAGCCAATTGTGTCTTACAATTATCCCTATGGTAGGATGAGTGTCAGAATATATTTAATTTCTATTTTTAAATACTTCTATTAATTTAACTTTTTTGTGTAGCGAATGGGCTTTTACGTATTCTTTATCTTACATTTGCAATTAAATGTAATATTTCTATATAAAAATTCTGTTGTTACTAAATAACTTACAAAACAAAAAATAATAATTTACAACTCACCACTTGGCTATAAAATATCTAAAAACATGTCCATGTATTCATATTAAGTTAATTTCTTAAAATGGATTTTAGGTTACATGTTTCAATTTCACGACAATGTGTTTCATTGGATCTACTGTTTAAAATAAAATTACCGAAAACGTTTCAAACTTTGTAAATATTGTGTCTGGGAAAATTATAATTAAGAAGTAATTAATTTTATATTGCTTCACAAGGAAAATTAGAATGCCATTTTCTTTAAATTTACGATAGTTAGAATTCTTTTATCAAAAGCAAAAGCAGCTCAGCTACTTTTATTTAAAACTTCCCTTTTCATGAGATAGAGCAAATTTTAAGCAATTATATAACGATATTACATTATATAACGATATTATTAACGATATTATATTATATAACGATATATTAAATACTTTTAAAATTTGCAGATATTTTAAATCGCAATAAACAGCGCCTACATCAACTAATAAAACAATAGTATATTTTTTGACCCGGAGATGCTTTTTGGCTAGACGATATAATGCTGTACTTTCAGATACATTTTCATGGATCATACTCCGACTTAGCCTCTTACTATACAAATGGTCACTTGATTTAATGTTAGCTCACTAAAGTGATTAAATTTTGTAATATTTCAACCTTGCTATTTGCTAATCATTTTTTTTTTTTTTGCAGATCCAGAAGAAATCAAACCAGAAAAGTAAGTTCAATTTATCTCTTATCTCCTTATCCCTTATATATGTAACGTGGAAATGTTTCTTACCTTTCACAGAAAATTATTGAATTAAAAAACAAATACTTTTTAAATAATTTAATTGAAAAAGAATATGTCGAATTATTGTTGATTTATTTTATAGTTTCAATTTTTCATTTAATTAAAACTATATGTTGAATTAGTTTCATTTTAAAAGGATATTGATTATAAATCGAGTTGTAAATCAAGATATATCTATACAATATAAATATCGAAATATATTTTGTTGCAAATCTAAATATATCTATACTAAACATATGTATATATACTGTGAAACCCGATTTTACGTTTCCCGCTTCATACGTTTTATTACTTCAAACATATTTTTCTTTTGGTCACGATAAATTCTTCGTATCAATAATGTTAATAATTCCTGAATTATGCGTGATACAAATCGAAATTTTCTCGAATCAAACTTTTTTATTTAAGGTGCCAAACGATATTTTTCTCATATTCTACTTATTTCTTGCTAATTTTTACTTTCCTTATATGCACAGTATAATGTATAAGAAAAGTATTGTAACGGGGTCGAAAATTCGAATTTGAGTTTTCGACGGGAGAGCAAGTTTCAAGCATCCCTGAACACGACTCAGAAGTTTTGACGTGATGTCTGTGCTTGTGTATGTGTGTGTGTAAGTATGTGTATGTGTGTGTTAATGAGTCTTTGAAGACAATATCTCACGAACGAATGGAGCGATTCGAACGGAATTTGGTACAAAAATTACAATCCGTGCATACTGGACGCCTATTGTTTTTAAATGCAATCGCATGTTCAGAACCCCACTAAATTTTCAATTGAAATTTTGGAAAAATTATCAAAAAATCAAAACATTTCATAAAATTACGAAAATAGTCATTTCTAATGTAATTTTTCATTAGAAAACGATTGATACAATCATTAGAACTCGTTCTCGAGATATTGAACATTTTTAGGGGTGGAATAGTGTATAACAGAAGCATAACAATGATGTGCAGAAGAATAGAGTAACCGAAGTATACATATCTCGTTATTTTGTGATAGACGGATTTCCAAATTTATCTGACAAAGTATGAGGTTGAACCAACACAGAATGAAGATTTATTGGGAAATGATTAATTCGATCAGCTAGCAATTGATGTCACCACATATCCTGATTGTGACAGAAACTTTATGACTTCAGAAGTTCTGGGTATGACATCATGACGTCTGAAGCCTGACTCATAATACTGACCATACGTCTAAATACTAAATACTGGTGCAGCACTGACCATCTTGACTCCCAGTTGAAGCTATGCTTGTACATTGTGAAAAGATGATTACTTTCTCCTCCTTTTCTTGAGATATCGAGAAAATCAAAACATTTTAGGCTATTTCATTGAATAATTAGTACAATTTTTTAGAAGCAGAAGAGCCTATTTTACAGCTAAATTCCGTTTCAAATATCAGTCATGTAACATGAGCGCGCCTTCGAAATAGCACAGACAGATGATAACTTATGCGACCGGTTGGAGTCAACATGGCGGCTGCGTAAGCCTGCATATTTAGGAGCCTTAGGGATGAGGAGGACGCGAATGACGGACATACTGAGCAGAGAGTGTGCCTTCCTCAATCGGGTCTGTCACTCCACTAAAAACTGTGAAGAATGTTTCCTAGCAAATGAAAATCCAGATTTGCATTTGCAAACTCTGTCATTCGTCGTCGAAAATGTTATTTGTGAAATTGCAACTAAAAAATCCAACGTCTTTAACAAGTGAGAATTTTTATCATGGAATATAGATGTAATAAAATATCGCAATAACAGCCTCCTCATACAAACGCACTGACAGCACTAGGCGTAACCGCTTGAGATCCAAAGGACCACGTGACCTTACGATGGGTTGAAGACCCAGACCGTCCGACTCATCCTAAGGACTCGAGCAACGTTTGGACGGCCGGAGCTTACAATGGGTGTAGGAATTATTTATTTCCCCACATAAATGTATTTGAACTAAATATCAACCACTGGCGATCATGTGACTGCGTTCATCGTTTGACGCTTGAAAAATATATTGCCATCTTCTGGTACCTGTTCTTTGAGGTCAAAAATGCCTTAACAGGCTGCAGTCAATCAGAATGCAAAAACAAAGCGAACTTCCGTCACCATAGTAAATAAATAACATTAAAAATAATATAGTTACGATTTTATACTGATGATTTGATACGTATAAAATCCCTTTTCGAAACACCTGTATTTTTGCTCCAATACCGGTAATAAAATACCTACAATATTCAAATCTTAGTCCCAGGATAAGGATATTCATCACATTGGCAAATTACAGAACTAACCGATTATTTTCATCATTATTTCAATTTATTTCACGGAATAATCAATAGTCAATCTATCTACTCTAAAGTGAACATCAAAACACATCACTAATCTTTAAAACTCCACAGAGGATATTTAAAATCTAACTGACTTCCAATCTCTAGTTCCAATATTGCAACGTACCATGTTTTTAATTAAAATAAAGATGCCAAAATCTGAAGGTTATGATTCGTTGCCAGTTTCCAGTCTAAAGATTTACGGGAAAATAATGCAGGCAAATCCCATTTTGACGCTCAATTTAAATTAACTAAATCTGAGATGCCGTTCTCGTTTTGCAATGTGTTTTGGATATGGCGCAAATGCTGCAAAATAAATATTTCTAATTAAGAAAAGTGCCAGGAGATGACTTCTTTCCCAGAGCTAGTCATAATTTAGTGGATAATCAAAATCACCTTTGTTCTAATTTTAGAAATCGAAGCGCTCGGAAGAGTTATTAGCAAAAGTCCCACGATCAATGAATCGTATTTCGACCCGACTTTAACAATTAAAATACTGTAATCATTTATGTGGCAGTCGAAACTTTATCTAACATAGAAAGAATTGTAAATAAAATACACGATACAAACTAAAGCAAGGAAAGTGCTCAATAACCATCCTTCACTACCTCATGGAAAATTATTTCGCGAATAAGGCCATTCATCAGCTCTAACGTGCTTTAAGGAATTTTCTGCTCAGAGATCTCATCTCCTACGGCGTTCTGACGAGCGACAGCGACCACGGAACCATGGTCCACGAGTGGTGATGGATAATCATTTAAGTCCATCACGTTCTTACGCAAAGCCAAAAATCGCATCCTCGTAACAAAGAAAATTGCATTTTGCATGAAATAAATACAGGTTGCTAAAAAAAAAAAAAATTCGCATACAAGAAGAAATGTTTGATCTAATAGAGCTGTTTGTTCTGAATTCAAATATGTGATTAGCTTTCCTGTATTAAGCAAGGACTTTTAGTTCCACACATGTTAAATCTAAAAAAATGCATATTTACATACATTTACAACACTATTCCTCTATTATCCTGAGACTTTTAGATCCGCACAAATTAAATCTAAACAAATGTATAAAAACACATTCACAACAATATCCATATTATATTCTTTAAAAATATTCAGAAGTAAGGAGATAACAGGATCCACCACTACCAACATCTAATTATGTCTCATATTATATCCTTCTTTTTTTTTACCGAGACCATCCAACCTACCCGAAAGTGTAAGGTATCTGTTTGGACAGTCGGTAAGTTGTTCCACACAATTTAAACCGTAACCCAGTGGGGAAGGCATCCACGGGGACCGTATCTTCATTCCCCTACCACTAACCATTCAAAGGACTTACGGACCCTTATATGTAACGTGTCCGTAGTCCGCGTGAACACGGCGACAGTTTGGGAAGAGGTGGAAATCGTACTTGGGTCGTCCGAGTGCAATTCCCGCGCGCAAACCACTGGGCTGTCGCACCCCTCTATTCATATTATCTGAACAGTTAAACATTTTTTTGTGTCTTTTGCTTCTGCAACATCCCTCTAAAGTGTTCAATAATAGTCAGTCCGAATTCTAGAACGCCACATTCCCTAGTACATATTTTTCATAATCGAGATGTTTTAGTGCAATCGACCTTCGTGTTCGAAGCTAACAACATCCCTATCCTCGAATTAAGTTTGATAGCAATTTTTTGAAAACAGAAGCAGCTATTTTACAGCTCAGTTGCGTATCGAATATTAGCAATGTAACATGCACGTGCCATTAAAATAACACAGGCAGACGATAATTTACTGGACTGTTTGGAGTCAAAATGACGCTTGCGTCAGCTTGTACAGGGTGATTAAAAAAAGGTGGGCCAGACTTTAAGACGTGGTAGTGCACACCAAACCAAGCAGTTTTCGTCATAGTTTATCGGGTGGGAAATGAAACGTAAAGGAGCCAGTGGGCGCTTCATGGTGAAGCCGACGATGTGAGGCGAAAACACAAGAATGACTTAGAAGTTCTAAAGTGCCATTTAATAAATAATAATTACAGTAATGGCTCAAAAGAGCGACCGCTAACCTGAATGCACGTCTCAGAGCGGCGATGGAGGGATTGGCGAACTCTTTTGAACAGACCAGGCATGTCGCGCACTTCGGCAGCAGCGGCGGAAATTCTGGTGACAGTTCTTCTTCAGATTCAAGGGGAGCGTCATAAACGGAACTCTTGAGATATCACCATAAAAATAAGTCAAAACACGACAGACCGGGCGATCGTGGGGCCAAGCTATGGCACCACCTAGCCCAATCCATTGGCCTGAAGAAGCGAGTTCCAGATAGTCCATTACCTCTCGCCGCCCAATTACTAAAATTTGCATAAGGGTTCTTCTTCTACAGATGGCATTTTCATACGTGGTTTTCTTTTTAAACCAGAAAATAACAACCAAAATGACGCTTTTAAGTTTGCGGAGTGGCCGCTTCCCAACCAGTAAGAGCCTTGTAACGCCTTTATCTTTCATTTCCGACCCGGTAAACTATGACGAAAAATACTTGGTTTGACGTGTACTACCACCTTTTAAAGTTTGGTCCATCTATTTTTAATCACCCTGTATATTTATGAGCCCTAACCCACAATGCCATCGTAGTTCTGTTCTTTAAAATTAAAAAAAAAACATCCGAAACAGTTTAGAACAATCTTCACGCCGTTTTTATGACTTGGATGAATCTACCTTTGAGTTTTCACGTATCTTATTGTTGTTGTTGTTGTTGCTCATAACCTCCTGTTTCGGTCGAACCACAAACAGGACCAGTGATGCCAGAAGAAGGACAAAGAATGACACAAGACGAGATCACAAAGTTTTTATTAACACAAACAAGCATCACTGACGAAGATCTGGGGGGGGGGGTGCAGCTTCACTTTTGGCGAGGACCCAGAAAGCGGAAGACTGACTTCATCCTCAAGAAAACACCCATGCCTTACTCGGGATTCGAACCCAAGCCCACTAGACAACAGTCGGAGACGCTATCCACTTCACCGCCTGGGCGGCTCGCATCTTATTTTAGAGCCTAGAAGATTCCCTTCCGTAATTTTATCATCACTTAAATTCGAGAAAAATTTTCTTTCAAATGAGAAAGCTTAGCGTCATTTTTATCCGTGAGGTTTTGAAAAACTCTAATTTTGTTGGGAAAATAGTACAAATTTTCAAGCTAACGAATAGAAAATTTGCACCATTTTTTTTTGTCCAGGAGTAAGGGATTCCTATTTTATCTATTTCTTATTGATTTAATGATTTTCTTGTTTGGATTCTGTCCTTCTCATACAAGAAAGAACAGAATTTTGTACAGCCGAGCTGCAAAGCATGTAATAGAATAATGACTTACATCGTCAAAGATATATCAGTTGTACATGTCACACAATTTTTTTCTTCAAGTAACAATATTTTTTTTCGATTCATATCAGCGACTTTAGCTAATGGCACACAAGTAAATGAACAAAGACAAAAAATATCGTCGCACCCAGTGAAATAATGCGATAGTGATGAAACTTTGAATGCAAACAGCTTTCGACCGAATATGCAAATGATCGAAAATTCGCAGCCAACGAATGCATAGTCGGAACTACAGCGCATTGAAACTGGGCACCATCGTGGTGTATACAAGGAACAAACCTCGCTTTCAGGAACAAAACGTGCAGTGGATTTCGATTGGTTTTATGTACCTTGATTGTAACAATGGCTCGCCGGCGAATTCGCGACCACTACGAGCATATGAAGGAGTTTAAAAGAGGGAGTGCGGTCGGACTGCATGAGGCTGGATGGGCACACCGCCAAATCGCTCGGCATTTAGGTAGGAGCGATGCAGCAATTAGACGAAGTTGACAGGAATGGGTCCAAAATGGCAGATTTCAGTGTCAAAAGGGCAGTGTGCGGCATAGAGCGACGACAGAACGCGAAGATAGAGCGATTGCCAGAGCAGCTGTGACAGCACGAGATTCGTCATTATCAACCATCCAACGTATGAGAAATACGGAAGTGGCCACCCGGATTATTAATAGAAGACTACGGGAGCGGAATCTATACTCGCGGCGTCCATTACGCTGCCTACTACCGACCAGTATACACCGTCAACAACGATTGCTATGGTGGCGGGCCCGATCAACATGGAATTGTTCGGATTGGGAACGAATTGTCTTCAGTGATGAGTCCCGTTCCGAACTGAGTCCCAACGACCAGCGCAGACGTATCTGGAGGTAGTCCGTACATCGTCAGGATTCGGATCTTATTGTCACACGTCCCGACAACAGGGAGTTGTGGTCTTTGGTGCCATTTCGTTTGATACCGGATCCCTTTGATAGTTCTCCGTGGCACCATCACAGCACAGCAGTACGTTGCCGAAATTCTAAGACCCGTTGTTTTGCCATTCCTTTAGTGACACACCGGGATAATTTTTCAGCAAGATAATGCCTGGCCATACACGGCATGCCTCTCTATTGATTGCCGGCGTGCTTACGGTATACTTCCCTGGCCAGCCAGATCCCCAGCTCTCTCGCCTATTGAGCACATTTGAGCTGAGATGGGGCGTCGCCTGCGACCATCCCAGTATATAGACGAATTAGCTCGCAATTGGGGGCCATTTGGAACGACGTTCCTCAGAACATCATTCGGCAACTTCATGCATCAATGCCACGTCGGTTAACAGTTTGTATCAAGGCCAGAGATGAACCAACGCTATATTGATGTATTCACTTTGTGTAGAACTTTAAGTGCAATAAATCATCCAATGTTCTTAAATTCTAATCATTTATTTTTCTGTACATCCACATTACACGTACCAAAATGTGTCTCATTTGGATAATTCGTTCTTGGTGGGTCATTTTTAACACTTTACAACAAAGTTAAAAAGTGTTTATGACTTTGTTCATTCTGTCTGTCTGTCTGTCTGTCCGTTAGCACGATAACTGCCGTAAAAATGAGTTTATCAAAATGAAATTTTAGTATGTTGTTCAGACGGTCTGTAGGACCTATGGGAATATAAATAAATAATATCACCCAATTAGTTTTTTATTGAACCCGGGTTGAAAAAATGAAATACATTGAACCCTATGGGACCTAATTTTTCAAACATTTTTTAAGTAAATTTAAAATTCACGAATTGCTTCGAAATTTTTAGGAAATATTCACATTATCCCATAGAATATATAAAAAAAAAATTCAGTAAAATATGTTAAGTAGTTTTTTAATTAAAAAAATTATTTAATATAGGTAAAAAAACAAATTCAATTAAATTCTGACTTTGGGATATCTTCCAGAAAGAAAAGAGAGAGATATTATATAATAAATATCTCTCCATTTGTTTAAACGTTTTGCATATGAGAGTGGCTTCATATTTTAAAATAAATTTGGTAGATAACAATTTTTCATTTTTTTTAAATTTTATATAACTCTTCATGATAAATTTAATTGATGGCATTTTAAATGCACTTTCCTACGTCCTAGAGAGTTAAAATTTGGTACACAGCTTAAATTTGTTGAACATTTTATTCGACAAAAATTTGATGGATCTTTAAATATAGATCATACATTTTTTTCGAAATGGCCTGAAAATAATCCCCGTTCACTTCTATAAATCATTGGTGTAATATTGTTAAAAATTCTGATGTGGACAGCACATGTCTTTCTCTGCAGACTCATATTCGTTCTCTTTATTTATTCAATGATAATTTGAGTTTATCTGCACAACATAAGTATTTTAAATGACATTGAATTTACACGTTAAACTTATATTTGGTTCTCATTTGATAGCTAGACTTATTGTCAAAGGTGGCGTAGCGAAAACGCGAAAAAACTAGAATATCTCAAGAACGGCTAGTCCTAGAGTAATGGGGTTAGTCTTATTCTTTTTGTTGTCAAAAATCACATATAAAATAGGAATTTAATTGATATAATTGAGCACACGTAGTCTTTTATTTTTATATATAACGATTTTTGCTGGCCATTTCGCAAAAATAGCCCGTTCCTTTTTCCCGAATCGTAGTAGAATAACCTACAAATGATTTATATACAAAATTTTGTTAAATTTGGTATATAAATCACTTGTAGGTTATTGAAATATTATACTCCAAATTTTGTTAAATTTGGTTCATTAGTTTTTAGCTAGAGTGGATAAAGGCAATTTCTGCGGCCATTTCGCAAAGAAGGCAGATTCTTTTATTACGAATCGTACTATAATCTAATGAACATCAGGATTTCCCACAAAAAACATACCTACCAAATTGTATGAAATTCGGTCCATTAGTTTTTCAATTAGAGTGGATGTAATATCCACACAGACACACAGAAACATACACAGATACACCCTTACACACACAGACGTCTTCCTAAAAGTAGTTTTTTCGTGTTCTAGAAGTCCCAAAACGTGTAGATACTTTGAAAATTCGAGTTCCGATCTTCGACACGATTCCAATACTTTGAGTACATACACATACACATATATATTATCTGTGTATTATCTGTGTATCTAAATTCCGTGCCTATGCAATTACAATAGTTGTGATTTTAAATGATCCCTAAACTTTTATTATTTCTTCAAGGAAGCCTAATTTTAACATATGCAGAATGCAAATATCTCAAGCGATTGTAAAAATGAATTACATAAGAATTGCTGAATTTTTTTCACACAAAATTATTTAGCTCTGGAGTCTGGAATACAAGTTATATGAATGAAATATTCATTGATTTTGCATAAAGAATCAGATGATTTATATTTCGATACAGTTTTAAATATTTAAGTTTAATAAATTACTGTAGTACTGTGATAATGTAAAATATATTACCACTGAATGAATCACATTTTAGAAATTTTTAAATGAAATTACATTTCAGTTGGAAAGTGTTTCATAATCAATGCTTATGCATGATTGATCTTTCTTGTTTTTTTTGTCTTAGAGTGTATATTCATTGCTCAAAAAGATATCTATCAAACTAGTTTTAAGACGTTTTACTGAACAGATTTACTGATCTGATCAGTTATAAATTAAAAATAGGAAAGATCAATCATGCAGCATTGACTATGAAACACTTTCCAACTTCAGTGTGCTTTTATTTAAACATCTCTAAAATGCCATACACTCCTCGGTAATGTTTTTAAAATTATCACAATACTACACTGATTTATTATATTTGAAAACTTAAAACATCATCGAAAAAAATGAACTTTATTCAAATGACGGCATTGAAATATAAATTGCCTGATTTAAACATTTCTAAAATACGATACATTCCTCTGTAATATTTAACCAATTCTAGCGGCGATCATTTTCTATGTGTTTTAGTAAACATTTGCATTGCATCTATTGCAGTTCAAAACCTTCACGGATTTTCATAAAATTTTGAATGTTGAAAAATATTTATTTAGTCTGGAACTAATTGGATTTTACTGTAAGTGGAAATACAAAAATGTGGCCCTTATTTTCCAAGTTAGTAATAGCATCAACTTAAGTGTTACTTGTGGCAGAAGAGAAGGAATATCCTCGTTGACAACTGTGCGTTCATGCCAACTAAGAACTGGTGGTTTTCAATGTCGTATAATCTTCTTTTCCAGCAAACTCTCACCTGTTTGGACATGGTCAAAAGAACCCTTCTCTGAGCAGGATCCGGAAAACACCAGGCCGGCATTGACTCCAGTCACAGATAACATTAGACACAGTTTACAAAATCAGACAGACACTCAGACTTGTAAGAGTGCTTTTGTTGAATGCCTAAAACATATGCAAGATAATTCATCATCATCACACCATCATCATGGATTTGTGCTTCTCTCAGTGGAAGTGAATGAATCGTAAATTACCATACGAACATGGCGACATACCTCATAGATGTGTAAGGAATGTCATATATTGTCAAGTCACAAAAGTACCAAGACGCATCTCATCACTCAACCCCCCCATCGTATATAGTAATGTCGGACCTTGTGGTGTAGAAATAGCAATTTGTTTTGATGAGTTTGTCACTCCACTCCTGTGGATGTGAGAATGTGATTAGCAGTTGTTGGTTGCAATCAATAATTGGCGTGAGATGGCAAATACCTGCGTAGGCTGTAAAAAGGGTGCGGAGGCCAAAAAATACGCGAGAGCAAGTTACAAGATAATAAAGCTAAAGTACGGAAGGAGATTAGGTAATTAAATGTTGGAAGTTTGTACAAAAACAAAATAATTAATAATTTGAGTCAGCAGAATTCGAGGATTAAAAAACTGGGCTGGCGTCAGAAACATGGGCTATCTAATTCGCTACTGCCACCTAAACCGATACGGAACCGGTCGGTGGGACAAACAAGGAAATAGGAGTCCCAGAACATATGCAGTGACCCAGTGTTCAAAGCTTTAGAGCTAAGAATAAAAGGTCACATGGTGCAACCACTGGTTGCCGTCAATCCTTTCTGACAGTGCAGGCCGTTTAAGAATTTATCCCCTGGATGAGTTCTATCGACTCTACAAAAAGATGATGCGATGACACTAGCAGCGCTGCTCCCTACATTGAGAGAATGTTATTATAGTCAGGGACCATGGGGTTGCAGCACCCATGCCTGTCCAACTCAGGCTGATTATTGGTACTGCTGGAAGAATGTAAACAAACATCTTAATTTACCATTCCCATGAACGATGTTCATAAACTCAACTTTATTTTTGAACCACTTACTTCGTTCTCGGGAGTGACTCACGGCGCTCTTTCAGTAGAAGTCTTCATTCAAATTGGATATCCGATGCGTACACTGATTCATTTGCATAATTAGGGTTGGACTCCGGACAATGTAGTATTGCGGTAGGTACCCATCCCAGTATATATAAGAGGTTCTCAGTAGAAACACCATTAACTGTTCTGATCTGAAACAGGTCTTCTGGTATAATGTCTTGATCTTAGTCAATTTCGGTGATCCAGGTTAAAAAGTTCTTTTACAGATGAGTTAGTCTTTGAGTGACGGTTTTCGTCACTAGTAGAAATTTCTATACACCGGTGATTTTTTTGCTTTTAAACTTAAGCAAAGACGACCGATCCTAATATGTTCAAGCTACACGTACTTTACGCAGCAATCCACTGTAATTGGTAAGATTCTGCACTTTAAATAAATGCAGACTCAGCATTTTTCAATTGAAAAAGTATTATTGTTTTTCTTCCTTTACCACTACTTAACATTTGCTATGTCTAATAAAGCAATTTAAGTTTATCTCCAATAGTGTACAATTTTCCTTTGATGGGTCAAGGAGGTGGCAAAGTAAAAATTTAAATTGCTACCCTGCGTATAAATTTTACAAGTACCCTGAAGAGATCGGAGAAATCGGATTCAACAGCCCTGAGTATACTTACTCGGCACCTTGAAATTGACTTAATACTCGATTCCACACCATGCAAATCTCAGTATTTTTGAAGCGAATGCAATTGCAACCATACTATCAATTGGAGTCCAAAATCGTAACAACCATTAATTCGGTGTACATTTCATCGCAATTATTATCCATCATTCGATGTATTAGAATACAGTTTTTAATTTCTTGCTCCTATCTCTCATTTTATCGATATCCACAGTTATTTTGTAACGCAATTACCCAAACACTACTGTTTATGATTATTAATTACTGAAATATCGTCTACTAATATCTTAGTATAAATAATAATCACTATCGCTTTACACGGCTTATCTGCTCGTATCAGAAGGAAAATAATGTATATCCATTTAATAAAGGCAATACTATTAGAATTTAAAATATTCCAAAACATAATTTAAATCAACAACGGATCATTAAAACGCAATATTTGCACACATGAGTTATCAATAAAATAATCAACAATTGTTCTCTGCTATGTAAAATTCTAATTACTTCTAACTTCTAATTCCCAAAGAGTAAATATTTCTGAATTAACAATACTTCGTTTTCAGACAATTAAAATCGCTTCCAATTAAAATAAAATACTCCACTCAGCACATCATATATTTCTTAACGCAAGATTTATTCCAACGATAGAAAGAAAAATATCAAAATCCTATATTCATGTGCTTCATTAAACTTGGCTTAATACTAACCCGCCAATCTTATCCATTTTACTTCGTATTGAACTTCCATGTAACGTAAGATAAATCGTTCTAATTAAGAAAAGTTTTCTGAGTCCCAGTACGTATGCTTTTGCCATATTTTAGCAGACGATTAAAGTTTCCCCAATTCCCTGTTGTTCGATGATTGAAGTTCTGGCATTGAAGTACTCGAATGTACTTCTGCTCCAACGATTTCCGCAACACCGACTCTATGCACTTAAGTATAAAACTAATGGCATGTCACACATTATATATATATATATATATATATATATATAGAGGAAGAGGAAAACACCATTATAGCTATAATGACACAGAAGAAAAAATCTCCAAATTTATAGAATCAATTAAATCCAAAGACGGAATCAAGTACAATTGGATTAAGGATGTCATTTACAGTATAAAAATCAAATATTTACCTCGTATATGGGCTTTTATACAGCAATATACGTTGGAAGAACCTATTGACTTTCGGATTGAAGAAACACACAAAAATATAGCCATTATGCTTGACTTAATTAAATTAAGGGCCAGAAAATTTCAAATTAGATTAAAACCCAGAATACAGAACAAGCAAAGTATGGAATATTTTATAACCACATTCCGAAATAAGAAATTTGATGGAATTCCCTTTAAATCGATACTTTACAATATCAAAACTTTCTTACCTGTTCAGGATCTTAAGGTAAAATTGACTTACCGCTATGTGCGCACAAACGGTAGAAGATTCTTCAACTACAACAATATATGTAAAGAATTGGATACTAAAACAACAGAATGCAAATGCACTGATAGCAAACTTAAAGATCCTTATCACAATCACATCATTACAGGTGATCTGGATATTATCTCAGATAAAACTCTAAAAAATATTTTCAAACTCGGAACTAAATACAGATCACAAGAATATAACCAAGTAATCGAAAATTTCAATCAAGATCTAGAAGAATTTATTTATAAAATAGCAGTAAAACACAGTTTACCTATTCAAGCCTTTCATGAATGGAAATATAATTTTTCAAAAGAATTTCAGTTTTATTACATCAGACAAAATAACAGAATTAGGAATCTTTCAATACCTGCAGCTATACAAACTATAAAAGAAAATTTTGCTATAACTTATACTGACAAGATGGTATCACATTTTGCATTTACATGCAAAAAGTTTTACATGGATACACTTCTTCACTGCTATCTAGACAGTACTATGTACACCCCTTTACATAATAATGGGAATGTTCTATCCAATAGGATTAAAGCTTTGTACAAACGAATCGGTAATGAAATAAAAACTGTTAAATTTCCATATTTAATCCTCATTCCAAAGATGCATAAAGAGCCTGTAAAATTCCGTACAGTTACCGTTGGCTGTGGATCATATCTGACAATAGCTAATAAACGACTATTGAACATCCTCAAGTTTGTGATGGAAAACATCAAAAAACAGAATCATGTCATGATCAAAAATGGAGTAGAAGTTATCGATCGATTAAAACATTGTAATAAAAATATATGTTTTAAAAGCTTTGATTTCCGCGACCTATTTAACAACATTGATTTATCTAATTTATACTCAATCTTGGAAAAATTACATGAAGAATATGATTTGAAGGATTTTATTACTTATCGAAGATACCTTGATCTTATTGAACTGGTATTAAAAGAAAATATTCTATATAACGGAAATAATTATTACCGACAAATAAAGGGAATCCCAATGGGAGGAGCCTGTTCATCAATCTTGGCCGATATTTACCTCTCAACATATGAAAAAGGAACCCATATTTTGTCAGAGATACCATATTTCCGGTTTGTTGACGATGTGCTATTGGGGAGTTATGAAACCACCACCAATTTCGATTTCACATTTTACCCACCGGAATTGGAATTAATTGAAAATTATAAAGAAGAAAATGAAGCGGTAAATTTTCTGGACATCTCAATAAAAAAACATGGATTATATGGTCATTATACAACGTTATACGACAAAAGAGAATTATATAAAATGAAGATAAATCATCTCATCGATTGGAAAACAAATCTTACCAAAAATACTTTCAGAAATATCATACTCGGACACTTCAAGAGAAACCAAATTTACAACACGTTTAAAAAAGATTGCAATAATAGCAATATTAAAATCATAACAGAGGCTTTATATAAACATTATCCTATATATTTCTTAAAGGATTGCTATAGATCGATTTTCAAGGATCATGTAGATTTTGACAGTTTACTTCAATTTGCAAGTAAATAAAGTTTATGCGTACCTGCTAAGATTGCACGCATGCGTAAAATGAACATATATATGATAGCGAGTTGGGCAGGATTCACTTTTGGTCCAGTTTCCTTCTGTTTGGTTGGTCTTGTTCTTCCGTATCCGGGTGCCTTCGTATTAGCACGCATTGGGGACCAACCTTTGCTTTGCATTGGTACCGTGAGCGTTTGCCTAGGCTGGAAAAGCAGCTTTAAACGGGAGGGGGAGTCGCAATCCTCCCCAACCATTAAATGCAAAGCATTTGGTTATCCCAAGTTCCTTTAAATCTTCTTTTTCTTGGATTACATTCTGCTTCGGAGTATAGAGCGGCTTGGCGCCTTTTCCTGAGTAGTGCCTTTGATTTTTGTGGATATGCATAGGAATTCTTTTTGAATTTGTTTACTGGATTTTATATGATATATATATATATATATATATATATATATATATATATAAATAAAAATTAAATGATTGTAATCGAAAATTATGCATAAACTACTGTATGTACAAAAAAACCCATCTCTAGCATATCTGTTACAAATGAGTAACTATAAGCCAAGTCTAAGGATAAAGATAGAAGGTTACATATCACTACATTGGAAAGGGGGATGAGAAGAATATTAGGATTCAAAAATCACAATTAAAAGTATATAAAAGTAAATAAAAATAAAACTCTGCAAAAATGAGAATAGGCAATAATAATCAGCTCAAGACAAGAGATCAAGAATAGAGAACAATCAATCGAAACCACACAAAAAATGGCGGTCAGTTCGAAATTGCATTCTCATCAGGACAGCCATACAATTCGAATTAAACCGATAGAATAGCCAGTTTCTGACAATGGCGATAGTATTTAACTATAGACACCATTGGAACTGTCTACTGGCTAGTGGAATTAGAAAAATAAATCAATTGAATTATACAAAGCTGAAAAACAATACCTCCACGAACTGTAATGTGAAATCAAAGCATAGCACCACGTGTAAGATAAACTAGTAACTGAGCATTTCACCTCACTTCGTCAATGCGAGTGGGCGAGCATTTCACCTCACTTCGTCAATGCGAGTGGGAATGAATACAATTGAACGATACATAATAAGTATGGAGACTTTCGAAAATAGTAAACAGTATAGGACTCAGGACAAGTGGAAAATAGACATTCTAAAATAGTAAACAGTATTAGACTCAGGCCAAGTGGTAAGTAAGGTGATAAGAATGGGTGAATTTTCAAAAATGAGTTAACCAATCAAAGATAAATAATGCATGTGTAAAATTATTACGTGGTATATTTGAAATTATTAATAATATTATTTACAAATACTTCCGGATATAGGTAGTTTTGACAAATACGTTTAAGTTTATTGATGTGGAGAAAGTGAAACTGAGGATCAGAGAGTCGATGTATTCGAAATAGCTGGTTTAAAATGATGTTTCTAAACAATTGAATAGAATTACAAGATTGATATGATAGCAGCTTTATGATAGTGAAGTTGTAAGAATCTTTTTTATCATATAGATTGGTGATTACATGATTATTGAGGGTATCTAAATTGAGGTCTAAAAAATTAACAGTTTGACTAACGCAAGGCTCATTAGGAATTAATTCTAGGTTAGACGGGTAAAAATCAATATTAATGGGATAGGAATCATCAATGATAATACAAATTAAGTCGTCAACATATCTATATATAATATATGAATTAGAGTTAAAATGACATTCATAATAATAAAGATATAAGTTAGCGAGTATACTACTACTACAGCCACCTTGTGGTACACCAGATGTTTGTAAATAAATGTTATCACCTTGGATAATATAATTGTTGTATAACACAAAGTGCAAGAGCATAGGAAAATTTTTGACATTAAAAGCATCATGATTGGAAGATATATAGTCATGATAAAGAGAGATAATAACTTTATGTAAATCTTTAATGACAATATTATTAAATAGGTCTTTAAAATCAAAGGTTTGGAAACCAAGAATTTGTGGTAACTTGCTAAGGTGATTAACTAAATCAAAACTATTGTTCAAAATGAAATATCCTGAATTCCTGAATTTAAGAGATTCATTAATTCGATTTAAACAGTTAAGCAAGTACTTACTAGCTGTAGTGGTAAAGGTATTATGTCCACAAGTGACTGTTCTAAAACTGAGAGGTGATTTGTGGAATTTAGGAACCAAAGTAACATAAGGAAATTTAAAAAACTTACAATTAATATTTAATTGTGTATATAATTTTAGCATTTTAGTTTTGATTTGGATAGACTGATTATTAATGGGTTTAAAAATTTGATTATCTTTTAAGTAATTCTGTAACAGAGAAACATAATATTTTTTACAAATGATGGCATAATTATTAGAAGCTTTATCTACATAAGTTATGACAAAATGTTGTTGTAGTTCTTTGATAGCAGATAGGAGTTGTTTATAAGGATACCTAGGCTTCGTTAATTTAGTGTTTATAATAACATTTTTAAGTAGATGTAAGGTCGTATACTTCCATAGATTGAATGCTTCAATAGGAATAGAATGTGAACAAGCAAGTTGATATATGAATTTATCAAAATCAAATGATAGAGACTGAAGAAGTTGTTTAGGGTGATGGCAGAATGGAATGCGAAATTTAGACCCTTTATTCATAATATCCCTGAGTATATCATCCTGAACTATACTGAGATCCCCAGTAATAATGTGACCATGAGTGGAGTTGACAAAAGGGGCAAGATTTTGATTGCTGCATACACATGATGTAAGATCATCGGAGTTTAATGTCCTAGAAACTTCATTGTAATTGTAAATAGTTCTACCAATTGGTAAATTATATTTGAATGATTTTTGTATTTTGATATCATTTACTGGTAACAAGTGCTTATGTTTTGCAAATAAATTATTGAAGTTAAGAGAATTAAGAATAGGGTGTTTAAAAGAGATTACACAGTAAGCTATTTTAGTATGTGGATTTGGTGAATGGAGTAGGTGGTAATTTAAGAAATGTGTACGTGAAAGAAGCAGATCAAAAAATAAATGTTTAAAATGCTCATGAGTTAATTTTAATTTTAAAAAATTAGTATAAACAATACTTAATTTGCTTTTTCTGACTTTATATAACCATGTTCTAACAGGTAGAAAATTGAAAGTTTGAGAATAATTATATTGTAATTTCAAAATGTCTGCTTTGTAATCAATAGTTTTACTTAAGTTACTTTTTCCTTTGCCACGCTTATATCGCTTTTTACTAGGAGATGATGACTTTGAATAATGAAAAAGATGTTTATATACTGAAGATTTATGAGAATTGTATTCAAAACTATTGTTAACAACATTATTATTATTATAAATTTGATTTAAGCCATAGGGGAAGAGAGTTTTATATTTTTTAATGTAATAATTTTCAAATACTAATCTATCCGTGAGTGAAATTTTAATATCTAAAATATGAAGGGATACATTTTTAAATCCGTGTGTAGCAAAGTGCTGATATTCAAATTGATTTTTGGTAGGGAGATCATTAAAGACTTTATGGTCAAATTTTTTAATATGATCCCTGTGGACATTCATTCTCAGATGTAAAGGGTTGCTGGTTTGGCCAATATAGGATAAGTTACAAATAGTACAATTAAGTTTGTATATGCAATTAAAAACTTTGCAGAATTTTTGTGAAGTGGAATTATTATTAATTTGTAATGGGTCAGCATAAGGACAAGTTTTGCACCTAAGATTGTTGCATCTATTGAAGGAATATGATTTAGATTGAGAGAAGGTATGGTATTCTTCCAAATCGTCTATATATATATATATATATATATATATATATACATATATATATATATACATATATATAAATATATATATACATATATATATACATATATATAAATATAAAAAGTATAAAAATAATTTTAAAAAAAGAAGGAAGGCTTAGCGAGAATCTTAATGGCGGTAAGGGGTGGTGACCTTACACCCCAGTTGTCAACAAGCTTGTCTTAAATGCCGCGGCATTGCACTCCTGGACGCCAGCCCTGGCTGAAGCCAACCCCCGGAGTGATAATAACAATTATCATAAGACCGTTAAAAAAGAAAAGTCCAATGGTAATATGAAGACCATCATATATATACATATATATAAATATATATATAAATATATATATACATATATATATATACATATATATACATATATATAAATATATATATACCTATATATATATATATACATATATATAAATATATATATACCTATATATATATATATATATATATATATATATTTATATATATATATTTATATATATATATATATATATATATATATATATACAGTCAAACCTGTCTATAACGATACTCTAGGGACCGAGAAAAATATCGTTATAGACAATTTATCGTTATAGACAGGGCTGAACTTGCTACACTCTAAATTGGAAGTTATTTAATATGGGTGTGACGTTATCATAATAATATATGTTGAACTCACATTATTGAATAATACTACAGTATTATGTTGAACTTACATTTTTAATTAATGTATTACAAATTAGGAAAAATATATGAAGCATATGTATTATCTTATGAACCTAAATCATAAGATTCAAATTGCCGTTCGAAAATGTAACACGGCGTATATTTTAACTACATTTCTATTATGCAATTTAAATACGGATAATTATAATGATAAAAATAAAATTGGAGTTATATTTGTAATTCACAAATAAAAAATACGTCGAAACAGAAATGAAATACGTACAGTACAGAATTCGAATTATTAAATAAGAAGAAGAATATTTAACATGCGAAGTAATCCGATATTTTCGTTTGCTTGGATTTTGCAGAGAATGCAGCCGTCATACACATATTTTTTAAACCTTCTAGGGAATTCAGATATACAACTAGAACATTTGGTAAAGCAGAAATAAAATTCTGTAATGTTTCGATCATTCTAACAGCATCTTCAGCTGTTATGTTGGGTGGTGATTCCGTTCCACACTCCTCATCTTCCACTTCGCTAACATCACCATTTTCTTTCAGTTCTGCAAATATATCCTCATCGGCGCTCCCACTGAACACTAATAAACCTTCGTCCAAATTCAAATAGTCTTCTGGATTTATTGAAGAGTGCATATTCATGGGAACTTTCAATGCATTCAAAGAATTACTTAGGAGCAGCACACAATTTTCTTCTTCAGCAAGATTCTGTTGAGAATTTTCATCGCTGCCAGAGCCTTCTTCATCACTGCACAAGCTGAAATCAAAACCTGCCTTCCAACAATTTCGTATGGCAGATGACTGCATAGAACTCCAACTGCCAGATATCATGTCACATGCTTGTTTAACATTTATGTCAAAGGGTTTGGTATTCTTGTTTCCAATTTAAGAATGACGGTTTCAGTCATACGTTTTCTGTAGAATCCTTTCACACATTTAAAGTACCTAAAACCAGCGGCTGCAGAACTGATGTGCAATTGGGTGGGAAGTAATAGAGGTTTACATTTTTCATTTTTGGTGAATTAGTGTGGGGAGTGCGGTTATCTACAATTAAAGCCATTTGTTTCGTTTTCTTTTGCATAGCGTTGTCAATATCTAATAGCCATCGAATATTTTCCGTCATCCACGCTCTTTTGTTTGCCGTTAAATAAAGTGGTAAGCTTTTTGCATTTTTAAAGCACCTTGGTTTCACAGATTTTCCTATCACTAGGGGCTTCAACTTATCCGTTCCGATTCCATTTGCACACAACAACACCGTCAATCTCTCTTTCGATTTCTTCCCCCTTTGCAATTTTTTCCCTTATACGCCAACATTTTCTCTGGCATGAGTTGAAAAAAGAATCCTGTTTCGTCTGCATTATAGACCTTCTCAGCAGAATACATTTTCTCAATTCACGCTGCTTCCATGATTCGACGTCATCTATGGGCATTAATTCCTTGAAACGATATTCCGTGACGGTCGCGAAACGAAGCGAGCCATCCATTGCTTGCTTTAACATTCTAGTTTCCTAGCATGGTTGCAATTTTTTTTTTGCTTTTTCACATATCAGTGGTCCCTGTGGATGCCTGTGTCCCTGTGGATGCCTTCCCCACTGGGTTCCGGTCTAAATTGGGTGGCACTTCCCGACCGTCCAAATTGTTACCTTACACCTTTCTGGTAGGTCGGACGGTCTGGGTTTCAACAACAACATATCAGTGGTCCATTTATTGGGATATTTTGTGCTCGCATTTCCTGGAACCACTTAATGGTTGCTGTGTCAACATCTTCATTCAAAGCACCTTTCATTCGTTTACGCTTCAAATCTATCTTTCCATTTTTTCCACCCTCTTCAATATCCTTTCTTTTCCTTAAAAACGTCGCAATTGCTGAGTGAGGGATGCCATATTTTTTAGAAACTTCCACTTGTTTTAACCCACTGTCGATATCTCTAATTACTTTTAGTTTCACCTGAAAAGAAATCGTTTTTCTTGGGACCATTTTCGACACTGCACACTACCGTACTAACACTGCGTACATACAAAAGTTTTAACATGAAAAGTCACACATCTCCTGTCGCTGTGAAAGAATTTAACGAGAAAACAAGTTTAGATGGGTCGATTTTATGCAAGTGATACTGTATGTACAGAAAAGATGGGCATAAATCACATGAGAAACAAGGGGCTAAGTTGGAACAATGGCCATCCACTAAAAGCGAACTGATCACAATTTCTTAAGCCCCCAATACATTGCAGAATAAAGAGACGAGTTTTATTTCCAGACGATACGGGAACTACAGGGGGTCTGTCGCCCTTTCGTAGACTCCCGAAGTCATCAATCTTGAAAGGTCCGAGAAAGTGACAGAGTGGAAGTGTGCTGATTTGGCGGGTTATCGCCAAAGAGTGATAAATAATAACTTTGGTTGTTGCTTTTTGTGGTGAGTTTCGATCGCACTCATATATATGTGACTGTCATTTATTTGCAAAATGTCGCTTGATGGTGAAATTGCCCTTGCCATTGCTGTTGCACTGGAAGACGATCCGCCTCGTAAAAGGACAAAATGGGTGAAGGGTTTGTTATTAAAAAGAGAAAACTTTTCTCATATCAACTTGATGAGGGAATTGGAGAATTTCCCCACTGATTTTTTAAATTTTGTCAGAATGGATGTGGACACATATAAAGAACTGTTGTCTGCTGTCGCACCTTTAATTGTAAAAAACAATACAGTATTACGGCAAGCAAGGGCGGATCCAGAGGGGGGCACGGGGGCATGTGCAATATTTCCGCAATATTTTTCGGAATCTTCCATCAAAGATATTATAAAGAGCGCAGACGTTTACAAGGAGGATTTGTCATGTTTTCCAGCATTAGATGGAGAACTATTATCTGGAAGCAAATCTGCGAAAAAGGAAACGAAGAATTCAGATGTCTCATAAAAGCATATAAAAGTGCCACAAATTTACCGAACATTAAAGTTATTTTGCAAATTCTTGCAATCCATCCTATGACAACAAGCATAGCAGAAAGCTCTTTCTCAACACTACTCCGAATTAAAACTTACCTACGCAATACCATTTCGGAGAGCTGGCTTAATGGTTTAGCATTAATGAACATCAACAGAAATGTATCGTTTACAGAAGAGGTTTCAGGAAGTTTTTTTGCGCAAATTTAAAATGAAGTTAAATTTAAAGTACATGTAAAGTGAATTTGTTTATACAGTAAATCTGAATAATTTTTACTCCATTTTCTTTATTTTCTTATACACATCACATAGCCAGTCAAACCCGTGTATAACGAAATCGGAAACAACGTAATTACGGTTTAAAAGGAAAAAAAGATATTAGGCCCTCTCTAGGCTTTACAGCATTACAGAAAATTTTTTAAACGAAATTACGGATATATCGAATTATTTTCGGCGTCATTTCGACTGTATTACAAACTGTATAAATTACCGGAATTCGGGGATTTGGCATTGCCGGGCACCCCACAAATTCATCTTTGCGTATGCCACTGGACTATATTGTGCCCCCCCCCCCCCCCAGAATGGTTTTCTGGATCCGCCACTGACGGCAAGCGATATATCCGGATGAGAGACTCGTGGCTACGTTGCGTTAGCTATGTTTGTATTCGATTTGATTGAAGTCGGCAGCTTAGCGCTATTCTTTATTTAGTAGTATAACAAATAGTAGTACACCGTATAACAAAATATGCTATTCTTTATTTAGTAGTATACTAAATTGCATTACATTTGTATAATATATATATATATATATATATATATATATATATATATATGATGTTCACAAATTTATTGCATGATATTACATATGAAAAGTGAACGTATTTCGTAATATTTAATACTTTTTTTTAATGGGATTATTTAATACATTTATTTAAGAAAAAGCACAGTAATTCAAGACAGGTTTGTGCTAGCGTTTTAAAGTTTGTGTCAATCGTTTTCTAATTAAAAATGGCATAAGAAATGATTATTCATGTAATAAATACTATTGAAGGTTCCGATTTTTTGATAATTTTTTTGATTCGAAAAATGGGGGGGGGGGGGAGTCCTCCTAACATTTGATTACGTTTTCAAAATCAAGAGACTTATAGTAATCACTGATTGTAGTTTTTGTATCAAATTTCGTTGAAATCGCACCATTCGTTTGTGAGATATCGTCTCCACAGATTCACTGACACACACACACCTATCATCTGGTAAAAAGAGTTTGTTAATATGTACTCCTTTGGATAACTAATGTTATTTTCCCATAATGAGAGAGAGTGAAACACCTAATAACCCCTCCCTTCCTTTTCCGTGTAAAAATGCAGTTTTTAAGGAGCGCCTTGAAAAAGTGGATTTTCAAAATTAGATGGTTAATGTATGATTTTTCGAAAAAGTTGAGTAAAAAATAATGCCCAAAATAACTGTATAGAAATTAAATAAGGTCAGATTGAAATGATATACATTCTTTTTCAATTTATTTTTCATCTTAACCAATAATAATAGCTCATAAAATAATAAGTAATATTTTTTCAAAATTTCATTCGGCAAATGGGGGGGGGGGAGTTCAATTCGGTTATGTCCACGATACCACAAGTGTGCAAAGTTTCACTCTACTAGAATTACTTAAGAACTGTACATATTTTCGCTGCTGTTTACCGAAGCAAAAATATTTTAGCTAAATGAGTATTTTTTTAACCCCGACGAAAAAAGACGCCAAAGGATTCTGAAAGAAGAAAATACGCCAAAGAAAAATAAGTCTGTGCCAAACGGTCATTAAACATACAACCCTTCAACCGCAAGGCCCCCATCCAAATATCAAGCAAAACGACGGAAAATGTTTCCCTGCGTTCACCACCACATACAGGGAAACTTAACGCTCGTCCTTTGATAAATTCCGCTGTCTGGTAACAATACTCCCGGTGTTTGGCGGGCTTTAGAAGGTGGTCCCTATCACATTGTGCACGCACTCCCCCCCCCCCCCCTCCACCCATTGTCGTGTCAATCTCCGAAGAAAAACAATGGGAATCACTTCTGCTGTTCGGAAAGTCGGTACATAGAGCATTATTCCCCTTTAGGATAAACTGCCGTTGTGTCAAGTCTGCCATTGTAAAAGTCTTGGTCCAAAGTCCAAAAAGTCTTGGACACAACACAGGGAAAAAAGTTTGAAATACGCAAAATTATCGTTATATAGAGATTCACTCAAAAATAAATTATTGTTACAGACAAGTTCGATATACACTAAAACTATAGGAAATCCGCCGGGACCGTGGAAAATATCGTTATAAACAGGTTTATCGTTAGAGACAATATCGTTATAGACAGGTTTCACTGTATATATATATATATATATATATATATATATATATAATATGTATATACATCACAGTGGATATAAATTACCTAGACGTTAGTTTAAAAATTCAAAATGAAGACACATTAAAATTAAAATATACTACAAAACTATATCACATAATGTCAAAGTAAATAAAATTCAACATTATTAATCCAATCTATCAAAATCAGTATATAAAAATATTATAAACAATCAGTCACTAAAAATAACAATAATAAGTACCCCATGTTACTACAAACAACATCTTATTAAATTCATTAACCCCTATAACTATACTAAATACATACCCGCAAAACCTTCATTTACTAAAAACTTTTTTCATTTACTAAAACACATTTTAATTTTAAATTCAAAACCTTGCTCCAATTACAGCAATACATTGACAAATCTATCTCAACCATTTTAGAATAAAAAATATTAAACAATTTATCATCTCCATGTTTCACTTCCAACAGTTGCACTGTTGGTCTATCAAATTAACAGTAACCTGTTTTGAGTTGAAAAATTGCTTAGTCAGTATCACTTACTCTACAATGTTAGAAGCACAAGAGGTAACTCAATTTATATTATGTTATTATTATTATTATTATTCATTGTTCACATAGCATTGTATTTTCATAAATACACAACCATACGATTGTATATTTAATTATTTCATTTGATTATTTTTATATTTATATCTCATCCTTTTTGTGCTTTCTTCTACAGCAGACCATGCGCATTATTTCTGTAATGCAATTCACAGTTAAGTACACAGAAACGTAGAATCAGCATTAGCGAACCAAGTATGGCCCTTGATAACGTACATGGTTTCAGAAATGTTTTTACTTTTTTCAATTTATTCATATTAAAAAAAAAATGGGGGGAGGGGGAAGCCAGAAAGGCATAGCTCCACATACGAAATTTGTTTTTCTGTCTTTCAACTTTTCATCTTATACACTATTATTGCTTTATACCATGTATGTTTATGCAGGGTACAAGGGGATTAGTACCTTAAGTACCTGTATTACATTTATAATTCATAACAAAAAATTAAAAAATAAATCAATCTAAGGGATATATTAACAAATCTTTACTTCATGACATTAATTTTTAATTCCTTAACTTATATATATATACAATAGATATAACTTATATATATATAACTTATATATATATATATATATATATATATATATATATATATATATATATATAATGTATGTATATATATTTATAACAATAATAATGTTAAAAGTGTGTATTATTAATAAATATTGATTAATTTGTAACGAGGATAATCTACTGTGGGCAACGTAAATCTTTCCCTACATAATCCAAGTGCTTTACTTCTTTCAATGCGAAATAATAATGTTCAAAATCCACGGCACAAAGTTTTTAACGTTGAAAAGTATGCACTCACATTTGGCACTTCTCTGGATGACAACATATAAACGTGTTTTGAAGTACCCAATTAATTTACATTTCGCGTAAATGTAACTTGATAATTGGAAATATTGTTAACATCGGATAAACAATATACCCCATTATTTACACTACTCGACATAGAAAATGTAACACCATGAAGCTTTTCCCGTGTAATTATGCAAATTGCGAGACGTAGCTGGCCGGCGTATGCAAACGATCTGAAATGCAAATATGCCACGTGATGAGAGCGCGGCATAAAAGGGATGGAAACAACAGATGGGCTAACAGTTCTTACTGTCTGTCGCCTACGGAAACCCGTTTTCCGAGCTGTTTTTTATTTGAGAAGACACCTGTTTTTGAAAAGGTGCCTAGGCGACGACGCAGAAGTCAGCATTTGGACAATCGTGTGAGGGACCAGTTTAGACCTACGTACGGCTGGGTTTTCACACGTGCAAAGCCGTACGTAGCAAGGGTATCAGATCATTGAAAAATATTCTAACATTCGTTTACCAAGGGTATTACAAAGACAAATAAAAGTATCAGTCCTGACAAAACGTAAGATGAAGCATCTATTTCTCAATATCAACTATCAATTCGCACCGAATAAGTGTTGTTGTTGTTGAGACCCAGACCGTCCAACCTACCAGAAAGGTGTTGAAGACCCAGACCGACCGGCTCGTCAACAGGGACATGAGCAACCGATTAGCCGGTCGGTACCAGAAAGGTGTAAGGTAACTGTTTGGACGTCCGGGAAGTGCCACCCAATTTAGACCGGAACCCAGTGGTAGAGGCATCCACAGGGATCGTACCCTCCTTCCCCTACCACAAACCTCTCGGATGGACTTACGGACCCACATGTTTAACGTGATCGTACTCCGCATGAACACGGCGGCAGTTGTGGCAGCGAGCAAATCCAGCGAGCAAACCACCGGGCTACAGCGCCCGAAATGTGCCAACAGCACTTGGTGCTATCAGGTGGTCACCCACCGAAGTACTAACCGCGCCCGATGCTGCTTGACTTCGGTGATCTAACGAGAACCGGTGTTTTCAGCACAATACGGCCGTTGCCATGCGCCAAATAAGTGTGTAAAAGTGAATACAAAGTTTTAATAGTTATGTTAAAAATAAAATATTACAAATGAATACAAAGCTTCCATAGTTCTGTTAAATAATAAAGTGTTACAAGTAAATACAAAGTTTTATTTATTCCGTTAAAAATACAGTGAGTGTTACAAGTGAATACAAAGTTTTCATAGCTCCGTTAAAAAGAATCTGATGCAGGCAGCACATGACTTTCCTTATATAATACGATGTATTTACTACTTTTCTAGTAAAAACAAAATAGGTTATAATTATAGTGGATACTTATATTTTTAAGATATTGAATTTTCGTTAAATAGTCGTTATTTTCATTGATTGAGCGTCATTTTTATCCATTTGCCGAAATTTTCTTTGATTTGGTACATTCCGCCAAATTCGTCGCCAAAATCTCGCCAAGCGTCATGAACGCAGATATAATTTATTCTTATAACAGATAAATGACTATTGTCGTTCAAATACAAAAGTATTACTCAAAGTATCCTTTTTCATGAATGGGACGAGCTAGATCCACGAGAATGATGTCACCCAATTTATCTCATGATGTTACACATGAAAACTGAACATGTTTCTCAATAGGAATTTTTTTTATATATATATAATTTTTTGATAATTTTTTTAAAAAATATGCTATATCTCGAGAACGGTTCATGCTAGGGCTCTAAACTTTATATTAACCGTTTTCTAATGAAAAATTACATAAGTGTCTATTTACGTAACTTTATTAGAGGTTTTGATTTTTTGATGGTTTTTTCAAAATTTCACTCGAAAATTTAGGGGAGTTCTGAACATTCGCCTGCGTATGAAAGCACTAGGCTTCTAGTATTCACGGATTGTAATTTTTGTACCAAATTTCATTCGAATCGGTCCATTCGTTGGTCAGTTATCGTCTCCACAGTGTCACTGACACTCACATACACATCACCTCAAAAAATGTTCGATTCGTGATCAGAGATGCTTGAAACGTGCTCTACCATCGAAAACTCGAATTCGAATTTTCGACCCCATCACAATACTTTCCTTATAGATTATTGTATATAGGGAAAGTAATAAAGTGTGCATACCATTCGTCACCATACAAAGGTTCCTTGATCAAATTCTTGCTTTAATTCATTTCGCTGAACTATCAATATGCACTACTCTCTAAGTAACTTTTTATTAACGTGAACAACCAAAATACCCTACTCATCTTTAAATTCCATAGAGAGTATTTAAAATCGGAAAGAAATCATCCCCAAGTTCTAAAATTTAAAAATTCTACCTTTCTAATGGAAATAAAAATGGTAGAAATCTGAATTCCGTGATTTGTTACTCGCCTTCTATCTAAAGATTTACGAAAAATAATGCAAACAACTCCCCTTTTGACGCTCAATTTAAATTAGCCAAATGTGCAATCATTTTTCGCAATGTGTTTCGGTACGGCGCAATTGTTCGGAAATAAATCTTTCTAATTAAAAACTGCTCCAAGAGACGCTGCTTCCAGCGCTAGTTATAATTTAACGGACAATCAGAATTTTGTTTGTTCTAATTATAGAAATCTCGGCGTGTGAAAGTATTACTCAACGACACATATCAAAGGATCATATTGCTGTTTGATTTTAATAATTCAACGACGATAATTATAATTAAAATCTAAAATTCAAAATACTTATTTAGAAACAGAATGAACTCATGATTACAATACCAGTTGGTGTCGTAAACAAGAAAATAGCATCCTTCATCAGGATAAGAAAGAGAACCACAGCAGTAGCGGCAAGAAGACATTTGACAAAATACGAGGCGAATCGCATTGTAACATACGTCAGTGTTTCGAGAACAGATTCGGCTGCTTTGTGAATTAATTAATCATTTAATATGCTGTTTTATTACGCCTGACAGCTGTTTCTTCATCTTGTAAAATAATTATCCAGACTGTATATAAGGCACAAAAGTCGTTTGTTTATAAGGGGCGGTCGCTAAAATATGGAAGACATTTCCATTGCAGGTACCAGAATCACGGATCACCCCTCAGCATAAAATAGCCGGCACTTGCAATACCTGCAATAAACTTGCTGAAAGATACCTTTAATGAGGTTCTATGAAAACTAATAAGTTCAATCCTTCCCATGGAAGACATAAAAGAGCCAGCATAAAAATATAATAAAAGCCGGCATTCCATAGAAACTAGCAAAAATTGTGGCTTTTAGCAAGATGTTTACTATCTCATGCTGACAAGCTTATAATAAGCGTGAAACAGGTTTATGGATGCTGGTATCTCTAATAAGAGTGTCTTCCACATTTTGAGGGACACCTTTTGCAGGCGGTTTTTGTGTTTTATAAACTTTACCTTAGCAGCTTTAAGTGGCCTCAGCAAAATTATAAACAAATTTTATACCGGCCGCGTGGAAGGACTGAAATTGTCAATTCCCAAAGAAGCTCGCAAAAATTGTGATTTAGAGCAAGCTTCTTGTTACCATTGTAGATATCTGCTATTCCATACTGACGACCGCATAGTTAGTGCGAAACTAGTCCATAAATGCTGATATATACAAATGGGAGTGGCTTCCATATTTGCTATATATTGTTCCTGTTTACGTTTGTAAGTGTTTTTAAACAAAACATCATCTAGGAATTTGGACTCACTTTTGCACTCTGAGAGTACACCCTCGATTTGAAAGGATACGTCACAACGAAAACGCTGTATCTCTTAAATTCGTGTTTAATTCCGACAAGAAGTTTTGTAAATTGCAAACACTAACTGGAGACTATCTAAATTGTTTCCAATTAAAATACATGTTTACGAATTCGCTCTACACCTACGTCGGTGATCTTATAAAATAAAATAATCTTGCAAGTACTTTTTCCATGCTCCATTGACCATGGGTGCATTTTAAACTTTAACCTCGCCAGTGTAAGCACTCTAACTCTTCGATGAGTATCCCTGTGACTTTAAGATAAATCGCTCCAATTAGACAAAGTTTCTCCGGTCTCAGTACTTAAGCACGCGTCATAATTTCGCTAACGATTGAAATATTCTAAAATATTCTAATATCAACTATTTCCCAATCTTTAAAATCCCAGAATTGAAGTATTGATGTGTCTAATATACCATTTTAGTTTTTCGCTGTTAAGCATTTTATTATTTCTCTACCATACACTGCAATGTATAAGGGAAGTGTTGGAATTGTGTCGAAAATCGCAAGTCGAGGTTTCGACGGATCTACACGTTTTGGAACCTCTAGAATACAAAAAGAACCAGTTTTAGCGTGACATCTGTGTGTGTGTGGGTCTGTCTGTGTGTCTGTGAGTCTGTGTGTCAGTGTGTCCGTCTGTGCAATGTATGTGTCCACTCTAACTCAAAAACTAATGCACCAATTTTCATAAAATTTGGTAGGTAAGTCACTGGTATATGTCTCCGGTGCTGATTAGTTTTTGGTACGATTCGGGATAAAAAAAACGCTTTTTTTTTGCGAAATTGTCCGCAAAAATTGCTTGTATTCAAGCTGAAAAACTAATAGATCAAATTTTACAAAATTTGATAGATGTGGGTCTGGTGCTGATTAGATTGTGGTACAATTCGAAAATAAAGAACCTGCCTTTTTTTCAAAATTGCCCGCAAAAAATGTTTGTATCTACTCTATCCTAAAAACTAATCTACAAAGTTTCACGAAATTTGGTGGATAAGTTACTCGTGGGTGAGCCTGGTGCACACTAGATTTCGGTACCATTCAGAAAAAGGAACCTGCTTGTTTTTGGGAAATGGCCCGCAAACATTGTCAAAATGAAAAATAAAAGATTAAGTATACTCAGATATATCGATTAAATCCTTGTTTTATACATAACTCTTGACGATAAAAGAATAAGACATAAGACCAACCGAATTACTCTAGAACTGACCATTCTCGTGAAATATTATTTTTTTCGCATGTTCGCCAACCACTTTTGAAAATAGGTTCAGTTACCCAATGAACACGGAAATGAAAATAAACGTGCGAATTCAATGTAATATAAAAAAAATCTGATGTGGGCAGCACATGACTTTCCTTATACAATGCAAAGAATTTACTACTTTTACAGTAAAAAAAATCTGATGTGGGCAGCACATGACTTTCCCTGCAGACACCAATTCATTCTTCCTATATTTCTTTAAGAACTCATTCAATAGAGTTTAATTGTACACAATAACACAAAATTTTCATTTTTAATTCAATTTCTGCTTTTATTTGGTAATTGGACATTTTCCCAAAGGCGGCATAACAAAAATGCAAAAAATCTCAAATATCTCGAGATCGGCTAGTCCTAGAGTAATAGATTTGTTCTTATTTTTTCCTCGTCAAAAATTACGTATAAAACAAGCATTCAATTGATACATTTGAACATACGTAGTCTTTTTTTTAGATATTGGCGATTTTTGCGGGCCATTTCGTAAAAAAGGGCAGGTTGTTCTTTTCCGAATCGTACCAAAATCTAATCAGCACCAGAGTATCTCACAAGTGATTTATCTACCAAATTTTGTGAAATTTGGTCAATTAGTATTTCAGCTAGAGTGGATACATGAGATTTTTGCGGGCCATTTCGCAAAAAAAAAGGCGGGCTCTTTTTTCCGAATTGTACCAAAACCTAATCAGCACCAGGGTCATGCCCAAGAGTTTTACCTACCAAATTTTATGAAATTAGGTCCATTAGTTTTTGAGTTAGAGTGGATACATACATTGCACAGACACACAGACAGACAGACAGACAGACAGACACACTGACAGACACATAGAAAGACACACACACAGACGTCACGCTAAAAATGGTTTTTTCGTATTCTAGAGGTTTCGAAACGTGTAGATCCGTCGAAAACTCGAGTTGCGATTTTCGGCATGATTCCAATACTTTCCCTATACATTACCATGTATTGCAGGGAAAGTAAAAAATAGGTTATTTTTATAGTAGTTATTTATATTCTTTCCAAGATATTAAATTCCCGTCAATGGACAGTCATTTTTCATGTCGTCATCATCAATGAGTCGTCATTGATTTAGCGTCATTTTTATCCATTTGGCGAGATTTTCGTTAATTTAGCAACATTTAAAAAGTTGTCAAGTTGGCGACATTTCACCAAATTCATCGCCAAAATCTCGCCAAGCGTTATGGACGAAGAAATAAGTTATTCTTACAGCAGATAAATGACTATTGGCGTTCAAATACAAAAATATTACTCAAAGTATGAATGGAACGAGCTAGATCCACGAGAATAAAGTCATTCAATTTATCGCAGGGTATTACATATGAAAAGTGAACATGTTTCTCAATAGGAAATATATTTTTTTATTTTATATGACTGTTTGATAATTTTTTTGGAAAATGTGCAATATCTTGAGAACGGTTCATGTTAGTGTTCTAAAATTTATGTCAATCGTTTTCTAATGAAAAATTACACAAGAAATGTCTATTTGCGTAACTTTATTAGTCGTTTTGATTTTTTCACGATTTTTTCAAAATTTCTCTCGAAAATTTAGAGGGATTCTGAACATTCGATTGCGTATAAAAAAAAATCTGATGTGGACAACACATGACTTTCCTTATATAATGTAATGAATTTACTACTGTTACAGTAAAAAAAATAGGTTTTTTTTATAGTAGATACTAATATTCTTTCCAAGATATTGAATTTTCGACAATTAGTGGTCATTTTCATTGATTTAGCGTCATTTTTATCCATTTGGCGAGATTTTCGTTAATTTGGCAACATTTCAAAAAGTCGCCAAGTTGGCGACATTCCACCAATTTTGTCGCCAAAATCTCGCCAAGCGTTATGGACGAAGAAATAAGTTATTCTTACAGCAGATAAATGATTATTGGCGTTCAAATACAAAAGTAGTACTCAAAGTATCTTTTTTCATGAATGGAACAAGCTAGATCTACGAGAATGATGTCACCCAATTTATCGCATGGTATTACATATGAAAAGTGAACATGTTTCTCAACAAGATTTTTTTTCAATTTTATATGACTTTTTGATATTTTTTTTGAAAAATATGCAATATCTCGAGAACGGTTCATGTTAGCGTTCTAAAATTTATGTCAATCGTTTTCTAATAAAAAATTACATAAGAAATGTCTATTTGCGTAACTTTAGTGGTTTTGATTTTTTGACGATTTTTTCAAATTTTCATTCGAAAATTTAGGGGGGTTCTGAACATTCGATTGCGTATAAAAACAATAGGCTTCCAGTGTTTACGGATTGTGATTTTTGTACCAAATTTGGTTCGAATCGGTCCATTCGTTCGTCAGTTATCGTCTCCACAGACCCACTGACACACACACACACACACACACACACACACACACACACACACACACACACATACTTTCACACACACACACACACACACACACACACACACAGACATCACTTCAAAAATGTTTGATTCGTGATCAGGGATGCTTGAAACGTGCTCTCCCGTCGAAAACTCGAATTCGAATTTTCGACCCCGTCACAATACTTTCCTTATACATTATGTATATAAGGAAAGTAACAATAGGCCTCCCGTGTTTATCGATTGTGATTTTTGTACCAAATTTCGTTCGAATCATATCATCGTTCGAATCATCCGTTATCGTCTCCACAGACTCACTGACACACACACACACACACACACACACACACATACTTTCACACATACACAGACATCACCTCAAAAGTATTTGATTCGTGATAAGAGATGCTTGAAACGTGCTCTCCCGTCGAAAACTCAAATTCGAATTTTCGACCCCGTCACAATTCTTTCCTTATACATTATGTATATAAGGAAACTAATAATGCTGGGTGATAGTTTGTGCAATTATGCTCATTTTAACGAATTATTGAAAAAATTAAGAAAAAGTGAATATGAGCCCTCAGGGAAAGTCACGTGCTGCCCCTATCAGATTTTTGAAAATATTAAAAACCCAGAACCTTCAATAATTTAAAATAGATAATATTTTAATAAACAATTTTTTATTATAAAATGAATGCCACAAACTTAAATACAAGCATGAACCGTACTCGAGGTGTCATACGTTTTTAAAATAGATGAAAAAAATCTCTATATATTAATAAAAAGTAGCTGTCGCCGCCGCTGTTTGACAAATTTCTTGTTCCTCGAGTTTCTCTGCTTCGTACCACAAAAACAATAAATTGTAAAAATATGAAATTTGGTACACTTATAGAGAAAGGTTTGGAAATACGCAGAAATAAACTGTTTTCTATTTAAACTTTAGTTATAGCATTATTTAATGTCACTAGGAGGCTCTGCCCCCTGTTCGCTCCCTTTCGCGCAACCCCCTTCAGGAGGATTCGCCTCCTACTCGCTGAGCTCGCAGAACTCGCTTCATATCTATCTTTCCTAACAATTCTACTTTCAAAAATCTCTTTTATGTCCCTGTTTATTTTCCGCAGGAATGAAAAGCAGGGATTTTTCTTAGCCCAGGGAATCCAAAAACTGAATTCCTTGATCATGAGCTTGCTTCGCGAGCTATTTTATGCCAGACTAAATCGATAAAAGGTTTAATTCATCGTATTATCCTATTATTTCTCTATAAATTTTCCAAATTTCATATTTTCGTATGCTATAGTTTTTACGGTACGAAATAGAGAAATCGCTAGACGTACCGATACGAAAAAAAAATTCACTTCAGAAGTACATAAAAAGTAAAATATCACAAAAACTACACGAAATTAAAGACAAGAAAGATCAATCATGCTTAAAGCATTGATTATGAAACACTTTCCAACTTCAATGCAATTTTATTTAAAAAAGTCGAAAATGCAATACATTCCTCGGTAATATTGTAAAACTTATCACAATACTACATTGATTTATTATATTTGAAAACTTAAACCTTCATTGAAAAAAATGAACTTCATTCAAATGACGGCATTGAAATATAAATTGCCTGGTTTAAATATCTCTAAAATGCAATAGATTCCACGGTAATATTTTTAAAACTACCATAATACTACGATAATTTATTATATTTGAAAACTTCATCGAAAGCAACTGAAATAAATTCAAATGACGTCATAGAAAAAATAACACGCCTGGATATCTCTATAAAAGCAGGATTCCATTCATAACTTTCTCCATTTCATTCATCACAATAGTATAATAATTTATTTTATTTAAAAATTAAGACCATGGAGCTACAATTCATAAACTTTAATACTTCATCAAAAAATCGTCCTTCTGTTTATAAAATCAATTAATATTTCATTCATATCAGCCATGCAGACTCCATGGACTGAATTATTTTGTGTTAAAGAAATACAGTAATTCTAATACAACTCATTCTACATATTTTGCTGTTTACATTTTACATAGGTGAAAAATAGGCTTAGTTGTAGAAATAATCAAATTTGAATGAGAATTTAAACTCAAATATATTGTCATTGTGCTGTTTTAGTATGTAGATGCACAGAATTAAAGCAAAAATAAAGTAGTTTTAGGACGGATACAACACTCAATATGAATTAAAAAGAACTTTAAAAAATCACGATTTTGAAACAAGATGGTTGCCATATATCATTTTGAAGTGGGTCATGTGATCGTTTCATATCATGGTCACGTGATCGTTTCATATACGATGTGTAATTATTATTTTAATTTTTATTTAAAAAACTACTGCATATATTTCGCTGAATTTTGTTTTTATATATTTTAGGGAACAATTTGACTATTAGCTAAAATTTTCGAAGCAATTTGTGAATTTTAAATCCGCTTAAAATATGTTTGAAAAATTAGGTCCCATAGGGCTCAATGTATTTCATTTTTTCAACCCGGGTTCAATCGAAAACTAATTGGGTGATATTATTCATTTATATTCCCATAGGTCCTACAGACCGTCTGAACAACATACTAAAATTTCATTTTGATTAAGTCATTTTTAAGGCAGTTATCGTGCTAACGGACAGACAGACAGACAGACAGAATGAGCAAAGTCATAAACACTTTTCAACTTTGCTGTAAAGTGCTAAAAATGAACTTCATTCAAATAACGGCATTGAAATATAAATTGCCTGGTTTAAACATCTCTAAAATGTGATAGATTTCTCGGTAATATTTTTACAAGAAAGATCAATCATGCATAAAGCATTGATTATGAAACACTTTCCAACTTTATAGCAATTTTATATAAACATATCTAAAATGCGATACATTCCTTGGTAATATTTTTAAAAGTATTACAATACTACATTAATTTAATATGTTTGAAAACTTAAACCTTCATCGAAAAAAATGAACTTCATAAAAATGACGGCATTGAAGTATAAATTGCCTGGTTTAAGCATCTCTAAAATGCGATACATTCCTCGGTAATATTTTTAAAACTATCATAATACTACAATAATTTGTTATATTTGTAAACTTGATCGAAAACAAATGAACTTTATTCAAATGACGTCATCGAAAGATAAATCGCCTCTATATAAAAGCAGCATTTCATTCAAAAAATTTTTAAATTCCTTTCATTCATCACAATACTCTAATAGTTTATTTTATTTAAAAACTTAAAACCATGGAGGTACAAGTAATTTAACTCTATGCTTAGAACTTCATCGAAAAAATCGTCTTTGTATAAAATTAATGCTTCATTCATATCAGTTATACAGCAGGCTCCATGAGCTAAATAATTTTGCTTTAAAGAAATGCAGCAATTCTTATACATTTCATTCTACATATTTTGGTGTTTATATTTTCCGTAAGTGAAAAGGCGGCTTCGTTGTAGAAATAATCAAAGTTGGATGATCATTTAAACTCAAATTGCGTTATATTATTGTAATTGTAATTGCGTTGTTTCAGAACATAGATTCACATAATTTAAGCAAAAATAAAGCGATTTTAAGACGAATACAACACTAAATATGAATTAAAAAGAACTTTAAAAATCAGGATTTTGATACAAGATGGATGCCATATTTTATTTTGAAGCGGGTCACTTGATCACTTCATATAATTGTCACGTGATCTCTATATAAAGAGTGTAATTATTATTTTAATTTTTATTTAAAAAACTACTGAACATATTTTGCTGAAAATTTTTTTATATATTTTATGGGATAATTTGAATATTTCATATAACTTTCGACGGAATTTGTGAATTTAAAATTTGCTTAAAAAATGTTTGAAGAATTAGGTCCCATAGGGTTCAATGTATTTCATGTTTTCAACCCGAGTTCAATCCAAAACTAATTGGGTGATATTATTCATTTATAGGTTCCACAGACCGTCTGAGCAGCCTACTAAAATTTCATTTTGATAAAGTCATTTTTACAACATTTATCGTGCTAACGGACAGACAGACAGAATTAACAAAGCCATAAACACATTTCAACTATGTTGGAAAGTGTTAATAAATACTAGTATTTATTAAATACACTTTCCATTTGCAGTTTTCTTCAATAAATATGTTAACTTAATTGTCGTCGATATAGTCCCGTTCACGAGAGAAGAAAATTTTTGTAATAGTTTCCTATTTTGAAGCCAAATAATTCGCCAGTAAACATTTATTTCACAGGACATTAAATGCCACTTGTAGTTTAATGAGGATTTTGCTATGAAAAAGTTATTCTGTTTGGACTCATATATTGCTAAATGCTTCACAAGTTATCTTAATTTAATTCCACATTGTTTTGTGGATCCTGTACACTTAATTCGCAGTGACCATAGAGTTAGAAAGAAGGAGATAAAACTCCGATGGATGAAATGCATAAAAATGTCATAATGCTGTGAGAACTATATCTAGGTGTCGCTAGTGTTGGTAAAGTAGCTACTGTTGTTTGTTGACACAACAGAAAGGCGTAATATTCAGAATATATATTTCTGCGCATTTTTGAATTAAGGGTTCCATAATTAGGAATGTAATTAACCAGGATTTTTCATAATTATAGGATAGAGTACAGGAAATATGCAGATAAAAAAATTGAAAAGTAAAATAATTTCGAATACGTAGTAGTATTCATTATTGTTTCAGTTCTACATTGCATTATAATATAATAAAATTTATTTTTACAAAATTCACGGTATAAAATATAGTATACGCCTTTCGCCATAAAAATACATACAATGCGGAACTATTTAACCCATCTCAGAGCCACTGAATGATTATCCCATTCAGGTGGCTCTGAGATGGAACTTCATATTAAAAAAACAATATTGCCGTTTTCCTAATATGCAGTTTTAACTCTTTACTTTTACCTCCATGGCCGTGACAGTCATTACATTATGTGGTGAAAGTTATATACTGTCCACATCAGAATTTTGTATTATGTACGATCGAAGCTAAGTCTATTCTTCCATTCCTGAAGAAGCGAAATCAACATTTGCCTGAATTTTGTGATCCCTTTTAATCGAAAACTAAGGAAGATGAAATTTTGTAAACTTACGTGAAATTATACACAGATTTGCAGAATTGCAATTTCAATTATTAAAATGATCTGCTACAGAGCGAATTCCCATTTTTAAACCGCGCATGCTCATTACGCTTCTTACAAATAATAAGTACACAACTTTTAAACAGCTAATCAAAGCGCGTACACTTGCATGCGCTGTGATTTAAGCGGGCTTCTGAGTTCTGTATATAAATATGTTTTTGCGATTTAAATCTGTTACTTGAATTTTATTTTTTTCCTGTATTCTAATTTATTTAATATTCAAATCCTAGAAGCTTATAGGCTCTTTTGTATTAGGATTCTTAAATACTAAAATTATTTTTTTATACTTCTAATTTCATAATGATTTGTTAAATTAAGTTTCAATTTAACATCTTTCATAAATCGCATACTCCATTATTTGCGAGATTATAGAAAGCCCATACAGAGATGCGTTACAATAAAAATGTTTTATCCCTTAAAGTCGCAATTAATTCCAACAAGAAGATTCGTACATTATAAACACATACTGGAGACTATCCAAATTGTTTCCGATTAACACGCTTGTTCCGGATTCTCACTACACCTCTGTCAGTGACCTTGCGGAACAAAAACAACCATTCTAAAACTCTTTCCACGCTCAATAGATCTAAAATGCTTTTTAACCTCGTAACCAGTGTAATCAGTCTTACTTTTCAACGAGCATGCACGTGACTTTAAGATAAATACCTCCAATTAGGGAAAGTTTGCTGGGTCTTAGTACTTCAGCACGCGTCATAATTTAGCGAATGATTAAAATATTCTCATTTCAAGTCGTTCCACACTTTTTAAAATCCCGAAGTTGAAGAACATTCATGTGTCTGCTAGAATGGTTCTTAAAACATTTTACTTGCAACCCTGAATTCGAATCGATCACTTTTCAGGTGATGTGTGTGTGTGTGTGTGTGTCTGCCCGTGAGTGTGTCCGTAAGTGTATGTCCGTAAGTGTGTGCGTCCGTGAGTGTATTCGTAAATGTGTGTGTGTGTGTCCGTGAGTGTGTCCGTAAATGTATAGCCGTAAGTGTATGTCCGTAAGTGTGTGTGTCCGTGAGTGTATTCGTAAGTGTGTGTGTGTGTGTGTGTGTGTGTGTGACTGTGGAACCAATATCTAAAGAAAGAATGAAGCGTTTTGAACGAAATTGGGTACAAAAATTTCAATCAAAAGACAATTCTTTAGAATCCTCGAGTTCATTTATTTAACTTCCTAATTTTTTTAAACAAAATAAAATAGATTTTACCTATGCACCAAAATTGGACCAAGGAATAAGTAAATATATTGAGCTCTGTAACACCCGTAACATTTAAAATATTACAGCTTGACAACCCATTGAAAAACTCATGTTAAAATACTAAAATATCGAAATTATAACCGCTATACTTAAGAAACTAAATGATCAATTCAAAATCCAATTATATACACGTGTAGAAGTTTCAAGGAGGTGCAAATTCTCGCTTATTTTTCATGGTACAAGTATTATAAACTTCAAAATCGGAAAATTTTCAATTTTCTTTCCAACTGAATAAAACGATTAGTCGAAAACTATAAAAGCTTTAAAAATACTAGATACTTTTTAAAGTTTTTACGAAAAAATGAGTTCAAAATATTAAAATGTTTCAGACATTTTAATATATTTATAACCTGTACCATATTTTCGACAAAACAAGAAATATTATTTGCATTTTTATCTGTTGGGTTCGGAAATAAAAGCGTTCAAAGTGTTTGTATTTTTCGTAACGCTTTGATTTTCATCGCAAATACCCCAAGTTATTCCCATTAAAACATTTTACTATTTCAATTTTACGGAACATCGTATGGTTTTAAAATTGGGTTAATCAAACTGTACCTGACAATTGTTTAGTGATTTTTGCATATAAATGCTAGAATTTTATGAGCTTTAAATTTTTTCAAATATTTTTTTTTGGGGGGGGGGTTACTTAATAGAACTAAAAAAGTAACAATATACTCAGACATAACCTTGGATTATCTATTTTTGTATTATTTTCAAATTATATTAATTTTTATGTATTGAGAATGACACAATTAATGCTTCACATTGAGAGTGACACCAGTGAAACCTGTTTGAATATTATTTTCAACTGATAAAATGTTTACATAAACTAGGCTGTCTTTCGCCACCCACAACTGAAGCGAATCTCAAGAATTGTTATGGATGCATTAAATGTTTGTGCGTCATATTGACTCCATGCAAGGGGACAGCACTTCTACACGCAACCGTTGCAATTGCGTGAAAGTGGGGTTGCCATACTGGTACTTTTGGGAGCATGGTTGCCAGATTTGGATAAATATCGCCGATTTGGCGACTTTTGGCGATTTTTTCGAATCCACTGGAACTTTCAAGAAATACAGACTACTTTTGATATAACGGAGCTATTCTAGAACTTTCTATGGAGGTAGTATATGAGGGAGTTATCGTTTATTTGGGGAGTTCACGTGATACGAGCTAAATTCACTTGTGAAATACATCAGTATTTTGAGAATAATATCAGCAATTTTGTGAATTAGATAAGCATGTATATGGCAGTTATTGAGAGATCTTATGAAATAGTTATCGAGCTATTGTTGTATATTTCTGCTTACGCTGTGCTTGCAAATAATCATGCTAGTTATCCAGAGAGTTAAACTCATTCTTGTATCCCGAGAGTACCCCCATGATTGCAGACGATACGTCGTAACATTATTTTATTTCTGTGAGACCAGAATGCACGTCGACAGGTTTATATGAGTATTTATGATACCTAGCAGGCCAGACAAAGGGCCCAGTCTGGATTACGCCAATTTAACATCAACCCTGACCCGAGCGATCAGGAGAACCATAGAAAATGGGCTAAACATGAAGAAGCCTTAGGATTGGTTAAAGGTTTAACCAATAATTAAATGTTGTCACGTCGCCCTGAGGTCAACCAATGGTCACCAATAGGGTGTCGAAAGCCCAGACCATCCGTCTCGTCCGAGGACTTAGAGAAACCATTTGGATGGCCGGGAAAAAACACCAATAGGGTGTTGTTGTTGAGACCCAGACCGTCCGACCTACCAGAAAGGTGTAAGGTAACAGTATGGACGGCCGGGAAGTGCCACCCAATTTAGACCGGAACCCAGTGGGGGAGGCATCCACAGGGACCGTACCTTCCTTCCCCTACCACCAACCTCTCGGAAGGACTTACGGACCCACATGTTTAACGTGATCGTATTCCGCATGAACACGGCGGCATTTTGTGGTAGCGTGCAAATCTAGAGCGCAAACCACGGGGATACCGCACCCGAGATGGCCAACAGCACGCGGTGTTCCAAGGTGGTCACCCACCAAGTACTAACCGCGCTCGATGCTGCTTGACTTCGGTGATCTAACGAGAACCGGTGTTTTCAGCACGGTACGGCCGTTGGCCCTCACCAATAGGGTGTATCAAACCTCAGGCAAAAAGCGGTAGCAACAGGCAGAAGGTGGATGCGAATATAGATAGAGTCGAGAACTAGACGGGATACATATAATGCATTAAGTACTACAGACAGATGAACCAAATAGTTGAGAAAAGTAAGGCTCTCGGATGTGCAGTGAGCCACAGACAAAATACGAATATGGGCATTAAGTTCGGCACAGGTGCATAGAGACCGAAAAGGGATCAAAGTTCCCAAAATTGCAGCCAAGGTGGATTATGCGTCAAGTTTCGTGTGACAATATTAAATCATAAATCATAAATGCATGAAAAGTGGTTCAACAACCAATGAGCCACAAAAGGCTAAAGGCATCAAAAAGGTATGTGCTTATTAACATATCTAAAAGGTAATAACCAGTTTTAAAAGAATAGTTTACCTGATCTCACATCCCCAATCTCTTCAATAAATATAAGGATAGTTTTTTAACTAAAGTAGGAATAGAATGTTCTTAATAAATAATGATACTTTAAAGTTAAAAAGAGTGCAGTTAATTGTGTAGTATTATGTTAATATATTTTATTCCAGGAATTCGCACTAAAGATAATATGTTGGGTTATTAGCTGCATTTCAAAGTATCGGAACAATGTATTTGTCTAACTTCAATAATCTCTTCTCTTATGTGCACCACAATTTCTATATACCTCCATGAAATATATAGTGCATTTCTCATTTAATAACACTATACCAGGTTGTAAAAACATTTTTCCCATTTTATCAAATAACCGAGAATGGAACTTTATAAATGTTAAATATATTCCGAAAGAGAAGATATTACCTGGATAGTATGTCAACACTCCATTGCACTCCATTTGATCTTCTGCTCTCTATAGTATGGATAATAATCAGCAGTGCGCTAGCACGTGACGTAAGATAAATCTTTTCAATTAAAGGAAATTTTCCTGGGCTGCAGTGGCGCTTAAGCACACGTCGTATTTTAACAGACGATTAGAATATTCTGAATTTCCTGTTTCCTAATAATTACGATTTTGGTATTGAAGCCTTTGGTTAATCCGACAATCTGCCGTCGGATCAATATAGATAAAGACATCAGGGACATATTTTACATCCTAAAACGTAATAATAAATTACCTCTGTTATTCCCATAAAGCTAATCGTAATTTTTTCATAAAATATTCTTGTGGTTAACCCCTAAAAACAGTTTCTGACTAACGCAGGGTAAAAAATATGATACATATAGCGATGATATTATTTTTATTATTAAAGGACTACAATAATTTATATTACTTGAAAACTTAAAACTTCATCGAAAATTAACTTTATTCAAATGACGTCATCGAAATATAAATCGTCTGGTCCTCTATGTAAAAGGAATGAATATTTCTTTCATACACTTTTATTCCAGTCTCCAGAGTTAAATAATTTTGTATGAAAAAATTCAGCAATTCTTATACAACTCATAATAACTTTTTTACATTCTGCATCCATTAAAGTTAGGCTTCGTTGTAGAAATAAACAAACAAAGATTGATGATCATTTAAACTAAAAAATAGTGTAATTGCGTTGGCGCAGAATATAGATGCACGGAAAATACGCAAACATAAAGCGGTTATAGGATGGATACAACACTAAATATAAATTTAAAAGAATTTCAAAAATCACGATTTCTACTTCGGGAAAGAAATGAATGTCATATTTTATTTTGAAGTGGGGTCACGTGATCTCTTCATATTATATGGGTGTAATTATTATTTTAATTCTTATTTAAAAAATACCGAACATATTTTGCTGAAATTTTCTTTATATATTTTGTGGGACAATTTGAATATTTCCTAAAACATTCGAAGCAATTTGTGAATTTTGACATCGCTTAAAAAATGTTCGAAAAATTAGGTCCTATAGGGTTCAATGTATGTCATTTTTTCAACCCGGGTTCAGTCCCAAATTAATTGGATGATATTATCATTTACATACCCATATGTCCCGTTGACCATCTCAAAAACATACTAAACTTTCATTTCGATAAAGTCATTTTTACGGTAGTTATCGTGCGAACTGACAGACACATAGACAGGTAGAATGAACAAAGTCATAAACACTTTTCAACTATGTCTTAAAGTGTTAAAAATGTATGCCATTGGAGTAGGTTTGCCGAGCGGATAGATTCATTTTGGGGATATGTAAGGATTAAATGCACCAATTTGGCATGTCGACTATAACAAAAATTTTCGAATGAATTTTTGAAAAAAGTCATAAAACATTTTTCTATGTTATTAAATAAATAATCGTATTTTTTTTCTATTCCAAAACGAATGAGATTAAAGTTTGAACGCTAACTTGAACCGTTCTTGAGATATTGCACGTTTTCCAAATAAATACAATAAAAATATACGTAAAAAGTGAACTGCAGTAAGTATCATCAGGTATGTAGCATTTGGCAAAAATTTGCGCGACATTGGCGACTTATTTGACGAAATATCGTCAACGTGGCGATTTTTTTAATGTGAGGGCCAAATTGATAAAAATGTCGCTAACTTGACAAAAATGACACTAAAGTTTCATAATAACGCCAAATAAGTTAATTCATGATTTACATATTTTAATATATAATAGAGTATATTACATAGCAGATATTATCTATATTACCAAATGTCAAGTTATATTTGCGTCAGATATAAGTTAATTGAGTACTTCAAAATAATTATACATGTTGTCATCCAAAAAACACTCAATATCAGTGTACTTCTTAAAGTTAAAAAACATTGTGCCATGGATCTATCTTGTACATAATTATTTTTAATTGATAGAAGTAATGTACTTGCATTACGTAGGAAAAAGTCATATGCTAGCCAGAGCTGATATTTTCTCCAATAGCCGATATTTTTTTTATTTGGTGACAGCAAAGTTTCTTCTGGGTAATATTACCTCTTATAGAGTATCTTAGCTTTCTTTTCTAGAATCTGCTGTTAAATATGGCGCGATATTCAAAGTATTCGAATTTATTCTAGTGACGTCATATTCGAGAGTGGCGTTGTATTCTAGAAATCGAATACATGGCACTCTCTAGCATTTCGTCGATAGTATTCATTCGTCTGTACTTCTGGTGTAAGAAATTAATGACCAGTACAAAGAACATACCATCAAATCGGAATATTGGTTTTAAATTTTTTTTCTGTTTCAGATGTGAAATACCTATCCAGAACTACAAGGAAGAATCCATAGATTCTACGATAGAAAGCCCGGATGTGATACCAGCAGACAGCCAAAGTAAGATTCAATATTTTATGTACTAAGAGGTTTTGCCTCCTGCCCTCTCATTGATTACCATATCTTCGCACTGATTACAGTAAAATGTTTATAATTTTATAAGATGTGTTGTTTGCGGATATATATAATTTATGAATAAAAAATATAATATGCATATATATATACTATATATATATATATATATGTGTGTGTGTGTGTTTTATTTTATTCCCATTGTTATACTATAATTAGAGCTTTATCTATCTATGCAAGGGGTACGCTAGTTACATACACATTTTCAGGGGGTAGATGAAGCATAAAAGGTTGAGAAACATTACGTTAGACAAATATTATATAAGTGGTAGGCGCATACTGTTTTTTTGACTTAATGAAGAAGGCTTATAATACCCTCGAAACAATAGTCGTAACCTAATTGACATATGTCTGCTTTCTTCATGGACATTTTTCAAGTTTTTTTAATCTAGTTACATGTTTAAAAATTGATTTATGAACTATTTTATGAAAGTAGTAAAAAGAAATTTAAATTATTAAAACCAAATTAGTAAATATTAAATATTATTGTACGAGTCAAACTAATAACGTGTACAGTTGTATATATTGTTCCACATAAAAAGTAAAATCTGTTTGAAGTAGAATTTTTTAAAAATATTTTTACCATATACTTGACTTTATTTGAGCTGTGATCTCAGATATATCAGTACATAGATCTGAATTTAAAATCCGGGCTTTTTTATGACTTACAACATGAAAAATTCAAGCTATGTACAAAATTATATTCGAATCACTTGAGTTTTACACCGGAGCTCGCTTCGCTTCAATTAAGAAAATACTAAAATTGCAACAGTTAAATATGTATATCTCAATTCATCCTGTAACATCAGATCGATACTTTCAAATTTCAACAGAAGAATAGCGGCACACATCACTACTCTGCAAAAAACTTAAAAACTTGTTATTAAAAAGCGCCTGACCATTTGTTTCTATCAATCACTCCAAAGAATTAAACCTCAAGTTCAGGGCCTGACTTACAGTAGATGAGGACCAGGACCTATATATTTGGGGGCTCCTATTAAATATTTTAATAATTACTTATACCGTCAATAAAATACAGAGGAGCAGAGATTCAGAGATGTAAGAATTGGAGAAATAGTTTAAATAAATGGAAATTAGTTTAAATATTTAGTTGTGCCCCACAACTGAATATTTAAAGCACATTGCATAATGGAAATCTGGATCACACAACATTAATTTTGCTGAAATATTTAAGAATTTTTCGGAAGTTTTCTTACACGTCAATGATATTCTAATTTATTTTAAGTAGTTTTCGGCCATTTTGGCCAAATTTGGGGAGCCTAGGGCCACGGTCCCGGTAACTCGTACTTAAACCAGACCCTTTTCTATATATATAGTTGCGGGTATAGAATTTATATTGCTACGAAACGTATCCTTTAGAATCGTGGGTGTATACACAGGATACAAGAACGAATCCAAGTTTCTGGATAACTCAAATTTATTCACAAGCCCAAAGTAAACAGGAACAATATACAACCAAAAGGCACGTAAATGCTACACTAATTGCATAAAATAAGCGATAATACTCTCAAAATACTGGTGAATATCATTTCATAAAGCAACCACTACTATTCTCAAAACATTGACAAAAGTCACAGTTCACTGTAACTCGTATATTGTCAACTCATCAATTGAACTCCAATGGAGTGATACGTCCTTTTAATAGTATCTATAAAAACTTCTGGAAATCTCTCTGTAGAAATTTCCAGAATTATCTAATATCTCGTGGAATAATCGTTATTTGGAGAAATTTCTCGAAGTATCGGGAAGTGACCAAATGGCGCCAAATTAGCGATAAATCGCCAAATTTGATAACCCTTCCTCTGATTCGAAATTCTGACAACCATAGAGTGACGCCAGTGAAAGAATGTTCGTACCGCTGTCTTCTAGAGAAAACACCTGATGGCACCGTTTAGTTTGCGATAGAGACGAACGACAAGACGGGGTACGCCAGCGAGTAATTTCTCACATGTTCGCAACAGTATTTTGATATTTTAAAGATCGCTTCCTTGCTTGGTTCGCAACAATATGTTTGTTTTTAAATAGAGTGATTCAATATATATGTTAAGAAGAAGAAAAAGATTAGTGTAATTCAAAGTATTTAAAAAAAGAAAAAAATCACATACCCCCCCCCCCACCCAGACACACACACACACGCAAATCCTGAAACTTTTAACAGCCCTGGGATTTATAATGCACATTTTCGATGTAGAAGAATGCAACTTGTTTTAAATGGGAGTTTTTCATGAGATGAAGGTTATCAAAGTAAATATTTAAAAATATGAGTTAATCTTTAAATTATTTATTTTTTATTAATCGGCATTTTCTTCAGACATGCGATATTTGTTTCGAAATGTTTATTTTGGTTAAAAGATCATAGGCAATGCGATCAAATGCTCCAGACAAACTCTCGGTTTTCGGCGGAGAGAAAGAAGTACAGTGTATACTATCTGCTATGTGTTTGTTTCAGTACTTAACTTCACTTTTTTCATTCCAGTGTATGCACCAGACACCAAAAGTCTGCATCTGGAGTGTACGCGACGTATGAACGAGGAAATGTATAAGATTCTCAAGCAGAAGCAGGACAACTATGAGGCTCTGGTCCCCATCAACGAACAAGGCCACTCGGAGGTATGTCACTATGCACATCATAATCTACATCATAATGTACATCATAATGCACATCAAAATACATATCACAATGTACACCATAATGTACATCACAATGTACATCATAATGGACATCATAATGGACGAATCATGAATGAATGAAGCATGGAGTTAGAATGAAGTAGATAAAACGCCTATGGATGAAATGCTTGAATATTCCATAATGTTTTGAGAATTATATCTAGGTGTCGCTAGTGTTAGTAAAGTAGTCGCTAGTGTTAGTTGATACAACATAAAACCGTAATATTTAGTATATGTAATTTTGATTATTTTTAAATTAAGATTCCCTAATTATGAGTATAATTAACCAGTATTATTTCATAGTTGAAAGATCGAGTACAGAATATAGGGAGATAGAAATAAATTGGAAGGTAAAATAATTTTGAACACGTAGGAATATTCTTTATTGTTTCATTCCACTTTGCATTGCGGTAATAATTTATTTTTACAGAATTGACAGATTAAATGCATATATTAGGCCTTTCGCCATAGGAATGCATACAATGCAGGACTACTAATTTTACCTCAGCTCCACCTGAGTTATTGGCTGAAACGATATTGACATTTCTTAATATGGAGTTTTAACTCCTTACCTTTACCTCCATATCTTATATTTGTATAAATCATTATCATTTGCACTACAAAGCAGCTTAAACTTTGGCTGTTTTTAAGAATTTCTGCTAAATATAACCAAAGGAGCGAATTTGCCCGAGTCCAGTCTACTTAAGCAGGCTCAATTATGTTTTATTCTGCTCAATAATATATATTTCTGTTTTTATCATAGAAACGTAAATACTTATTAATACAAATATCCAATGCATTATAGGTTAGTATGATACCACTGTTTACTTTATTTTCTTTGCTCACGGCCAAGTACTTTATATATTCAATCAGTCGTCTATACATCGGTCAAAATCGTGTTCCATCGCAATAGGTTGCCCTGGGGCACTAGTGGGAGCGGAACACACAACGTCCAACAACAAAACATGCATCTCCGCAGGTGGGACTCGAACCAACATCCCGGTAGCCGAACAAGTACCCGGAAATGCTTCCGTTCACTGTTCACCCACCGAGTCGGCTGATATTACTGTAATAACAATGTAATATTGGACAAGTAATGAACTAAGTGTAAAATCCCAGGTGGAAGCACAAAATGGAAAATATTACCTTTGCATCTGCTCTCAGTTCACTTCTGCAAATTTTTGCATTTAGAAACATAGAAATAAAATAAAACGTGTGAAATATCAATTAAAGTTGGTCTTCCTTATTTAATGTGTTTTTCCTTTAGTGCAGATTCCCCTAGCGGATAGTTTTTGAATTAATTGTTTTATCATAATCCATTTCCTGCATCCTTTGAGTGGTCTGCATGCATATTTTGATGTCAATCAGCTTATTGGTTGGAGCTAAAGAGTGCTGCACTGAATAGGGCAACTTCATTCAAATTCCTGTCTATTCTGCGATATAATATTAGTCATGTTTATATTGCAGTTATTAAATCATAGTGTAGCTTTTAAATAACATCAAATCTTCAGATTTTGTTTATATTTCAAAGGATATTAATATTAACTCACGCATATTTTCTCAAAACAGATGGTTGACGATTTGTCGTACAGGGGTTATCAGAAGCACGCCCTCCACATGGATCCGCCCACCGAGTATGCAGATATGTTGAGGGGGCGTACCCAAGTGTTGCCCATGCCAGTCAGCGACGCTCTTGACAGGAGAGCGCCTGAACTACCCCTCATCAACAACGTTCAGCAAAGTACCAGAGTAAGTACAGTTCTAACTGAATTATATATGTAATCTCATGAATAGTATTTTTATTTATTTTGAAACAACTTCCGAAAATAAAATAAAATCATTTTATTTAATAAAAACTTTATACAAAACTTCTCAAACTTTCGACAATGCTTTCAAAGATATTTATCTTTTCGGAGTACCGCTTTTACACATTAATCTTTCAGATAAATTTTATTGTTTGAGATTGATCTCGGAAATATACCTTTGGTTTGCTTGATAAATCGATTCCAAGTGAAGGCAATTGCACATAACAGTTCCTGAGAGTGTTTTAATTCGTTACAAGCCGCCTTCGGCGACCCCGTTTTGGAAAATGTTTTACAATTCTTTCTGTATGCCGGCTACTAGACCGTGTTCTATAATGCGGTCAGTGTGTCTACATCTTTTGGTATTTACATTCTTAATAAGTGAAAATTAGGCTTCGTTGTAGAAATAATCAAAGTTGGATGATCATTTAAACTCCAATATATTGTAATTGCGTTGTTTCAGTATGTAGGTGCACAGAATGTAGGCAAAAATAAAGCGATTTTTTCAACACAAACATGAATTAAAAATAACTTTAAAAATCAACATGTTGACACAAGATAGTTGCCATATTTTATTTTGAAGTGGATTACGTGATCTCTTAATATAATAGCCAAGTGGTCTCTTCATATAAAAGGTGTAATTATTATTTTAATTTTTATTTAAAAAACTACTGAATATATTTTGCTGAATTTTTTTTTATATATTTTATGGGATAATTTGAATATTTCCTAAAACTTTCGAAGCAATTTGTGAATTTTAAATCCGCTTAAAAAATGTTTGAAAAATTAGATCCCATAGGGTTCAACGTATTTTATTTTTTCAACCCAGGTTCAATCCAAAACTAATTGGGTTATATTATTCATTTATATTCCCATAGGTACCACAGACCGTCTGAACAACATACTAAAACTTCATTTTGATAAAGTCATTTTTACAGCAGTTATCGTGCTAACGGACAAATAGACAGACAGACAGAATGAACAGAGTCATAAACACTTTTCAACTATGTTATAAAGTGTTAAAAAAAGAAAAAAAAACCGACCGCAATTTCATAATTTACATTGCAGAACAAAATAGTTAGGGATTAATGTCTTCTGAAAATATCATTATTTAAAATTCGCTTAAAAAGCCGTCTTTATAGTTATTTTGGCAATAACTACAAAATCTCTAAGGACAATCCACATTGATCACATTACGTATTCTGATTCTATAGAAAATTTAAAAAGGATTAAAGTAAAGTTTAACAATTTTAAAGAATTTCTTATCTATTTGCAAGTGTTTGAACTTTGCTGATCCTAATATTAAACGGGTTTTCCTGTTTGGGAGATATATATATATATATTCGCGATAAATCAATTTTCCAGGAAGATTGTTTCTGCATACTTTTCTTCTTAAAAAAAAACCCAAACAAAATTAATAAAGTTTTAATATTCAAACATATTTGAAATATTTATTATTAAGTATTAAATTAATAATTATAAATAAAATATGAATAAAAACGGCTGTTAATTTTGACACCATTCGATGCAGCTGAGTCTGAAACATCGGTTATACAATATTTTAGTTTTACCCGTGCAGCATCGAGTGCGCTATCAAATTTTATTCAAAACTCAATGATCCTCACGCTTATCAAGGACCCTTCCCAAAATTATTGGAAGAAAACCTCGGATGATATTTGAAAACCATCTGTGAGAGACCCAAAAGGAATTTTTTAATTCAAGCAAACTGTGAAAAAGACTCAGATGAGCTGCACCAAGTTTGGCAGAGTGGCCCGGAAAGATTTACGACCCATAAATTCAGAATTTGCGATGACTACATCAGGCAGGGAGGTTGTAAAGGGGTCGGAACAACCACGCAGGCATCTTTTGATAAAAACAAAAAGTGTTTTCTTAAAATGTAGAAATCATAAAATAAACTACATAAACGTAATTTACAAATAATAATTCCGAATGTACATGATCCACCCTTTCTACCATCGTCTCCATCCACACACGCCACGCTCCACGTAAAAACCATCTCGTATCATCCCTTTCGTGTTTCGCCTTTTTAGAATCTATTTGCTAGCTGTTAGAATCTGTCTACCATCCGCAATCTGCGCTGCTGCTATTTAAATTTAGACTCTTCCTTCTCCGGGGAAGCCACTGTTTGAAAAATTACAAGTCGAGAATAGAAACTGTTAATCATTGCAAGGTCATGATGGCGACATGGGCGTAAACCTCTTCGGGGAAAACTGCTAAACTTGGTGCCACTCTTCGGACTCCGTGTACAGTTTGCTTAAATTAAAAATTGCCTATTTGGTCTCACACCATCTAGGATTAAAAACATCGAACACTGCACATAACTCACCGATATTTAAAAATCAACGACTATCTATATGGAACACAAAACAGAATTCCCCCCAAAACGCAGGTGGAAACGGCAGAACATACTGGCAAAATCAGGCTATCATATTGAAATTCGCTCTTTCTGCTGCAGAGTTCAATTTTTATACGCACCCTTAATGGTTTTTAAAGATTTTCCCAGTCAATTTTGAGCCTTTTTTTTCATTATTTTATTTTAATCTGCATGAAATTTTTCTGTGAACTGAATGGGTGAATCTGAAATCAATATGAGTTGCCCTTGAAGATTTCGGTGTTAGTACCTAAATAACTATAAAGATGGCCCCTGATACTAATTTTAAATATTGATATTTGTAGACGATATCAATCCTTATCGATTGATATCATCCGTTTTATTCAGCGATATAAATTGTGCAATTGCTGTCGGAGACATGACAGATCCGGCGATCGTCATTTCGTTTTAGGAAGCCAAGCTATTGGACCACCAAGCTATCGGCCCAAAAAAGTGACATCCAGATAGTTCCTTACCTCTCGCCCAATATGTACTAGTGCTCCATCGTGGTGGAGCCGCATACACCGCTAGATGTCTGTTAGAACTATCTCCAGTATTTCCGGCAAGACCTCCTGCAAGAAAATACAGTACATTCTCCCATCAAGTCCTTCGGGCATAAGAAACGGTCATATTAGGCGGTCGCCGATGACTTCTGCCCATACATTGACCGGAAAATCGTCGCTGGTGCGCTTGTGGATATGTTGCAGGGGGGGGGGGAGGGTTACATTCGCCCAAATATGTTCATTGTGGATGTTAAATGCGCCATCACGTGCGAAGGCGGCTTCAGTCCTGAAAGGCTCAGTCTGGCTGCGTCAAACTCTGTCCCAGGAACAGCTGGCGAACTCCACACGACAAGGATAATCCACTGCAGCCATTGCTTGGATTCGCTGGAAACGGTATGGGTTGAAGTCCCAGACCAGACGACCAACCCTAAGGCTTGTGGTAGCTTAATGTGTGGCAGGGGAGATGGTATGGGTGTAATTGTTCCCCATGCTGAACCCGACATATCTTGGATTGTGGCCCCTGCATCAGACCTGGTAGCGAGAAAGGATCCCGATTCACAGAGCTGCCGATTCAAGCGTTCGATTGTTTTATGATTGGGCAACCACTTATGGGGGAAACGTTCTCCGTAGAGCCGTTATGCTTCTTTGCCATTCCCATTTGCAGTCCCATAGATGAAATTCATATCGGCTTTTTCCCTATTTATAAATCCCTCCATCGTCTCAAAAGTTAGAACTGCGAATAAATGCTGCAAACTGATGAGGTCTCACATTCGGTGTTACAAAAATGTGCATGAAGGATCTTATTCTTCCTCAGATAAAATTTGCATACGTAGTTTTCTTCTTCAAACAGAAAGTAACAACCAGAATGCCGCTTTAAAGTTTGTGGAGCGGTCGCTTCCCAACGAATAAGCGCCCTGTAACGCTTATACCTTTCATTTCCAACCCTGTATACTATGAGCTATGACGAAAAGTGCTTGGTATGGTATCTACTGCCATCTCGTAAAGTTTGGTCAACCTTTTTCTTAATCACTCTGTATAACAAGGTCATTTTATGCAAAGGACTATACATTAAGAAAAAATGAATTAGTATGCAAACCCTGATGACTTTACAATTGATTTGCCATATTTCCAGTGCAATATATTCCATTACATTACATTGTACTCTTTAACGCTTTACATAGTTGAAAAGTGTTTATGACTTGGTTCATTCATTGATGACTTGGTTTATGACTTGGTTCATTCTGTCTGTCTGTCTATCTGTCCGTTAGCGCGATAACTGCCTTAAAAATGACTTTATCAAAGTGAAATTTTAGTATATTGTTCAGACGGTCTGTGGGACCTATAGAAATATAAATGAATAATATCGTCCAATTAGCTTTGGATTGAACCCAGGTTGAAGAAATTAAATACAGTAAACCCTACGGGATCTAATTTTTCAAACCTTTTTTTAGCAAATTTAAAATTCACAAATTGCTTCAAAAGTTCTAGGAAATATTTAAATTATCCCATAAAATATATAAAAAAAATTCAGCAAAATATATTTAGTTTTTTAAATAAAAATTAAAATAATAATTACATCCTTTATATGAAGAGACCACGTGACCATTATATGAAGAAATCACGTGACCCACTTCAAAATAAAATATGGCATCCATCTTGTATTAAAATTGTGATTTTTGAAGTTTTTTTTAATTCACATTTAGTGTTGGATTCGACCTGAAATGGCTTTATTTTTGCTTAAATTCTGTGCATCTATATACGAAAACAATGCAATTACAATATATTTGAGTTTAAATGATCATCCAACTTTGATTATTTCTACAACGAATCCTAATTTTCACTTATAGAGGATATAAACAGCAAAATATGTCTAGGACTATACATATTTTGAGTTGTATAAGAATTGTTGCATTTCTTTAACGCAAAATTATTTAGCTCATGGAGTCTGCAATATAGCTGATATGAATGAAACATTCATTGCTTTTACACAGAGAACCAGACGATTTTTTCGATGAAGTTATAAGCATAGAGTTAAATTACTAGTACCTCCATGGTTTTAAGTTTTTAAATAAAATAAATTATTACAGTATTGTGATGGATGAAAGGAATGGAAACAGGTTATGAATGAAATGCTGCTTTTATAGAGAGAGCTAGTCGATTTATATTTCGATGAAGTCATTTGAATAAACTTAATTTGTTTTCGATGAAGTTATCAAATACAATAAATTATTGTAGTATTATGATAATTTTAAAAATATTACGGAGGAATGTATCGCATTTCAGAGATGTTTAAACCAGACAATTTATATTTCAATGCCATCATTTGAAAGAAATTTGTTTTTTTCAATGAAGTTTTAAGTTTTCGAAGATAATAAATTAATGTAGTATTGTGATAATTTTAAAATTATTACCGAGGATTGTATCGCAATTTAGAGATGTTTATATAAAATTGCATTGAAGTTGGAAAGTGTTTCATAATCAATGTTTTATGCATGATTGATCTTTCTTGTTGTTTTATATATTTTATTTCCGATGTTTTATGGTCAGTTTATCTCCCTCATCTTTTTATACCTATACCTCCATATGTATTAATGATTTTGCATGATTAGTCTTATGTGTATTGCAGTATCATAGGGTTAAATTGTTAATCTATTTGTCTATTTGCTTAATTATATATATATATATATATATATATTATCCCATTGTTATAAGATCGTTAAAAGTGAATCTAATATGCAGCTTGTTAAATAGTGAAATTAAAATGTTGACAGAGTCACAAAATATCAATTCAAATAATATGAATTCAATATAATATCTCTCCGTAAATTGAAGTCTTATTGAATTAAATTTAAATAAAATAAAATAAAATAAAATTTAAGTAAAATAAAATTAAATTTAAATTAAATTTAAATTTAAAAATTTTAAATTTATAGTATTTTCTTAAGTGTCTTCCTAATTTTAGAAAATGTATTAATTTTTAATTTCTGAACTAATGAGTATTACAACATTGCATTGAAGATATCGATGGCGATTACTAAATCCAAATTATTCAGAATTAATGTTTTTGGCTCAGATCCAGACCGCTCGACCTGCCCGAAGGTGTAAGGTAACTTTCTGGACGGCTGAGACAGTTCCACCCAATTTAGATCGAAACCCAATGGGACTGACAACCACAGGGACCATACCATCCTTCCCTTCACCCATCGCCTCTCTAATGGACTTTCAGACCAACAGATTTGTCGTGGGTCCCTCTTTCTCTATAGAAAAATTGTCCCTCTAAATTTTTATGGTAGAAAAGGAATATTATAAAAAAATTTAGTTATTAAATTATGGAAGGAAAATTAAATACTTTTATAAAAAAACGGAACCATTTTTAACATCTTATCTCTATTATGTTTACTTGTATAATTCATATAAATTATATTAATAATATATTTAAATTATATTATTTAGTAACAAATATATTTCATATTCAGTTTGGTAATTATTTGTTTGATATTTCAGGACTGCATACGAGGAGACCGTATAGTCGCAACAACTCCATTATGAGCATAGTTATTCATCTGACTGCCAACATTTCACGTGGACTCAAAATTCCAGAAAAAACTTATTCTCTTCTATTTATTATGCAATGCACCAAAACTGCTCAAAACTGTCAACACCACTTTATACAACAGAATAAATTAAAATTTAAACATTTGGAGCAAAAACACATGACCCAACAAGAATCCTCCTGAAAAGTTTGTTGTCTTTATATCAAATGAAATTTGACAAACAACTTTCGACAAATTTGAAAGCATGAACATGTTCTTTTTCGCAAATGATATGCGCATTCACTTTCAAAGTCTGTGTGTGTTTTGAGGACTGTGGCTCAATTTTTCTAAATCATATACCAACTGTTTGTTTCCCTAATATTATGTCTGTATCTATCTATATCAATGAACAAAAGATTCCTGAACATGGCCATGGGTGGGAAATCTCGTGGTTTTAAAAATTATATTTTAAAATTGAAAGAAAGTATGAAGATAGTTTAAGAAGATTAGGAGCCCTGCTGGACAAATAAAAGGTATGTTGTCGTGCCAATATTTATAATATAAACACCTTGATTTATCTGTATGTTTATATATCTATCTCTGGGTAACATTTGGCGAAATTTTGGTGTTGAATTTGGCAGAATATCACCAACTTGGCGAGAATTTTTAAATGCTGCCATATTGACGAACATGTCACCAAATTGATAAAAATGTAGCCAAATTGATACAAATATAGCCAAATTGGTAAAAATGACAACTAATTAATTAAAATTCCATATCTTGGAAAAAATATAAGAATCTACTATAAGAATAACCTATTTCTCTGTCTATAACGCTTGGCGAACTTCTGGAGACGAATTTTGGCGGCATATTACTAACTTAGCGAGTCTTTTGAAATGCTGCTAAATTGACGAAAATATTGCCCAATTCATAAAACTGACGCTAAATCAATGAAAATGACGACTAATGGATGGAAATTCAATATCTTGGAAATAACATAACAAACGACTATATGAATAACCCATTTCTCTGATCGTCCGTAATGCTAGGCGAAAAGTTTGGTGGGATGTCGCAAACTTGGCGACTTTTTTAAATATTGCCAAATTGGAGACAATGTCACCAAATTGATAAAAATGCACCAAATTGATAAGAATAACGCCAAATGAGAGGAGATGCTTTGCAAATTTTTAATTCCGTCATAGGACGGGTATACCTTCTAGTTTTAACTTAATTAACTTAATATGATCTAAACTATTAATTTGAGCCCATAAATATATTTACCAATGTATGTATTTATCTATAACCTGTGTAATTCTCCGCGAATACTATGCGTGAGACTTCGATGTATGCATTAAATTTGAGTTAGTGAGCTGAATATGTGTTACATTTATTCGAAAATTACAAAAGGAAAATCAAAATACTTTTAATTATTAGCAAAGAAGCAAAGAAAATGGGAACTAAAGTGACTTGAAATTTTCTAAAAAGGAAATTAAAGAAATTTGAGACGATTGACGTTGCTATCGAAGGAAATTATCTCTACATATTTTCCATTCTTATGAGGGAAGCTGAATTCACGGAAATTGGCCAATAATATTATTTTTATTATTTATTTCATCTTGTCGTTGCTAAACAAAACCAATGGCATGATGCTCGTAAAGTTGAAGAGTTAAAAGTTTGATTTATTTTTGTTCTAAAGGTGCTGAAGAAAGAGGACGTGGGCAGGAGTTGAAGAGTTGATTGGAGAGGAATTTATAAACATATATTGCTACGAAACGCATCCTCCAGTATCGTGAGTGTATACGTAGGATACAAGAACGAGTCCAAGTTTCTGGATAACCTACCTTTATTCAGAAGCACGAAGTAAACAGGAAAAGTATACAATCCAACAACACTTAAATGTTCTACACATTTCACAGAATAAGCGATATTATTCACAGAATGTTGACGAAAGTAATTTCATAAAACCGCCGCTACTATTCCCAAAACATTGACAAAAATCACACCCCAATGTAGCTCATGACATGTTCATTTGTTAACTCTCCACTGAACTCCAACGGAGGGATGAGTCCTTCTTGTAATCTCTCTATAGAAACTTCTGGAAATCTCTCTGTAGAAATTTCCAGAATTTTCTAATATCTCGTAGAATAATCGTTATTTGGCATGTTTATCAAAGTTTCGAAAATGTCGCCAAATTGGCGATAAGTCGCCAAATCTGTAAACTCTTTTTATGTGTCGAAATTCTAGAAACCATAGGGTGACGTCAGGGAAAGAATGTTCGTACCGCTGTCTTCTGCGAAAACACTGCGAAGGCTGTTTGGTCTGCGATAGAGACGATAGACAAGACGGGGACGCCAGTCAGAGAATATTACATGTTCGAAACAATATTTTGATATTCTAAAGATCGCTTACTTGCGGGGTACAAAGAATACTTTCGGGTAGAGGTTCAGAGGTTTGCTAGAGGGTTACTTTTTTCTATTTGGGTTCTATTGTTACGTTTGTAGAGCAATCTTAGCTTCTATAGATAGCCTTGACTTGCTCAAGTAGCCGGCGGGAAACTAAAAAGACTTGGACAGTTTCAATCAACTATTTTCTTAAAACTCGCAGGAATATGCAGCACATGGACGAGTTCCACATGCGATTTTAATTAATTGATTAATTAATTAAAAATTACATTGCAATCCTATTATCTAATCTAATATAAAATTATAAAAGCTAAAAGTTTTAGCTTTGGCAAAATATAAATTTCAACTGCGAAAATTTATATAAAAGTATATTTAATAACTTTTTTACTTTCCCTAAAATACATTGGAATCATGCCGAAAATCGCCACTCGAGGTTTCGACGGATCTACACGTTATAACACCTTTAGAATACGAAAAAATCCTTTTTAGAGTGAAGTCTGTTTGTCTGTCTGTCTGTCTGTGCAATGTATGTATCCACTCTAACTAAAAAACTAATTGACTGAATTTCATAAAATTTAGTAGGTAAGTCCCTTGTGGGTGACCCTGATGCTGATTAGATTTTGGTACGATTCGGGATAAAAAAAACCCGCCATTTTTTTGTGAAATACACAGCAAATATTGCCTTAATCCACTCTAGCTGAAAAACTAATAGACCAAATTTTACGAAATTTGGTAGATGAATCACGTGTGAGTCACTCTAGTGCTGATTACATTTTGGTATGATTCGGAAAAACCTACTTTTTTTTGCAAAATATTCCGCAAAATTTGCCAAAATCAAAAATAAGACTATATATGCTCAAATGCATTAATTAAATGCTTGTTTTACATGTAATTTTTGACGATGAAAAGAACAAGATCAACCCCATTACTCTAGGACTAGCCGTTCACGAGATATTTTAGTTTTTTCACCTTTTTGCTACGCCGATTTTGAAAATAAGTAAGTTAGCAAATGAAAATGAAATCTGAATCAAAAGTGTAAATTCAGTGTAATTCCAATTAATTATGTATGTTTTTTAATGCAATTAAAAACTCAATGTAATGAATTATTAATAAAATAAAGAGAAAATAAATTTGAGTCTGCAGGGAAAGTCATGTGCTGCTCATATCAGATTTTTTAATTTATAGTCAGACAGTATAGATGCAATTTTCTAAAACAAAACAATCTTTACAAGTAAATGCACCGTTGTCTCCTGATACGATAAATTATACCATGGTTACCAGTGTTTTGGAAATGTCACGTTACATTCTCAATAAGTTTTTGGAACGATATAAGTACGATAAATAACGGTTAATATAAGTAGGATAAATAAATGGCAAAGCATAAGTATATATTTACAAAGCACAATTTCAAACAAAAGAAATTTTCTTTAATGGAGTGCAAGCAGCAAAAATATGTTAACATAATAATTCTTAAATATCTAAATTTATCTACAGTGAAAAATGGATAAAAACCGCATTTAATATATTTCAACGATATGCGTAATGTCTTAGAACGTGTAGATGCTTTTCGAACGTCACGTTGCTATAGTAACAGTTTAATCCTTGTCTTATGAGCACGTCACTAGCTCTTTGCCACTGCGTAAACTCGATTATCTTAACATAGAGATGTTTAAGACCCGCGAATGATTTTTGCATTTACAATGTCATTTCAATAAATGTGATCTACTGTTTTAATACAATTATAAGCGAACATTAACAATTCAATTAAAGAACATGTATTTGTGTTTTACAGTGGTAGATAGAAGTTTATTAGATAAAGCTTAAAAATTGTTCTAGTTCTATGAAAGTGTCTTCAATCGAAATTTCTATGATATAGAATTACAATAATGTTTTATACGGAAAAGATGATTATGTTTTAAATGGATGTACTTGAGAATTAATTCTTAGCAATGTATAGAGTAAGTAATTCACCTATAAAAAAGTAGATACATGAGTATACACCTTATTTTTCAATGTAATGTTTAAATACAAATATAAGTGAACATTAATAATTCCATTAAGAAGCACGTAACTGTGTTTTATAATGGCGATAAATGCGTTGATACGTGAGTAAAGACCTGCATTTTTTCTTTGAAACATATTACTCATGTATACTGTAACAATTTAAATGGACCATGGTTTTCCCTGTAGATAAAAATATGTTTTTATTTTATTTGCAAAACACAGGGTTGATAGAAAATTCCTTAAGCAACAAAACAACTTATGCTGAAAAGAAAGCAATGGTTCCTAGAAAAAAAAGTTATTGAGTGTATATTTTAGGTCTATCTACAATAAAATATCCATTCCGAATCTAAAAAATCTGATGTAGGCAATACATGACATTCTCTACAGTCTCAAATACATTTAAACTTTAATAATCCATTAAATTGAGTATAATTGCACAAAAAAACACTCCTAATTATTTGAAATGACACTGACTTTACACTTTTAATTCGATTTTTGTTTTCATTAGGTAACGACGTATTTTCGAAGGCGGGATAGTAAAAATTCGAAAAAACTAAAATATCTTGAGAACGGTTAGTTCTAGAGTGATGGAATTATTCTTACTTTTTTTCATCGTAAAAAATCTCGTGTAAAAGAAGCATTTAATTGATACTTTTGAGCATACGTAGTCTTTTATTTTATATTATGACGAGTTTTGCAGGCGATTTCAAAAAAGAAACATTCTTTTTTTTTAATCGTACCAAAATGCAATCAACACCAAGGTCACCCACAAGTGACCTATAAAATTTTATGAAATGTGATTAATTAGTTATTGAGTCAGAGTGGATATATTCACTTCACAGACACACACAAATACACACAGACGTCATGCTAGAAATATATTTTTCGTGTTCCAGAGATCCCAGAACGTGTAGATCCGTCGAAATCTCGTGTTGCAATTTTCGACAAGATACCAACACTTTCCCTACACATTACCATGCAGTGTAGGGAAAATAAAAAAAGTGATTTCAAGGTTAATTTAAAAAGCTATGCTAATGAATTCGTCTACAAAGCAAGAGTAACATAAAAATGTTAATTACAAAGTTGCAGCGCATTGGTTAATGAGTAGGAATCGACCCCTCAAATGAACGAAACGCGTATATGGAATGCAATAAATATTTGTTAAAAAGTCATATCGTCAGAATTATTAGAATGGTGCATCTGCAATGCGAGAATATAGTTCATAATATCCATTTTTTTAATATCTAGGCAATTTCAGCCTAAGTATCTAGCCATTAATATCTAGCTATATTAATATTTAGCCATGTACATAATATCTAGCCAATTCTAGCCTAAGTTTTATCCAAATGTTGGCAACATTGATTAGACAACCTTACTGAAATCGCATATGTGAACTCAGGAACGGTACTACTTCTATCTAAATAGTACTAGGTCCAGAAAGTTGTACTTGTAGCTTTAAATTTGGTCAGTTTCAAATGCTCTCAATATTTCTGTGATTTTCACCTTGCGACTCTTTCATGAAACGCATCTCTGTTTTTTACAACTAATCCTAGTGGAACTTCACGGTGTGTGTCCACAGAATGGTTTGTAGAAATTGGTGTGAAAATATTGGACTAGTCTGCTGTGAGGTTATACCTTAATATCATAGATCACCGCTAGAACAAATTTTTGCTACTATTTTGATAACACCGTAGGTGGGCCAATCGCGTTCAGTTTGGCCACCCTATCGATTTTTTAATAGTCCAAGTTTGAAATGCGCGAACTCGTGTGTGTGTGGCAGCTTGGCAGTAAAGCGTTTAAACTGTTAGACTGCGGAGATTCTCGCAGTTATACCGACTGGTCGTCCGCCGCTGCTGTAAAACAGACGCGTGGCCTTTCAGTCGAGTCTTTCGTACGCAGGTTTGCTTACATTGCTCAATTGTGTCTGTTGATTTCAAGACTGATTGAAGATGATTAAGCAACAGTACAATTTGTGCGTGTGTGGGGCGTAGAGCATGCAAGTTTAACTATACATGTATGGCAAGCAAAATTAATAGACTTTTTATAAGATGATTTAAGGTTGTAATTTGTGCCAAAGTATTTTATTGTGTCTATTATGTATGGACTGTAGAATTAGCCTCTTTTAACCATTTCCATCTTGCTTTCGACACACTACCGTTATTTACAAGTGAAATTTGACTAGGAGTTCTGCTGAGCTGGAACAGTCTACGACCTGTTCCATGAAAGTGACAAAAAACAAAACAAAACAAAAAATACTAAAACAACAACAACAAAAAAAAAGGTAATACTTTGAATTTATTTTCTGGATTCAAACATCAACGTCTTTTGCTGAAACAAGACATTCGTAAATTAGAAATATGCGAAATCTTTCTGACACTGGTATCTAAAAATTTACTAAAGACAGTACAATTTTTAAAATGTAGTGCACATACTTTCGGTTCACGGCACATTTAGCCTCTCAGTATTTTTTGCAATCTGTTATTGCAATCTCTCAAAAAATTACAAATTCTTATTGAGGAAGTGGATTCTGAATTCTCCACTCTCTTATATCTGATTGGCAGGGCACTGACAATCTGACTTACCACCTCCTGCTATTTTTTCCCTAGGTTAGTATCCTGCTACTACTATCCTTACCCAGGTTAGTATCCTGCGTGGTCGTTATCCACTCAATTTGAAATCGGTGCTCAATCTTCCAGAGTCCACTGAATCCGTACTAGTCGTACAAGAGTCACTTTCAGACCTCCGACATCTTTGCACTCACCTACAGGGTTGATTTGTTTGGGCTCCATTGTAAAAAGCCTTGCTGCCTCAATCGGGAATCAAACCTTGGATCTCCGAACTGGCCAGCTGATGCTCTACCGTTGAGCTACTGGGACGCAATTGCAAACTCTTATTGTCGACGTGGACTATGCATGTTCAATCCGGTTGCAACACTGCACACCATAACGAAAAATTTAAAATACCTGCTGCGGCTCTGTGAAATTGTCGGAGCTCACTGTGGTGCTGCTTTGGAAATTGTTGGTATTGTGTATATTGATATATAGTTGCTTAATATGATGAGAGTTTGTTTAAATCTTTGCATTAAAAATCTGTTATTAAAAAACCGTGTATTAAAAGACTGTTGTATTAAAAAAACTGTTCTTTCTCCAGTTTTGATAAGATAAATAATATTTTGTTCTGCCTGTTTCGTTTCAGGAGAAATTAACTGGATTAATTCTGAACAGTTTGGAAGAGAAAGCGACTACAGATATTTTCTTTGCACTCCTATTTAATTTATGACGAAGTATTTTTCCACATTTCCATAGTTTAAAATTTGTCTGAGTATCACTTCGAATCATCCTTTGCATTACCAAATAAAAGTTTTAAATGTTGTCGCATGCACATTAAAATTTTACTAATTAAAATTACCATTTAATCAATTTATTTTAAATTAATTTCTCTAATTTGAATTAATATTAATATTTACTAATTGAAAAACAATTTAAAATAATTTTAAAAAATAATGTAGTGTTTAAAACTCTAATAAATCCATTTATATAAAATATAGTTTTCATAAAATATAGTTTTCATTTAATTTAAAATTAAATTTACATTTCTATTTAATTTTATTGTCGCCAATCATACAAGGCAGGATGATTACAATGAGAGTATTCACATTGCGTTTTCTGGTAATATGTAGCGCTCAAACACAATCTACTCTAAAATTGTTTGGTCTAAATATTCTTTAGAAAAGTGGTACGCGAACAGCGGTAATACTAGCTAGAATAGTTTGATAAGCGCTCCCCAGAGTGTATGCGAATCGATACGCCAAAAAATGTATCCTTTTCCCTAAGAAATATTTATATTGACAGAACAATAAGAAAATTAATAAGAGAATAGCAAATATTAACTTCTTCTTCGACCCAGATTGTCTGATCTACCCGAAGGGAATTCCTTTTAGAAATTTCCTTTTATCTACATACACTTTTCTGTATATCCATCATATCTGCGTATACCTTTTATGAAATTCATTTTTATCCGCGTACCCTTTTTGAGAAATTCAGCTTATCTGTATACCCATATTTATAAAACCATCTTATTCGCATACCCTTTTTTAAAAATATACCGTATTACCTAATCATTATTAGAAATTTATCCGACGCTCGTACACATTTTAAGAATTCGACCATCCATGTATTCCTTTCAGAAATTGAACTTTCTCGTAAAGTTCTTGTAGACATATTTTTTATCTGTACACATTACAGACATTGATCTTAATAGTGCATTTCTTCTCTGTACCCAAAGTTTCCTCTTCACCAGGCGCATGCGTATAAAAAAAAAATTACGTTGACCACAATTGGCGATGCACCATCCAAAAAATTATTAAAATCGCCATTCGGCTGAAATGCTGAAAATTAGCTCCTCTTTAGATTATTGCAATAGGTATTGGTTGTTTTGAATAACGTAATATATTCCTGATTGTTTTAATTCAACATGATATAACAAAATTTATCTAAAAAAGTATGGTAACTTCTTTATGGATCTGTTATATTTCAATAATATAATAAGAGGAAGTTTTATTTTTTTGCATTATTTCTATTTTTGAGCCAAAAGTTTCGTAGTATATCACGAGTGCAAAGAAGATATCTCAAAGCTTATATGCAAGAGGTTTTATCTCTATGTGATATGCCAGAAATATGTATAAAGTTCTTCAAGTTCACAAGGGAAAGAGTGTAAAATTTGTTCTCTGAAATGTTTGTATATATTTCATACAAATGATCAAAATATATCTAATTCGAACATTAAAATTTTTAATGAAAATTTGTGTATTCTATTTTGTGTTGCAATTACATGTTTTTACTTCATATTTATATACTACCTGAGTCAAAGAAATCAAATCACACATTTCTGTCTCAACCTTCAAATCCATTTTTTTTCATGGATTCTGTGGCTTTGATTACTAATCTCTTTTATAGTAAGTCTTTACACGATTGTATTCAATACATGATACATCGATATTTCATATGGATACAATACTTAGTACTGTTTATAGATGCAATAGCTGAATCGAAATCTACCGTATCAATAATGCTCGACAATTTGTGATTGTGTGTGATTGATTATATTTGACTTCAGTGATATTTTTAATTTCAGAAACATTGCTAATAATGATGATTTTGCTATAATAATAAAATACATTTCAACGGATTATTATTTTATTTCATTTCTTTTTTTTTGCTAGAGATGCATTCTTGAAGAATTTGTTGCTTGTTCTGGAAACGCAGGTGAAAAATCTAAGAAAACTATATCACTATAAATGACTTCAAAATAGCTGGATTAAATAAGACTATCACTAATTAAGAGAATTTATTTATTTCCGTGAATAAAAATTTTGCATCTATAAGAATTATGTAAATTATTGATTTAAATTTCTACATAAATTTGTTTAATTATATCATATCCAATTGGTTTTGATTGCAAATAAGATCCTTTTCCATTTGACAACCATAGAGCATTTCAAAATAGTGGCAATTTACAGAAATTCACATACAAGAATGAGGGCCAACGGCCGTACCGTGCTGAAAACACCGGTTCTCGTTAGATCACCGAAGTCAAGCAGCATCGGGCGCGGTTAGTACTTGGTGGGTGACCACCTCGGAACACCGCGTGCTGTTGGCCATCTCGGGTGCGGTATCCCCGTAGTTTGCGCGCTAGATTTGCACGCTGCCACAAATGCCGCCGTGTTCATGCGGAGTACGATCACGTTAAACATGTGGGTCCGTAAGTCCTTCCGAGAGGTTGGTGGTAGGGGAAGGAGGGTACGGTCCCTGTGGATGCCTCCCCCACTGGGTTCCGGTCTAAATTGGGTGGCACTTCCCGGCCGTCCATACAGTTACCTTACACCTTTCTGGTAGGTCGGACGGTCTGGGTCTCAACAACAACAACATACAAGAATGAAATATAAGAACTGATTACTCTTTTCTGAAAAATATGCTCAGACATATTGTGAGACTTGTTAATATTTTCAAGGCAAAGAATTTTGAAGGTGTGTTAGAAGATACTTTGAAGGTGTGTTACTTCTCGTTTCGGATTGGCTGGATTGATCTTCCTGCTGCTTTCTGATTTGCTATCTCAAGTGAGCTCTTAATCCCGGTCATGGGTATATAACCCCACTGTTCCTTCTATTTGCACCCTTTCCTCTTTTGGACTTCGAATTTGTTGGTTCTCTTGCACTGATGAAGAGGATCTAGCGTATTCTCGAAACATTGTGCTATACGTTGTATGTCATACGTTGAATGTTATACGTTGTATGCGTTATACTTTGTATATATATATGACGTTTGTGTGCTATACTTTGTGTGTTATGCGTTGTATGGTATACGTTGTAAGTGTTATACGTTGAATATACAACGTATGTGTGTTATACATTGTGTGTTATAAGTTGTATGTTATACGTTGTATGGTATATGTTGTATGTGGTATATGTTACATATACAACGCATGTGTGTTATACATTGCTCAAATTTCTCTTATTCTTCGCACAAAGTATATTTTACTTATTGAGTCCGTTTTGTTCTTAAAATGACAAGTATTGAATCTGCTTCAAAATCGAAATTTAACTAATAGTCTCGCATACTTTTTTTGTTCCATTATTTTAATATTTTAAGGCATTTTGATATCAGTTAGAAATTCAGTTTACCCCATTTGTATCAAATTTTAGTAAGCATCACGATAGCACGCTTTTCCTGTTTACAGAATTTCAAAGAAATCAAATAAATATCTTTTGAGCTATATTGGATGTATTTACATCGTATTACACCCATTTACGTTAAATTCCTTAGATTAGTGTTTTACGTTAAATTCCTTAGATTAGTGTTTTGGAATGCTTCAAAATGTACAAATAAATTGAAACTTCGAATTTTCAACACTCAATTACAATACAATCCCTATACTCAGAAATTGTACAGCATAGAAGACAAAGATCGACATTCCGGACCATTTAAACTTTGCCATATGGACTCGAATTCTTTCAGCAAAGAACAAACTTCTTTTTGTGGATTTCTGTAATTTTTTGCAGAATTCTTTTTTTCCTTACCATTCAAACACCATTCATAACAATACATTTGTGGCTTATGGACGAAATCACTTAATCATATCCACCCCACGGATTTCGGGGGGGGGGGGAATCCGTCAAAGCCATACGAGACACCAACGCATTGGGATCATATTTTTTTTAGGAACTGAATACCCCCCTTCCGCATATTTGCATTTAAACTTTATTCATTCCGGTAGAACTCATCATTAATGCGCAAGGAAGAAAGAGTCACTTAACACGCATAAATCAAAGTTGAAGTTGTTAAAAAAGTGCTTCTGTTCTCAAAGTTATTCTATTTGAGGAACGTGTTGCAAGAATTAAATATCACCATTTTAAGCTTTTAAAAGCAAATAAATGCGTCTTTATTATAAATGTGTCTTTTAGATTAATGTGTCTTTTAGGTGTCTTTGGTTATAAATGTGTCTTTTAGGTGTCTTTGGTTATAAATGTGTCTTTTAGGTGTCTTTGGTTATAAATGTGTCTTTTAGGCGTCTTTGGTTATAAATGTGTCTTTTAGGTGTCTTTGGTTATAAATTTGTCTTTTAGGTGTCTTTGGTTATAAATGTGTCTTTTAGGTGTCTTTGGTTATAAATGTGTTTTTTAGGTGTCTTTGGTTATGAATGTGTCTGTTAGGTGCATTTCAAAAACACACAAATGCGTCTTTATTATGAAGGTGATGTTTTGGTCAAAATCGCCGTTTAATATCGTGCAGGGCATAAAATCATTGAATATTTTGATAACTCTTAATGTAATCATAATGAAAACGTTCTAATTCGCTTTTATGCCTATAATTTTAGGAACATAACAGCGTTTCCAAGTCGTTCTGTTCGAGCTACATTACGTGACAAATGCTAATTTTCAGGGATCTGTAGCTGAGTCCCCAGAAAGTTAAAGATTTGATTATTTTTTTTTTCTTTAGAGACATCACAAAGCTGGGAAAAACAAAACAAAATTATAATTGTACCCGATAATAATAGAACCCGAGAGAAAAGAATTCGAAAATGACACTTCTTACAAATGTTGTTCCGATCTTTTTTCTCTTCAGCGTTGACGGAATTACAGCCTGAATGACAGACCCGATTTTAATGAATGTCAACTCATTTTGTGTGTTTCTTACACACATTTTTTTTTAAACTTGAATAGAAATTTGATTCATAACTTCAAAACACCGAAAAACTTAATGACGGTTGTCTTTCCAACAATTGAACCGCTTTTTAACACTTTACAACATCCCCCACTGGGTTCCGGTCTAAATTGGGTGGCACTTCCCGGCCGTCCATACAGTTACCTTACACCTTTCTGGTAGGTCGGACGGTCTGGGTCTCAACAACAACACTTTACAACATACATAGAGTGGTAACACGTCAAGATTTTAAATGATTTAATTAAATTAAAGACGAAACATTTGATTCTAAAAAGTCATTTAATAGACATACTATTGATGTACAAATAGTTTAAAAAACCAGAGCGCTTTCGGGCGTCAATACACCTTTCCCCAGTGGCGCCAAGTGAAAATCGTACTAACATGCTTAAATATCATTCACATCGCCAGGCAAAATTTGCATATTACAAAATAGCGTCATTATAACAAACATGATAAAGCATCAACATAAGCCATGAGCAAAAACTAAATTAAATGCAATTATACTGCAAAAGAAACTTTTTTAAATGAGATGGGATGAAAAGAATTAGCAGGAATACATATGTTGGTGAAGATAATAGTGAATATATTCCTGCTAATTCTTTGCATTCCATCTCGTCTAAAAAAGCTTCATTTAATGCATAACTTAATCGTGCTTTTAATGTCTGTTCCTCCATTTCATCTTTTAAAAACGAAATTGATATTATCTTTAAACTATTCAGGATGCTGCTTACTCTTTTGAAGTTGTTTATAAAAAAATTTCTCAAATTCGCCAAAAATTTATTCAACCTAATTCAAAACTCAATTCTATCAACGGCCGCACGCCGTTCAAAGCTAGTTTTCCGTATCACTCAAAAATTTTTCGTCCCCTTATCCAATGTTGCACCGAATTTAAATTTAGACCTGCTCACTCGACTGTGATCACTATGTTTAATCGTATTCGCACTGATAAATTTAGGGATAGGGAAAACGTTAAAAGTCAAGCTGGGGTATATGTGGTACCACTTCTTTCACCTGATAATGATTTTAAATTTTATATGGGTAGCACTAAACGTACGGTTGGCATACATTCGGTTCAACATGCCCGAGATGTTCAAAATCCAAAACAATCTACTGCTCTAGCCCAACTTGTTGTCAGAGATAATTTTCAGCCCCTTTCCGAAAAAACTTCCCTTTTATTAGTTGTAATAATCTCCGCTCCATTTTAATGTATAAATCCATGTTTATTTATTTATACCGTGCTGAGTTCTGTACTTTTGGTACTGTTCAGGTTTTGAGTTATGCTTTGCGACTCGTTCTCGATTCCATGCGCATTAAGCCTTTAAAATCCTACCTCTGATAAAACTTTTAAATTTTGAAATTATTTTATGTATACATGTCATACTTGTTATATAATTTTATCCTTTTTACTTTCCCTGCAATACATTGTAATGTATAGGGAAAGTATTGGAATCATACCAAAAATTGAAAGTCGAGTTTTCGACGGATCTACACATTTTGGGACCTCCAGAATACGATAAAACCATTTTCAGCGTGATATCTGTATGTGTGTCTGTATGTCTGTCTGTGTGTCTGTCTGCCTGTGCAGATTTTCTATCCAGTCAAAAGAACTAATTGACTGACTTTCATAAAATTCGGAAAAAATAACCTGAAATTTTTTGCGAAATGCCCCTAAAAATCGTCAAAACCTAAAGTAAAAACAACGTATGCTTAAATATATCCATTAAATGCTTGTTTTATACGTCATTTTTAACGATGAAAATAATAAGACCAACCCCATTTCACTAGGACTAGCCGTTCTCGAGATATTTTAGTGTTTTCATATTTTCTCAACGCCACCTTTAAAAATAAGTCCAGTTACCAAATGCGAACGAAAATTAAATTAAAAGTGAATTAAATTTAATTAAAATAAAGAGAACGTAAATATAAGTCTGCAGTGAAAGTCATGTGCTGCCCACATCAGATTTTTAATTTTGCAGTATAACTGTATTTAATTTTGTTTTCGCTCATGTTTGTTATTATGATTCTATTTTGTAATATGCAAATTTTGCCTGCCAATGAGGTTGATAAACATGTTAGTACGATTTTCACTTGACGTCACTGAGAATGGGTGTGTTGACGCCCGAAACTGCTCTGGCTTTTTTTAAACTACTTGTACGTCAATAGGATGTATATTAAATGACTTTTTAGAATCAACTGTTTGGTCTTTAATTTAATTAAATCACTTTACAACATAGTTGAAACGTGTTTATGAATTTGCTCACTCTGTCTGTTTATCTGTCTGTCCGTTCGCACGATACCTGCCGTAAAAATGACTATATCAAAATGAAATTTAAGTATGTTGTTGAGACAGCCTGTGGGACACATGTAAATGTAAATGAATAATATCACCCAATTAGTTTTGAAAAAATGAAATACATTAAACCCTATGACACCTAATTTTTCAAACATTTTTTGAGCAAAGTTAAAATTCACAAAGTGCTTCAAAAGTTTTAGGACATATTCAAATTATCCCATAAAAGATATAAAAAAAAATTTCAGCAAAATATGTTTGGTAGTTTTTAAAATTAAAATAATTATTACATCCATGCAATATGAAGAAATCAAGTTACCCCATGAAACCCACTTCAAAATAAAATATGGCATCCAGCTTTTTACCTAGAGAAAAAAAATCGTGATTAAAAAATCGTGAAAAAATCGTGAAAAAAATCGTGATTAAGGTCTTTTAAATTTATATTTTGTGTTGCATTCGTCCTAAAATCGCTTTATTTTTACGTAATTTTTGCGCATCTATATTCTGCGCCTACACAATTATAATATTTTTTAGTTTAAATAATCATCCAACTTTGATTATTTCTACAACAAAGTCTAATTTTAATGGATGCCGAATGCAAACAAGTGATTATAAGGACGAGTTGTATAGGAATTGCTGAAATTTTTTCACGCAAACTGGAGTCTGAAGTCTGAACTCTGGAGTCTGAACAACTTATTAGGGGAACAACTCTGTGGAGTCTGAAATAAGAGTGTATGAATGAAATAATCACTGCTTTTACATAGCGAACCAGACAATTTACTTTTCGATGACGTCATTTGAATAAAGTCCATTTTTTATGAAGTTTTAAGTTTTCAAGTAAAATAAATTATCGTAGTTCTGTGATAATTAAAAAAATATCACCGCGGAAGGTATCGCATTTTGCATTTCAGTTGGAAAGTGCTTCGTAATCAATGCGTTACGCATGATTGATCTTCTTGTTTCTCTGTAAAGGCGTCACAAAACTGAGAAAACAAACGAAAACATTTAAATTGTACCCGATAATAATAGAACCCGAGAGAAAAGAATTTGGAAATGACACTTCCTACAAATGTCGTTTCGACCTTTTCTCTTCAGCGTTGAAGGAGATGCAGCCTGAACGTCAGACCCGATTTTAATGAATGTCTGCTCATTTGGTGTGTTTTCTACGTACTTTTTATAAAAGAAAAAACTTGAATAGAAATTTGATTCATAATTTCAAAACTTTGAAAAACCTAATTACGGTTGTGTGTTTTATGCGTACGTTTTTTTTAAACCACCAATAAAAATCTAATTTAGAATTTCAAAAATTGAAAATACTTTATTAGAACTGTAGTTCCAGTCTTGGAGCACTCTAAAACGGGGCGCACACCAATCATATGTTGACCGGGATACTCCTGTTCAATTTTGGCGCGTCTTGTGTGTTACTTCTCGTTTCGGATTGGTTGGACTATTCTCTATTCTGTTTCCTGAGTAGCTCTCTCATGCGAGCTCTTAATCCAGGTATAACCGGCGCTGTTCCTTCTATTTGCGCCCATTCTTCTTTTGACTTCGGGCTTGTTGGTCCTCTTGCACTGACGAAGGGGACCCAGGGAATCCTTGAAACAGTTGTATGTTGCTTATTACGCTATTTGTGCGTAATAAGCAATGTTAATGCGCTGCTTAAGTTTTCCCCTTCCTGAAAGTTAGTCTAGAAAATCAACAACCTACACAAGTGTAAATTGTGAAAATGACTGCGGTCACTATTGAGGCAAAAAATTTCCAGAATTCGACAGATTATTCTGATTAAGGGTTATTTTCATCCAATTATACCACTGGAAAATTAATGTAATTACGTGTTAGAAAATTTCTGGTAACTATTATTAATTAGTTACTTACACTTATCCGCGTTCGCATTTTCTATCACGATATAGTTGTATTTTTTGTGCATAAGAGCCACATAGCACATAGTACATGTATAACTATATGTCATGTATATCATGTATATAGCTATACATGTACTATACATAAGTACTGTACTATTGTACATGTATAGCTGTGTATAATGCTACATAGCACATAGTAAAATGGGTAGAATAACATGGAACTCCTAGTAGATTTGAGATAAAATGTATGTCACAGATAATGTTTCTTTCTATATCAAAAAAGTAGCCATAAACAGAGATTGCGGATTATCGAGGGGCGTAGCTTAAAATGTTGATGATTTTAGTATTATGGAACAGAAAATATAAAAATTTTCAGATTTTGACGAAAAACACATTTTAAATATACGAAACATATTTCGAACACATTACAGCAGACGGTCGTCTCGATCTGAATATACATGAGGATAATTCAAGAATGATTGCTTGCATCGCTGCGGAAATCATCCGTGAGGAAAACACGTTGTCATAATTTTAAATATTTTTTTTATAAACAAAATTTAGAAAAACAACAAACAAACGTGAAAACTAAAAACATTTCCTTCGTCTTAGTGTCGTACATAGTACGAAAAGATTTAAAAAATGTGAAAAACAAATAAATGTTGAGTCCAGTTGTATCCATATATATAAATGTTGAGTCCAAATGTTGAGTCCAGTCGAATGAAAACTCGAGCTTCATACAGGGTTGATAAAATAAAACTGGCCCATAAAAGTCTTCTAATGATCTCCTTGTTGTTTAGATTATGTTTTCACGAAATTCCGAAAAAACTTTTAACCTGTATTTATATATACAGGGTTGCCAAAATAAAACTGGCCCGTAAAAGTTTTTTCGGAATTTCGTGAAAACGTAATCTGAACAGCAAGAAGATCATTTGAAGACATTTCCGGGCCAGTTTTATTTTATCAACCCTGTATATGTTTCTATAACAAGAAGCAAACACGTAATTTCTGTCTTCCTATTGAAATAAATATGCACCAAACACCATGAAAAAATGCTTAAAATATATGAAATATATCTGCAAATTATTAAACATATGCTTAAAAAAATAAAATGTTACAATATTTTTTTAATTTTTCCAAATATTGTGTATTTACTTTAAAACTAAAGACAACCAAAACTTTTGGCCATAATTAAAAGTATTTTATTAAAATCTCCTTTTACGACATACTAAAATCAAACAGCCATAGCGCTTTCGTGCATAACCGTGCCCTTCATCAATGGCAAATTGAAAATAAGTGGAGAACGTGTGCTTAAATACAGATTGTAACCGCCAGACAAAATTTACATATTTATCATTTCACATTTTTAAATACGAGGAATTTAAAATATTATTTAATTATAAAATAAAAAAATACATTAAAAGGAGAAAGGTTCATAAATTTAATGGTAACCAATAGAAATGTCGTCAAAAACAAAATAAAGCAACTACTAAATATTCAGAAAATCATAAAAAGGTTTAACACGTAGTGAGTCGAGAACGAGACGCCAAGCATAACTAAGGGTCTGAACTGGATCAAAATTGCAAATACACGGTAAAGATAAATAAAAAGATATTCATAAAGTAAAATATTATCGGTTTATTGCAGCTATTTAAAAGAAAAGTCTTATCAAATATAGGATGAAAATTATCGTTAATAACACAAGGTATTGGCTATTTTGGCGTGTTTCCATACAATTTTATTTTACTGTGTATTTACATTTATAGCTATCTCTGAAAGTAATCCATCCATCCATCATTAACCCTTCCCCGGACCATTATTCTTTTTTCTTACATATTCACAAGTTATTATAGAAAAAAATATTTCCACAGTTTGCGTGAACATTTTTTGCTGTTTCTTTTGATGTTCAGCTATTTAAATACCGTTCATACAATGCGTTTGGGGCTGACAGAGTGCTTCACTAAATCATTTCTACCCCACGGATTTGGGGGAAATTTCATATGAGGCTACAATGAGTTTGACTCAATGTTTTCAGAAACTTAAAAATCCTTTCCATCTATTTGCATTTAAAGTTTATTCATTCCGGTAGAACTCATCATCGGAGTGAGGGAAAGAACCACTTAACGCACATAAATCAAAGCTGGAGTTGTCAAAAAGAATTTATCCTGTCTTTTATTTTATTTCTTAGACTGTCCCACTAATATTTTTTGTCTCCATTAAATTATGATTTTTAAGGGTATTCTTTATATAACAAAAGCGACACACCAATTTAGGTTCTTACTTTGCGGAATAGTTTGCCAAACTTTGATAAACTTTTAGAATGGTTTATCCTAACTTAAAGTAGTAACCTGCTCAATTTCTCCTTTTTACAACATTATATATTAGGCGACCAACATTAAATATACACCCTATAAAAAAAGATGTATGAGATAACAAGTTACTCCTTTAACACTTTACAACATAGTTGAAAAGGGCGCGGTAGCCCATCGGTAGCCCATTGGCGCTGGAGTTGCACTCGGTAGGCCCGGGTTCGATTCCAGCCACTGCCAAAACTGCCGCCGTGTTCATGCGGAGTACACGTTAAACATGTGGGTCCGAAAATCCTTCCGTGAGGTTGGTGGTAGGGGAAGGAGGGTACGGTCCCTGTGGATGCCTCCCCCACTGGGTTCCGGTCTAAATTGGGTGGCACTTCCCGACCGTCCAAACAGTTACCTTACACCTTTCTGGTAGGTCGGACAGTCTGGGTTTCAACAACAACATAGTTGAAAAGTGTTATGACTTTGTTCATTCTGTCTGTCTGTCTGTAACGATAACTGCCGTAAAAATGACTTTATCGAAATGGTACTTCAGTATGTTGTTGAAAGGGTCTGTGGGATGTTTGGGAATGAAAATGAATAATATCACACAATTAATTTTGTATTTAACCCGAGTTGAAAAACATCAAATACTTCGAACCCTTAAGGACTTAATAAATTACTATAGTACTGTGATAATTTAAAAAAATGTGAGCTCTAAGTTCATCACATTTTAGAGATGTTTAAATTAAAATTGCATTTTAGTTGGAAAAAATTTCATAATCAATATTTATGTATGATTGTTTATACCTATTGTCCATTTTTAATTTTTTTTTCCCACCAAAATAAATTATTTTGATAAAGAATTTTTATTTAAGGTAAAAACATTTTTCTTAATATTTATCTTGAGAATTCAAAATTTGTGTGCGATATAAAATTGAATTTAGGGAAATATTGCAGATTTGGTAATATATTTCGTCCCAGAATGACAAAAATACTGCAACGTCAAAAAAATGTCGCTAAATTTGCGAGAATGACGCCAAATTGATCAATTAATTATTAAAATTATTTTATATATAACAGTATTGATTATTGAGGATTCTTTCACTATGGATAATTGTTAAGTTAGTATTGCGTGAAATATAAGTTAATTGAGTACTTCGAAATATTTTTACATTATGTAAGGAAAGTCATGAGCTGCTCACATCAAATTTTCTTCAAAATGTAGACATCCGAACAAACTAAATCAAATTTCATATTCGAATTCCTTTAGTAAAATTACCTCTATCCACTAAATTAGGTATAAATCAGAAATAATAAATATTTAGACAAATGCGCGTATGCAGGTTTTCAAGTAAGACTAAATAAAATGACTCCCGTATTTTAAATTTTATACATATCGGGTTAAAATTGATATTTTTTTAAATTGATATTTTAAAATAGAAAATTTTCGAAATGTTTAATAGGTCTAAATAATCATAATAATATATCAAATTATGTCAGCAGTTTTAAACATTAAACACATGAACACAATAAAACATTCAAAATACATAATAATAATCATTATTTAATATGTGATTTCTATGATTTTATCACATTATTCCATATATAACCACATTTAGAAGTTTTATGAAAGTCGTAAAGAAAAATAATAATTAAAATTTTGTTCTCTATGGGATTTTATTCTATATCTGGGTCTTTCTACTTTCCCTTCAATACATGGTAATGTATAGGGAAAGTATTGGAATCATACCAAAAATCACAACTCGAGTTTTCGACGGATCTACACGTTTTGGGACCTCTAGAATACGAAAAAACTATTTTTAGCATGACGTATGTGTGTGTGTCTGTCTGTGCAATGTATGTATGCACTCTAACTCAACAACTAATGGACCGAATTTCATAAAATTTGATAGGTAAGTGTGAGACCAGAAATTGCTCTCACATGAGACACATTTATTTGTGGAATTTATGATGCCTAAAACATCTAACAAAGCTGTAGTCTGACTGGCACCGAGGTTTATGATGAAGTTAACCTAAAGGTCAAGAGACTATAAATTTAGGGGTGCCATACCAGAGGGGCTGGGAGGGGCCTTGCCAAATGTGAAATGATGCCATTGGGTTAAGAAGAACCAATGAGCGCCAAAAAGAAGAAAGGCGGAGCTACCTCCCCCCACGCCGACGAAACCACAGCTTGGAGCAGACAACCAGAAATAGAGATGGAGATCAGACATGGAAAGAAACGATGGATAGAGAAGATGATCGAATTTTGACTTAGAAGCATGCCAGAAATAATCACGATTTTGACTTAAAAGCACGAGTAGAGAAGAATGAAAAACCTAACAGATTTGTAGAGTGCCCCGTAGAGGTTCCAAAATAATGGAAAGAGATCAATGTGCGAGTGCATTCAAAGTACGAGTAGGAGCCACACATCACAGAGTTATGGCAGTACTTCAGCACTAAGACTGATGCAAGCCTTTGAGATATGATAAAACTCAAGACTGAATTGGAAGGTATGTGCTCAGCAATTATCACAGGTCCTAGACACGATAGTAATTTTATAATTCTGGTCGCATATGTCCCCTCCGCTAACATAATTAATGAAAATTGATGTTGTTAATAAATGGTATTGTCTAAGTTGAAATGGTGTGATCAATTTAGCATATGTCCCCTCGCTGAAATAATTAATGAAAATTCATGTTGTTTATAAATGATATTGTTTAAGTTTAAATGGTCTAATCTTTTTATATTAATTAATAATTCTTTTCAGGACTTACACAAAAGGTAAAAATAATTGGAGGGTTTATTGCGGCACAACATAGCAATGTACATTAAATAATAATTCCACTATAAGAAAAATAACGGCCATGACTATATATGAATTTATGGTAATATTAAAATAATAATTATACTTAATAAATAAATGTTTTTGTTAACTTTAAAATAAGATAATTTTATGTGTGCCACAGTAAGTAAGTCTCTTATGGGTGACCCTGGTGCTGATGATTAGATATTGATATGATTCGAGAAAAAGTAACCTGCCCTTTTTTGCAAAATGGCTCGCAAATATCGTCAAAATCTAAAATAAGATACTATATATGCTCAAATGCATCAACAAAATCTTTGTTTTGTAAGTAACTTTTGACGATAAAACGAATAAGGACACCCTCATTTCTCTAGGACTAACCGTTCTCGAGATATTTTATTTTTTTTCACATTTTTGCTACGCCGGTTTTGAGAATAAGGCTAGTTTCCAAATGAAAACGAAAGCTTAATTAAAAGTGTAAATTCAGTGTCATTTGAATTAATTATGCGTGTTATTTAATTCAATTAAGCTTAATTTAATGAATTATTAATAATGAAAACGACAGCTGAATTAAAAGTGTAAATTCAGTGTCATTTGAATTAATTATGCCTGTTATTTAATGCAATTAAACTCAATTTAAGGAATTATTAATAATGAAAAGATAACATGAATCTGGGTCTGCAGGAAAAGTCAAGTGCTGTCCACATCAGATTTATGACTATAAAATACAAATTTAAATCTAACTTATAATGTCAATGTTGGCATATAAGCCTCATTTTAAATAAGTCATAATAAACCTCAATATAATGCTACAAAACACTCCTGTCAGAAACCAGAAGTGAGATAGATTTCTGGAAGCTTGAAGAGCGCGTAAGCCCTTCTCTAGAAGAATGAAGAAACAATTTGAAGTCATTATAATTTTATTGAAGGAGATGAAGGAGAAGATGAAAGTCGTGCAATACGAGCCATGAAAAGCTATTGCAGCTGGATACAAAGAAATGATGAATAATGAAAGAAAAAAGGTAAAAACTGAAGGGAAAATACCTCTACAGGCGGTCATACCTGTTATGTCAATGCTGGGTTGCCATATTAGAGTACTTGTGACAGGGTTGCCAGATTTGACGATTTACTGCCCATTTGGTGAATTTTCGAAAGTTTGAGAACTTTCCCGAAATAATGAATATTCTTGGAGATATGAACCCCTTCCGAAAGTTTCCACGGAGAGTATATAAAAGGAGACATCACTCATAGAAGAGCAGTTGACGTGATATGAACTACATTGAACTGTGAGATCCGTCAATTTTTTTAGAATAGCATCCGCTGTTTTGTGAAATTAGCTGAGCATCTAATTGCTGTTTCACTGTGCCTGACAGCTGTTTAGTAATATTGTGCGATAGTTATCGAACTATTTCCTGTATATTGTTCCTGTTTATGCTGTGCTTCTGAATAAAGTATTTGTTATCCAGAAATGTGGACTCATTTTTGTATTCTGGGAGTACACCCACGATTATACCCAAAGTATACGTCTTAACAGTATGTAAAAAATATAAAAAAACATATTTTACTGTCTTTCTTTTTAGTATATAAATTAAATTTATACAATACATCTGACGAAATTAAATATTCAAGCTAATCAATAAACTGTCCTGGCGGCACATAAATACTTACTTGAATACGTACTCGAATACGTATATTTCCATATATTCTAATCAAACCGCACCGATCGTTGAACATCTTTAGAATCCCCATGTTCATTCAACCTCCTGATTTTTTTAAATAGAATAAAATATCATCGTACTTATGTACCAATGAGTAAGTAAACAGATTGAGCTGCAACAATCGTGGCATTTTAATTATTACAGCTTTCTCACGCATTGAAAAGCCAGGTTATAATACTAAAATATCGAATTTATAGCCATTCTACTTTGAAAATTAAGAGCTTGATCTAAAGTCCAATTGCATACAATTGTAGGACTATCAAAGAACTACAAATTCTTGCTGAATGTTTATAGCTGACACTTTCAGTTTTTTAAATAGAAGCATTACAAACTTGAAAAACGAAAAATTTACAATCTTCTTCAAATAGATTACACGAAAACTGAATTTCTTTGGGCATAAATATTTCGCTTACTGTTTATATCTATCTTTTACAGTTTCGAAGATATTTTGTGTGAAAGTAAGGAACGGAAATAAGAGTCGCTTGGACATATACTTTTGAAGTTGTTTCGAAATAAAAGAAATAGTGAACAAAACCAATTACATACAATTGTAGGACTTTCAAAGAGCTAGAATTTATTGCATATTGTTCATAGCTAACGCTTTTAGTTTTTGAAATATACATTAAAAAATTGAAAGATCAATCATAAATAAAGCATTAATTATGAAACACTTTCCAACATCAATACAATTTTATTTAAACATCTCTAAAATGCGATACATTCCTCGGTAATATTTTTAAAATTATCGCAATACTACATTAATTTATTATATTTGAAAACTTAAAACTGCATAGAAAAAAAAAACTTCATTCATATGACGGCATTGACGTATAAAATGCATGGTTTAAACATCTCTAAAATGCGATACATTCCAGGGTAATATTTTTAAAATTATCATAATATTACAATAATTTATTATATTTGAAAACTTCGTCGAAAACAAATGAAATTTATTCAGATGACGTCATCGAAATATAACACGACTGGCTCTCTTTATAAAAGCAGCATTTCATTCATAAATTTTATCCATTTATTTCATTCATCATAATACTATAATAATTTATTTTATTTAAAAACTTAAAACCATGGAGGTACAAGTAATTTAACTCTATGCTTAAAACTTCATCGAAAAAAATCGTTTGCTTCTCTGCGTAATCAGCTATATTGCAGACTCCATGAGTTAAATAATTTTGCGTTAAAGAAATGCGACAATTCTTATGCAACTCATTCTACATCTTTTGGGATTTACATTTTCCATAAGTGAAAAGAAGGCTTCGTTGTAGAAATAATTAAAGTTGGATAATCATTTAAACTCAACTATATGTAAATGCGTTGTTTCAATATGTAGATGCACAGAATTTAAACAAAAATAAAGCGGTTTTAGGACGAATGCAGCACTGAATATGAATTAAAAAGAACTTTAAAAACCTCAACTTTGAAACAAGATGTATGCTATATTTTATTTTGAAGTGGGTCAGGAGATTTCTTCATATAATGGTCACTTGAGCTCTCCATATAAAGATGTAATTAATATTTTAATTTTTATTTAAAAAACTACTGAATATATTTTGCTGAAATTTTTTTATATATTTTATGGAATAATTTGGGCATTTCATAAAACTTTCGAAGCAATTTGTGAATTTTAAATCCGCTTAAAAATGCTTGAAAAATTAGGTTCCAAAGGGTTCAATGTATTTCATTTTTTCAACCCGGGTTCAATCCAAAACTAATTGGGTGATATTATTCATTTATATTCCCATAAGTCCCACAGACCGTCTGAACAACATACTAAAATTTCATTTTGATAAAATCATTTTTACGGCAGTTATCGTGCTAACGGATAGACAGACAGACAGACAGACAGACAGAATGAATGAACAAAGTCATAAACACTTTTCAACTTTGTTGTAAAGTGTTACAAAATGGAAAATTGTCAATCTTCTTTAACTTGATAAACTGATTACTCGAAACATTATTAAAATATATACATATATATATAGGATTTAAAATCTAACTTTATTGATACATATTTTTATCGCTTCCTATTTATAACGTTCTACTGTAATTTCGAAGATATTTCGAGTAAAACAAATACAATAAAAAAATAAAAAAAATAACTCGCACAGATACTTTTAAGCTTCTTTTGAAAAATAGTTAAAATATTAAAATATTTAAATCATTTTTACAGATTCATAATCTGGGCCATATTTCTGACAAAACAAGAAAATCTATTTACATTACTATCTATTATTAGATTTGGAGGTATAAGCATCCAAAGTGTTTACATTTTTCGTAAAGCTCCGATTTCCGCCACAGATTCCTCAAGCATAGATGTTATTCTCATCAAAAATAAAAAATTATAAAAAAAAATATTAAATTATAAAATATAATATTAATAAATTATAAAAAATAAATTATTAAATTAAACAATATATTATTAAAAATAAATTATTTAATTAGAAATCGTAAACGAAATAAAAAATAAATAAAACGAAATAAAAGTTATAAAAAATAAATTATGAAAAATAAATTATTAAAAATAAATTATTTAATTAGAAATTATAAACTATAATATTATTAAATTATGAAAAATAAATTATTAAATCAAAAAATAAATTATTAAATCAAAAAATAAATTATTAAAAATAAATTATTAAATTAGAAATTAGAAATTATAATATTATTAAGTTATAAAAAATAAATTATTAAAAATAAATTATTAAATTAAAAAATAAATTATTAAAAATAAATTATTAAAAATAAATTATTAAATCAGAAATTATAAACTATAATATTATTAAATTATGAAAAATAAATTATTAAATCAGAAATTATAAACTATAATATTATTAAATTATGAAAAATAAATTATTAAATCAAAAAATAAATTATTAAAAATAAATTATTAAATTAGAAATTAGAAATTATAATATTATTAAATTATAAAAAATAAATTATTAAATTATAATATCATTAAATTATAAAAAAAAATTTAAAAATAAAATAAAAGAATTATACAAAATGCTGATAGGGTACGATAAATGGGTCTGTTGATAACTGCGGGTCTCCAGCATTGGCTACTTTGCTTATGATGAAAAGGGTCTTACTGAGAATAGGATCTTCCTTTTTGTGAATTAGATACACATTTTTCGTTCACAGATTTCTTGCGACCGCGCAGAGTGCGTATCTAACGGTAACTGTGACTGCTAAAACGGTATCGCTAAAAAGTCACACACGAAACATAAAATTAAAAAAAGATTAACCACTTGCTAACTGTACTTCAGTTGGTAAATATTAAAGCTGTGTTTTTTATGTTTGAAATATTGATCAGAAGGAAAATGAAATAAAAAAATTTAATTTAAACAATTTAAGAATATAATAGAAATATGGATTGCAATCCAAAACATGCCAACACGCACCTGTTAAATGTCAAACTCAAACGCTGTTAATGTGTTAAGAGTTTTATTCAGGAAATGTAGAAATTTCAAGTAATTGAATTTGTTTAAAATGATTCATTTAAAAGTTTGCTACGTTCACGGTTACGCAATTATTTCAGAGTCCATATGCGACCGATACACAAATGGACAACCACACAGCAGTACAGACATGCAGTGTTTATAATATTTCAGGCTGTTTACAACGTAGTGTTGTCGCACTCAACTACCCTCAATTAATATTGACGAAGTTTTAAGCAACCTTATCCAGAAGAATATCATACTGTCCAATACATTTGTATACAGCTTGTTAAAAAACAATGCTATTCCTCTATAGCTTATTCCAATTCGTAACGACCGTGTTTGGCAATATTTTTCCTACTTTCGCGCATGAGTGGTTAAACAAAATAATTTTTTATATAAAATATTCTTCTATAAAATTACCAATGGTTAGAAAAATACGTGAAGAATGTTTCACTTTCGATATTTTACAATTTCGTACTCTGGAGAGATTATTAGAGAATTATGTTATCCCTTTGGAGCTTAACATTCAGGAAATGTAGAAAATTTAAATAATTAAATTTATTTAAAATGCTTTAATAAAAAGTTTGCAACGTTCACGGGTTACATAATTATTGAACAGTCCACAGGAGGCCGGTCACAAATGGACAACCACACAGAATTACAAACATGCAGTGTTTACAATATTTTAGGGTGTTTAAAGCGTAGCGTTGTTCTAAATTAACATTGACGATGCTTTAAACAACCATACTTAGTGGAATTTCAAATTGTACAACACTCTTCTGTACAAAACTACGTCCACTGGTATTCGTTTTACTTATTTCAATTTGCAGCGACCGTATTTGGCGCAGTTTTTTGGACTTCAACGACAAATATTATACAGCGATCATTGAACAAAATAATTTATTATGTAAAATATTCTTTGAAAATATTAGCGGTGTATATAGAAGGTACGTAAATAACATTTCACTTTTAATATTTTGCAATTTCGTTTTCTTGAAACGTTGTCCGTTTTGGGCTTAAATAAGGGCTGTACGTACAAATGGTTGCCGTTGAAAAAAGTTAGCTATGACCTTCAGGGCTATAAATAAATAAAATGGAATTTAGATATAAAAGGTAGAATGAGTACCAATATGAAGACTAACTGAAAAGTTATTTCAGTGTTCGTATTTTGCTTGATCATTTCAGCAGTTTCGGAAATATTGATACGGAATGAAATCATTTATTTAAAAACTCATCATCTCTTTTATATTTATTGCAAATAAACACTATTTTAGTGCTTTCAAAAAACTCCGAACACTAAGAATATAAGTAGATTAATGGGCGTGTACATATGTACAATGGATATAAATCCCGATTATTCACATATAAATCTTAAAGGTATTTTCTAAATAATGCTTTATTTGTATAATTGAACATAATTTTCAATTTGCCTAATTTTTTTTCAATTTGACTAAAAATTTGCCCATCTCTTTTATATTTATTGCAAATAAACACTATTTCCGTGCCAACAAAAATCTCCGAATACTAAAAATATGAGTAGATAAATGGGGGCGTGTACATATATACAATGAATATAAATCCCATTCACAATAAAATCGTAAAGGTATTTTCTAAACAATACTTAATTTGTAAAACTTTACTTAATTATCATTATTTTCAATTTGCACGTTCTTATATACACGTATAAGTTCAGGGTTGCCATATTTAGATATTTATTGCTCATTTGGTGACTTTTTGGAACATTTCGAATGTTTGAGAACTTCCTTGATGTAATAATTATACTATGGATACGTGATCTTTCTTGAAGTTTCTACAGAGAGTATATAAGATGAGCCGTCACTCAGTCGGGGAGCAATTGACGTGAAAAGAGCCACATTGAACTGTGACATACGTCAATGTTTTGAGAATAGTACCGCTGTTTTGTGAAATAAGTGGAGCATTTAATTGCTGTTTTATTTAATAGGAGTCATTAAAGAAGTACTTAAAAGGAGTCATTGCTCCGTTTGAAAGCAGTTGACGTGATATGAGCTACATTGAACTGTGACATACGTCAATGGTTTGAGAATAGCAGCAGCTGTTGTGTGAAATAAATAGAACATTTAATTGCTGCTTTATATAATACTAGCCGCCTTTGGCGACCAGCCTGTTCGCTACCCTTGAAAATTCTGACCGTGGCAAACTCGTTGGCGCGACCTACCAGAAAGGCGTAAGGTAACTGCTTGGAAGGCCAGGAAGTGCCACACAATTTAGACCGGAACCCAATGGGGGAGGCATCCAAAGAGACCGTACCCTCCTTCCCCTACCACAAACCTCTCGGAAGGACTTGCAGTCCCACACGTTTAACGTGATCGTACTCCGCGTAAACACGGCTGCAGTTTTGGCAATGGCGGGAATCGAACCCGGGCCTACCGAGTGAAATTCCCGCGCGCTAACCACTGGGCTACCGTGCCATCCGCGACAATCTCCATAACTTTATTTTTATTCGGCAATTTTGGGAATCGAACCCGGGCCTACCAAGTGCAAATCCCGCGCACTAACCACTGGGGTACTTCACCCTCCGCGATATTCTTCATAACTTTCTTTTTATTCACCCAATTTAGGCCGGAACCAAGTGGGAGAAGCATCCACAGGGACCGTACCCTTCTTCCCCTACCACCAACCTCTCGGAAGGACTTACAGACCCACATGTTTAACGTGATCGTACTCCGCGTAAACACGGCGGCAATTTTGGGAATCGAACCCGGGCCTACCGAGTGCAATTTCCGCGCGCTAACCATTGGGCTACTTTGCCCTACGCGACAATCTCCATAACTTTCTTTTTATTCATCCAATTTAGACCGTACCCTCCTTCCCCTACCACCAACTTCTCGGAAGGACTCACGGACCCACATGTTTAACGTGCTCGTACTCCGCGTAAACACGGCGGCAATTTTGGGAATCGAACCCGGGCCTGGTAACTGGTTGGACGGCCAGGATGTGCCACCCAATTTAGACCGGAACCCAGTGGGGGAGGCATCCACAGGGAACGTACCCTCCTTCCCCTACCACCAACCTCTCGGAAAAACATACGGACCCATATGTTTAACGTGATCGTACTCCATGTCAGTGGCGGAAATCGAACCCGGGCCTACCGCGTGCAATTCCCGCGCGCTAACCACTGGGCTACTTCGCCCTCCGCGACAATCTCCATAACTTTCTTTTTATTCACCCAATTTAGACCGTACCCTCCTTCCCCTACCACCAACCTCTCGGAAGAAGGACTCACGAACCCACATGTTTAACGTGATCGTACTCTGCGTGAACGTGGCGTAAGTTTTGGCAGTGGCGGGAATCGAACCCGGGCCTACTGAGTGCAATTCCCGCGCGCTAACCACTGGGCTGCCGCGCCCTCCGCGACAATCTCCATAACTTTCTACATATTCACCCAATATAGAGGGCAACCCAGTGGGGGAGGCATCCACAGGGGCCGTATCCTCCTTCCCCTACCACCAACCTCTCGGAAGGACTTACGGACCCACATATTTAACGTGATCGTATTCCACGTAAACACGGCGGCAGTTTTGGCAGTGGCGGGAATCGAACCCGGGCCTACCGCTAACTTCCCGCGCGCTAATTTGCAATTTAAAATGACCATATGCTTAATTCCATCATCCTCATTCCATTGTTTCATTGTTCCATCATTTAAAATATCCATAAAATTAAAATATCCATTTAAAATATCCAAAAGTTAAAATATACATTTAAAAAATCCAGATCGTCCCATCATTTAAAATATAAATATAATAATTTATATAGAGCAAAGGAGCTCTATTCAGAACCGTGACGTCACCTCCACCTTGACGTTTCCACCCACCACCTTCCCTGCTTCAGCGGGGGGGAAACGAAGCGACACGCCGAGCGGAACGCCGATAAATTTAAAATCATGACGTCTTTAAAATTGCGATCCTGAAGGCAATTTTCATTATTTCTGGACCAGATTAGACTTGTAAGAATGCCAGATATTTCAGCTTTCTAAAAATGCAAATTATTAGTCGAAATTATGAGTACTTTTTACTATGCGAGAATTTAAAAACCAAAAATCGTTTTTTTGAGTCAAAAGTGACTTTTGCTTTAAAATCATAAAAAAATATTAGAATTTATCTCTGAGATTTAAAATTGATATATTTTTACTCGAAATTCTCTGCTCTTTCCGATGGTGTGATTTGTTTTTTTCTACGATGTCTGGATCGAGGAGAAAAAAGGGCAAAAAGATCAAAAAAAGGTCGAAATCGCATAAAACATTAAATAAATAAAAAAATAATTAGAATTTTGAAAATCGATTTTCACGTGTCCCCTTCCCACCCCCCAGGGTCTCCGATTGCCAAATTTCGTAACTCTCCGACGCGCGGTCGCGAAACGTATAGTGTATAAGACACACAGACACACACACACACACACACACAGACATTGCCTTTTATTATTTAAGAAGAAGACTAGCCGCCTTTGGCGACCAGCCTGTTCGCTACCCTTGAAAATTCTGACCGTGGCAAACTCGTTGGCGCGACCTACCAGAAAGGTGTAAGGTAACTGCTTGGAAGGCCAGGAAGTGCCACACAATTTAGACCGGAACCCAATGGGGGAGGCATCCAAAGAGACCGTACCCTCCTTCCCCTACCACAAACCTCTCGGAAGGACTTGCAGTCCCACACGTTTAACGTGATCGTACTCCGCGTGAACACGGCTGCAGTTTTGGCAATGGCGGGAATCGAACCCGGGCCTACCGAGTGAAATTCCCGCGCGCTAACCACTGGGCTACCGTGCCATCCGCGACAATCTCCATAACTTTATTTTTATTCGGCAATTTTGGGAATCGAACCCGGGCCTACCAAGTGCAAATCCCGCGCACTAACCACTGGGGTACTTCACCCTCCGCGATATTCTTCATAATTTTCATTTTATTCACCCAATTTAGACCGGAACCAAGTGGGAGAAGCATCCACAGGGACCGTACCCTTCTTCCCCTACCACCAACCTCTCGGAAGGACTTACAGACCCACATGTTTAACGTGATCGTACTCCGCGTAAACACGGCGGCAATTTTGAGAATCGAACCCGGGCCTACCGAGTGCAATTTCCGCGCGCTAACCATTGGGCTACTTTGCCCTACGCGACAATCTCCATAACTTTCTTTTTATTCATCCAATTTAGACCGTACCCTCCTTCCCCTACCACCAACTTCTCGGAAGGACTCACGGACCCACATGTTTAACGTGCTCGTACTCCGCGTAAACACGGCGGCAATTTTGGGAATCGAACCCGGGCCTGGTAACTGGTTGGACGGCCAGGATGTGCCACCCAATTTAGACCGGAACCCAGTGGGGGAGGCATCCACAGGGAACGTACCCTCCTTCCCCTACCACCAACCTCTCGGAAAAACATACGGATCCATATGTTTAACGTGATCGTACTCCATGTCAGTGGCGGAAATCGAACCCGGGCCTACCGCGTGCAATTCCCGCGCGCTAACCACTGGGCTACTTCGCCCTCCGCGACAATCTCCATAACTTTATTTTTATTCGCCCAATTTAGACCGTACCCTCCTTCCCCTACCACCAACCTCTCGGAAGGACTCACGAACCCACATGTTTAACGTGATCGTACTCTGCGTGAACGTGGCGTAAGTTTTGGCAGTGGCGGGAATCGAACCCGGGCCTACTGAGTGCAATTCCCGCGCGCTAACCATTGGGCTGCCGCGCCCTCCGCGACAATCTCCATAACTTTCTACATATTCACCCAATTTAGACGGGAACCCAGTGGGGGAGGCATCCACAGGGGCCGTATCCTCCTTCCCCTACCACCAACCTCTCGGAAGGACTTACGGACCCACATATTTAACGTGATCGTATTCCACGTAAATACGGCGGCAGTTTTGGCAGTGGCGGGAATCGAACCCGGGCCTACCGCTAACTTCCCGCGCGCTAATTTGCAATTTAAAATGACCATATGCTTAATTCCATCATCCTCATTCCATTGTTTCATTGTTCCATCATTTAAAATATCCATAAAATTAAAATATCCATTTAAAATATCCAAAAGTTAAAATATACATTTAAAAAATCCAGATCGTCCCATCATTTAAAATATAAATATAATAATTTATATAGAGCAAAGGAGCTCTATTCAGAACCGTGACGTCACCTCCACCTTGACGTCCCCACTCACCACCTTCCCTGCTTCAGCGGGGGAGAAACGCAGCGGCACGCCGAGCGGAACGCCGAGAAATTTAAAATCATGACGTCTTTAAAATTGCGATCCTGAAGGCAATTTTCATTATTTCTGGACCAGATTAGACTTGTAAGAATGCCAGATATTTCAGCTTTCTAAAAATGTAAATTATTAGTCGAAATTATGAGTACTTTTTACTATGCGAGAATTTAAAAACCAAAAATCGTTTTTTTGAGTCAAAAGTGACTTTTGCTTTAAAATCATAAAAAAATATTAGAATTTATCTCTGAGATTTGAAATTGATATATTTTTACTCGAAATTCTCTGCTCTTTCCGATGGTGTGATTTGTTTTTTTCTACGATGTCTGGATCGAGGAGAAAAAAGGGCAAAAAGATCAAAAAAAGGTCGAAATCGCATAAAACATTAAATAAATAAAAAAATAATTAGAATTTTGAAAATCGGTTTTCACGTGTCCCCTTCCCACCCCCCAGGGTCTCCGATTGCCAAATTTCGTAACTCTCCGACGCGCGGTCGCGAAACGTATAGTGTATAAGACACACAGACACACACACACACACACAGACATTGCCTTTTATTATTTAAGAGGAGTCATAAAAGGAGTATATGAAGGGAGTCACTACTCAGTTTGGGAGTAGTTGACGTGATACGAGCTACATGGAACTGTGACATCCGTCAATGTTTTGATAATAGTTGCTGTTTTGTGAAATGGGTGGAACATTTAATGGCTCTTTTAATGTACCTAACAATTATTTGGTGATCTTATTCGATTGTTATTGAACTAGTTGCTATATAGCGTTCCTGTTTACGCTGTACTTGTAAATAAACGTGTTAATTATCCAGAAATTTGGACTCATTCTTGTCTTATGAGCGTACACCCACGATTCCAGAGCATACGTCGTAACAATATATGTACACGTTGCCATAGTTAATGACAATTCGCAGTTAATTAACTTTAATAATGAAAAAGAAACTTTCATTGCAGATATGGACCATTTTCGTCCTTATTATGCGCTCGTCGACGTGGAATAAATAATATCTTCAATGGCAGCAAGAAACTTGTTGATAAGTCACAAATATTGTAACTTATTAATTGAAACGTTTTGAACGTCTGGTGAAAATGTGAATAAAACCCTACACAAAATTCTGTATATCAAACACTTAAAAATTGTACTCTGAATCGAATGTTAAACACTCCTGTCAAAGATTTTATCGTTTTTCCAGTTGATAATCTGAATTAATGGGCTGATTCATTGATTTAATCATTTACGGACTATAAAGAAAAAGCATTTATTTGCGTTGATTGAGGTTGGAGTGATCGTTAAATGGAGGAAAGTTTAAAGTAAAACTATTGCGGATAGATCGATTCGAATACTAGTTTAGTATAGCTTTGTACTTTCTCACATATGATTTTCTTTTGTATTGTTTCGAACTTGCTGTTTAAAACTCACTAGGAATTTTTTCTTTTAATGACTGAAATTCACAAATATAAAAATAAAAATGTGATGTGGGCAGCACATGACTTTCCCTGCAGACTCATATTCACGTTATTTTTATCTTTAATAATTCATGAAAGTCACTGAATTTGCATTTTTAATTCAATTTTCGTTCTCATATGGTAACTGGACTTATTTTCGAAGGTGATGTAGCGAAAATGCGAATAAACTAAAATATCTCGAGAACGGCTAGTACTATTGTAATGGGGTTGGTCTTTTTCTTTTCATTGTTAACATTACGTATAAAACAAGCATGTAATTGATATATTTGAGTATACGTAGTTTTTTATTTTAGATTTTGACGATTTTTAGGGTCTTTTCGGAAAAAATGTCAGGTTACTTTTCCCGAATCGTACCAAAATTTAATCAGCGTCAAAGTAATCCACAAGTGACTTATTTATCAAATTTTGCAAAATTTGATCTATTAGTTTTTCAGCTAGAGTGGATATAAGCAATTTATACGGGCCATTTTGCAAAAATGGAGGATTCTTTATCCCGAATTGTACCAAAAACTAATCAGCACCAGGGCCACACGCAAGTGACATACCTACCAAACTTTATCAAATTTGGTCCATTAGTTTTTGAGTTAGAGTGGATACATACATTATACACACAGATACACAGACACACACACACAGACGTCACATTAAAAATATTTGTTTCGTATTCTAGAGGTGTCAAAAACGTGTAGGTCCGTCGAAAACTCGAATTGCAATTTTCGACATGATTCTAATACTTTCCCTATACATTGCCATGCATTGCAGGGAAAGTAAAAAATTATATGCTTTTCTATTTTAAAATTACATATTTAATTAAACATTATATTTTAAAATGAAACGAAGTATTGTTGTGCAACACTTCAGTATATGATTTGCCTCCCTTCGCAGAGAAAACACTTTTACATGCAACCATTGACATTACGTCAAAGTGGGGTTGATGTATTTTAACGACTTTTTCGGACCATGGGGAACAGATTTGGCGAAGTTTCGTAAATTTGGTGATTTTCAAATTCATTAGAACTTTCAGGAGATACGTATATCGTTTGGTTTTGATGATACCGTCCCCTGTCTAGAAGATTCTATGGAGTTTCACTCAGGGATCAAGTCATCACTCAGAGAAGATTAGTTGACGAGACACGAGTTGAAGTGAATTGTGAAGTACGTCTGTATATTGAGGATACACTGCGCTGTTTGGTGAATTACTGGTGAATTTGATAGTTGTATGTTGCGGTGTCATTTAATCAGAAGGTTGCACCTTAAATTTTGGTCAACGTTGTGCACCGAAGCTCCCTTTCACCTCTCGACATATATGAAATGAACAAATACATGTTTTTAGAAACGTCATTGCATTCTACAAAAAAGTATACAAAATAAAGTTTATATTTTAATGGAATTTAAGTTATTACCAACTTTCACATCATACCAAGAAGTCAACATGCTAAATTATTGCGGGAATCGCTATATATTGCAAAAATAAATCTTTTTACTGATCATCTTAAATGTTACTTAAATCTTTTCAAATTTCATATTTTTTTTCTGCAGGAAGCAAGTCGATAATTATTCAACTTTGCAATTGCTTAATTTGGGGCCTCTGTGACACGGGGCCTCGGGACAGCTGCCGGTATGTCCTTGCGTTGGTCGGGTCCTGGCTGTGTACATTTTTAAGTGTAATCACAAATACAGCCTCGTTAACAGAAAGTTCATAAATACAACCTCGTAACCAGTTATCTATGTAGTCCCAAAACGAAATAAATATATCGCTCAAAGCTATACATATACAAAAGAAAGCATTACACAAAAGCATTTTAATGGGGGAAGATTTTAAAGGGGGCGCTCACTGAAAACATCCAGAGAACATGCATTTTATCTCAAATGTATATTTTTCATTCAAAGCCCTCTGAAAGATACATTCTGTATAAGTTCGTGGATAAAAATAAAGTATCTTTATAATGAGATATCAGTCTTCTACTTTAAAGGTTCTGCATTATGCTTCAAAACGTTTGGAAGCAGAAAATGAAAGGAAAACTTTCAAAGAATCCATCAGAATTAGCTTGAGAATTGGATTTTTTGCGATATGGAGGAATGGGAAAATAAGGAATGAAAAAAAAAGTTAAAACTATTTTGACAAGCAGAAGTGAAAAAGTAGAACTGTAATATTTATATCGCATTATAGTTAAATATATTATTTGACTAATATTAAATTTTGCGAAAAAACAGTAAAACAAATTAAAGCTTTGTTAACACTATATATATATACTAGGAGGCTCTGCCCCCTGATCGCTACTCTCACGCAACTACCTTCGGGAGGCTTCGACTCCTACTCGCTGAGCTCGCAGAGCTCGCTTCATATCTATCTTTCCTAAAAATTCTATTTTCCAAAATTTCTTTTCTATTCCTGCCTATTTTCCACAGGAGGGAAAAGCAAGGATTTGTCTTATCCCAGTGAATCCAAAAATTGAATCCCTTGATCATGAGCTCGCTTTGCGAGCTATTTCATGCCAAACTAAAGTTTAAATCTCTAAACGCGTTATTTCATCGTATCACCATATTATTTCACTATAAATGTACCAAAATTCATATATTTGAATGTTATAGTTTTTACGGTACGAAACAGAGAAATCGCTGGACGTGCAGATACGAAAAAAAAAAGTTCACTTCAGAAGAGCATAAAATGTAAAATATCTCAAAAACTACATCGAAATTGAAAAAAAAGGGTTCCATTCTGCAAAAATTCACCCATATAGGTACCTGCCTGCAAAAATTCGTGGTCTTGCTACTGTTAGTCGATCCAGGACGTGAACTAGCAGCTCAAATATTTTATCTTTGACTTTGACATTAAATATTTCTTAAATTACAACATATATCAAACAACGGTTTATTTCAGTGTATTTCCTAAAGTTTTTTCCACAAGTGTACCAAACTTCATATTTTTAAATGAAATAGTTTTTGCGGTACGAAGCAAAGAATCTCGAGAAACCAGAAATTAGTTAAACAGCCGAGGCGTCAGCTACTTTTTTATAATATATTTATAAATACCTAAAATATTTTACACCGAACACATGTTTTTCCAAACGAAAAACCATATAAACAAACCATATAAGCTCATTTGAGGGTTCTTGGCGACAAATTTGACAAATCTTGACGAGGCATTTGGCGAAATATTTCAAACTTGGCGAGTTATGTAAATTTCTCGAAT